>OZ014524.1:118711131-119304640 GCA_963966055.1 Lathyrus aphaca | reverse complement strand
AACATCCACTGATTGAGGCTGAATAACAGGGACGTCCTCAGGTGTGGCCTGCTGTGAAGAAAGACCTCCACGTCGCCTAACTATGCGAGGTGTCTGAAAATGCCCCCGCTGCTCGGCCATCCGCTTCCGGTGTGAACCGGTTGGGACCATCCGTCCAGCCTGTACATGAGCAGACTCAGCATCTGGAGCGGTTGTACCCCCTACCAGCTGCTGCCAAATCACGCGCCCTCCCACCAATGCTACCATTAGTATCTTTAGTCTTCAATGCAAAAAAATAACACAAACTAAACAAAAAATTAACAAAAAAAATTAAACTACCGGTTATTTGAAATTCCGGGAAAAAAAAAGTAACGCTACAGGTAATTTCAATTTACCGGTAGAAAAAGAATAAAATTTGAACTACCTAAAATTTCAAATCTCCGAAAATAATTACCGGTAATTTTGGAATTTCCGGTAAATATTACCTAGTTTTTTGAAAATTTCAGTAATTCTCACCGGTAATTAGAAAAAATCGATAAAACTTACTTGTAAAAAAGCAAATCTTCGGTAGTGCAACGAAACTCCCGGCATCGTCAAATTTTTTGAAAAATTCGTGAATGTACCGTGAAATGTGAAAATGTTTTCTTCCACGATCGATTTGGTCTTTTCATTGGATGTGGGGGGTGCTAGGTATGAGTGAGAGAGGGGTGGAAGGTAGATTCCTCAATAAACTTAAGAGTTTTTAGTAGGTTGAACTCTTGAACACCCTAATACAAGGAAATTTAAGTTTCGGGCTCACTTCCAACCAAACAACATACACAAAAAGAAGCAACGGGTCTTCCTTCCAAACGATGGATCAAAGTGGGTCAGTCTTATTTTCACAAGAAACTTGGAGTTGTTAATCTTTAAGATTCAAACCAAGATTTTACACAAGGTAATCTTGAGCCTGAGGGAACTTTTAGCACCAGAATTAGATTTCGAATCAAACCTTAGTTTTATATCGGGCTAATCAAGAACGTAGGAGATTTTAACAAGCTTTTAACACCAAACTAAGTTTAAACCGAATGAAGACTTTTACGCGAGATCAACCTTCAAACCTAACCTTGCACTTAATACTTAAATTTCAAAACCCAAGCTTTTAACAAGATTAACTTTGAACCCAAATAAGCAATCATAAATGGATGAATTATTCGAACAAGATAAAAATAAATTTCCTTGGTGAATTTACAAATCTACCCTTCTAAATTTACAAATGCCTAACTCGCAAAATGACTTTCTCGAAAGCACTACAACTAAAATTTTAGTGAGAGCAAATAAAAAGAAATATTTTAGAAAGAGAGTGAGAAGTGAAGAATGAAAGCTCACATTTCTGGATGTGAAAATATGTGTGAAGATACCTTTATTTATAGGCTAGATGTTGGCACAACAAAGAAAACGTTTTGATGTCATAAATGATAGGTCAATCGATTGAAATTATGCACCAATCAATTGGTAAGCCTAAAAATTATCATTTAGAAAATTAAAAAAAAATACTAGAAAGGATATTTATTCGTTGTCCATCATTAAGATATTGTCCTAATCGCTTAGGGCACATTTTAGAGTTGACCCAATCGATTAAGTTAATGTGCCAATCGTTTGGTAAAGACAAAATTTTGCCGAAAACTATTATGACTGTTCCCAATTCATATGACACAACTTCAAGGTATTTTTGAAATTATTTTTTTATTATATAAAAATCAGTTTAAAAAGTTGTTTTTGTATGTGTGTGTGTGCGTGTGCGTGTGCGTGTCTGTTCGCACGTGTGTATGTGTGTGTGTGTGATTAGGCATATACTTTACGGTAAATTCCTAATGCATTTACAATATATTCACTCAAACACATTTGGATAGGCTTTAACATACTTCAAGTCTATCATATATTTTACTCTTGTAGACACTTGCTTGACCTTTACTTTGATATGAGGTTTGAGTTACATTCTTTTTAGGTGCCATCATCAGATAATCCAACTCACCAAGCTTTACTGATCTGGTTGCATCTTTAAACGCTTTACACTTGTCTTTAGTTGTTGTCATCAAATACTAATTGTCATCATCAAAATCATGTTTATCTTTAATAGAACTTACTTTATTAATAACCAACAAGAAAAAGTTCCACACGTTCTTCCTCTTTTTGATTATGACAACACATCTCTTAGGGAGGTGGTAAAACAAGTAACATGTATATGTTTGGAGTGATTAAACCGCTCCTCAATTAATTAGAGAGTACTCCATCCATTCTCTTTTATAAGCAAATTTTGACTTCTTAGATTCATTCAATAAATGATGTATTTGGACTATATATAGGTTAGATACATTAATTACTTAATGAATCTACAATATTAAAATTTGCTTATAAATAGGAATGTAGGGAGTATACTTTACTCCTCTTGAGAGTAAAATTCTCTCTATTTTTCGAAATAAAAAAGGAGGGTAAAGACATATTGCAATAAATTAATTATGCAAACATTGACAAATGAATATTTTTGAGGGAAAATCATCACTATTTTTATTAGAATTACTAAGAATTCAATATACATAAAGGAAATTATGAAATTGAAACAATACGGAAAACATTATTTAGATATATAAGTGAGTATGTTTATTTCCATAACTATCATCATTCTTTGAGATCATTTTATTTAACTATTTCACATCTTTTGCTATGCTCAGTAAAATTTCTCAGACTTGGTTGATTTCTATGTCTTCTATTTCTTCTTGGTCTTCTTCCTCAGTTGTTTAGTCGTCCCTTAATTCTTCATACTTAATATGAATATTCATATCTCAGAGGGTATTATGGTCAATTATATAATTACATGAAATTATGTTAGTCTGGAAATTATTAGCTGAAGAAATTTAATAAAGAGTGGTGATAACCACGTTGGAAAATGCTAAGTATAAATGGCATAATCAAAGGCTTCGACAGACTAATTGTGTCAACTAGTATGGTTCAACTAACCTATCAGATGAGTCAAAGAGAATACTGGTTTAGAGGAGTCTCAGGAACAGATCCACAAGATTAAAATCACTATCTCTTCAAAACATGTTCAAAATCTCAAAAGGGGTTAAACAAATTAGCTCTTCGAAAAATGTCGAGATCGACATGTCCACTAAATATTGGGGATTTAAGATATTCTTAAGTCCAAAGACCTTGTGATGTGAAACTATCTCAACAACATTATAGGGATCAATCAAAGACTCTCGGAAGAGGAAGTTAGGAGGAATGGTAAAACTCTTCCAGAAATGACTTACCCAACTTCAAAAAACCCACTTCCACCTTAGAGAAATGCTTCTAACATAGAAGAACAATCAATAGATTTGAGAGTTGGAAATGCATGGACTTCAACCACCGTTGGATAAAACTCTACTTTTATAAGCCAGATAACATCGTCGACTTTACCACAAGAAATGATGGTATCCTTACCGCAAGTAACGAGTGTGCCAACTACTCTCAGGGCTACACAAAATTTGATTATAGACCCAAAGCCCCATTTTCCCTTAAAATTTTATGTTACCCTTAAGTGGTAAGCAACTCCCTTATGGCATGACAACTACCATGATAACAAACCTACAAACTAGTGCATCCACATATGAAGATAATTCAATGGCTATTGCATCCCCTATTAATCCATACTTAACATCATGATCTGCTATTAGAAATCATTGTTGAATTACACAACCACAACGAGAGTTAAGATATATTCCTCCATGCATGTCATCCTTAACCACTATTTATATCCACTATGTGAGGCAAAAAATGGAGGAGAGTAATCACAAAATAGTTAACATGATTATGCATCAAATAGATACGGTGTTCAATCTTCTGATTCAAAACACTAACCTTAGTTACCAGCAATTGGCACACTAAATAGGTTGAATTGATGACTTCTTTGGTGCTCCTCAAGCGTCTATTTAATATGTGCCTAATAACCAGATATAACAACAGGTGATACTTATCAAACCGCCCATAACCAGGGTAGTCGAAGGCAATGTAAGCCAAAATGGCTTTGAAGTAGTATTGCCGCATAGAAACAAGGCTGGTGACCAAGTAGTTAGAAATGTCCAACAAAACAATTTTTGGGGGCAGAACAATATAACTAATGTGGTCAAAGAACGACCTTAATGTTGGCTTTCACATGCCAAATTTTGTTTAAGCGCAGTCTAAATACGTGCTGCAAACTGTAACACCCTTTCTACCCACAACACAATTAATTATGTTATTTAATAAAATCAGAGTTCTACATGAAAGGGCGTCACATTTTCATCATAACACCATGTAAAAAACAAGTATGTGTCCTATCCCGTAACACGGGTTGCAACTTTAATTCATGATAACAAAATATTCTAACATTTCGCAGCGGACAAAAGTCAACTTGTTTCAATATGCTTCTTAAAACAAACATATATTTACGATCAAATCCTACTCAAACGATGGTTAAATCCAACAAAAATAACCAAATAAAATAAACGTTCCCTAGTGTTACATGACTCAGAGCAGGACACCACCTAACTATATACACAACGGGATGCACTTCAAGCTATCTCTGGGGTCTCCAAACTAAGTGTCAGAATCTGCAGGATGGCATAATAGACCATCACAAAAAGGCAGGGTGAGTAATCCAAATTCAATAAAAATAATACAAGAGTGAATCATAAGAAACAAATAATCATACAACAACTACAACGAACTCATCCACATATAATCATCAACAATACACATCATCAAACAACAAATATGATCATGCTATGCCACATAGAATGGAATGCAACTTCATAAATGCATGTGGTACAGGTTTCAACATGTGATGGAAACTGGTCATCTACTCTCCACAAGGGAGCACAACATAATCAACAACACCTCAATCCACATAATGGGATTGAAGCCTAAATTCAACATAGGGGATGCCATGAATGCAAGATACACAAAACAACATCATCATCATCATCTTTCATCAATACGTGTATCAACATTCATCATTTATAATCTACATAGTTTATTCATACTATCCTTATATCATGTCATCATTCCTACCAATTCTTCATCTTTTATCTCATACCATCATTACTACTATTAAGTTTAATATACTTAAACATGTAATAATTTTCCCAGCAACAACATAGCAACATGGCACTACAAATCATACATAAAAAATCATCCAACAGAAGAAACATTATTTTTTGAAAATTCAAGGCTCGCTAAGCGAGAAAACCAGCTCACTAAGCAGCTAACTCACTGACTCTGCTCGCTAAGCAAGCTCCAGCTCGCTAAGCGAGAAACGCGATTCGCTGAGTAAAACCCTACGATTTTTGCAGAACTCAGACTCACCCAAAACATCCCTAAACCTCACAAAACATCAGGAAAACAACAGAAAACGTCTAGTTACCACATAATCATCATAAAATCACCATTATTAACAACATTCAACAAATAATTATTACTATCTACCAACAATTATCCCAAATACTAGGTTTTCATCCCAAAACCCCTATTCCTCACAAAACAATCCTATATTATGATTATTGAACAAGAATTATCCCCATACCTTGATCAATGTAGTTTTCTCTTACACTTTTGATCAAAATCCCTCTTTGCCTCCTTGTTCTTCTTGTTCTCCAGAGCAACCTTCACCTTCACCCAAAACAGAATTATGAGAATTTGATCGTGAACGTCTTTTCTCATAAGGCACTCAAAAGACAATCTTGCCCTTTAGACCTCCAAACTCTTTTATTTTATTTTCTTAATAATAATATTAAATAATTCCCAATATTATTATATCATTATCTTAAATACAATAATTCTTTATTTTCCACCAAAACACCACTTATTTCCACTTATTCATAAATAATTACATAATTAATTAAATTATGAAATTGGGGTGTTACAACTCTCCCCCACTTTAGGAATTTTCTTCCTCGAAAATATTACCTGAAACAAATAGAGTCGGATACGACTCCTTCAGCTGATCTTCACGTTCCCAAGTGCAACTTTGACCTGCTGGTCCACCCCACAATACCTTTACTAAGGCAATTTCTTTTCCTTATAACCGTTTCATTTCTCGACCATCTATCCGCAATGGTAACACCTCAACAGTCAAATTATCCCTCACCTGAATATCTTCCATCTGAATCACATGCGATGGATCGCACACATACTTCCTCAACTGCGATACATGGAACACGTCATGCAAATTCGCTAGCGATGGCAGCAACGCAATTCAATACACTACTTTCCAATCCTTTACGAAATTTGGTATGGTCCAACAAAACACGAAGTAAGCTTTCTAGACTTCAAAGCTCTTCCAACACCCATTACCAGAGTAACTCTCAAGAACACACGATCTCCCTCTTGAAATTCAAGTGCTTTCCTTCTTTTGTCATGATAACTCTTTTGTCGACTTTGAGAAGCCTTCATTCTTTCTCTTATCATCTTAATCTTCTTGGTCGTCTCTTGCATAATTTCAGGTCCAAGTACTTCACTCTCTCCTGATTCATACCAACACAACAGAGTCCGACATCTTCTACTGTACAATGCTTCATACAGTGCCATTCCAATACCAGCGTGATAACTATTATTATAGGTAAACTCAATCAGCGACAAATGACTATCCCAAGATCCTCCTTGATCCAACACGCAATCCCTTAGTAAATCCTCCAAAGTCTGGATAGTCCTCTCAGTCTGACCATCTGTCTGCGGATGATAAGTATAACTCATTCTCAACTTAGTACCCAAAGCATCTTGTAAAATCTTCCAAAATAACGAATTAAACCGTGGATCTCTGTCTAATACAATAATCGACAGTATCCCATGTAACTTCCTAATTTATTTAATATACATCTCATCTAGTTTCTGCATAGAATGATTAATCTTCATCGATAAGAAATGGGCCGACTTAGTCAATCTATCTACAATTACCCAAATAGAATCATTTCCCCTAGCAGTCTTCCGCAAACCTATTACAAAATCCATGGAAATGCTATCCCACTTCCACTATGGAATATTCAACGGCTGCATAATACCTAACGGTCTCTGATGTTCAATCTTTGACTTCTGACAAGTCAAACACGCATACACAAATTCAACAACATCTTTCTTCATACTGGGCCACTAAAACAATATTTGTAAATCATGGTACATCTTCGTAGCACCAGGATGAATACTCAATCGACTACGATGTCCTTATTCTAAAATACTCTTCTTAATTTTCGGAACATCAGGAATACACACTTTATCCCGGAATCTCATCATACCATTCTCATCAACTCAGAATTCACCTCCATTACCTTGGTGAATCAAGGTCAACTAATCAACCAACTTCAAGTCAGATTGCTGTCCTTCACGGATCCTTTCCACAATTTCGTTGGTCAACTTCAACATTCCCAACTTTACACTTTCAGATGTAGCTTCACACAACAAGATCATATCTCAGAACTATTCAATCATTTCAAGTTCCTTCACCATCAGCATTGACATATGCAACGTCTTTCTACTCAAAGCATCTGCAACCATGTTTTCCTTACCAGGATCGTAATTCAAATCAAAATCAAAGTCTTTCAACAATTCCAACCATCTTCTCTGCCTCATATTCAATTCCTTTTGATCAAACAAGTATTTCAAACTCTTATGATCACTGAACACCTCAAATTTCGAGCCAAAGAGGTACTGTCTCTAGATCTTCAACACAAACACCACATCTACTAACTCTAAGTCATACGTAGGATAATTCCTCTCATGAACTCTCAATTTTCTTGAAGCATAAGCAACCACCTGACCATTTTGCATCAAAACTCCTCCAAGTCCCATCTTCGACGCATCACAGTATACTACAAACAACTCATTCTAATTCGGAATAATCAACACCGGAGCAACTGTTAAATTCTTCTTCAACTCCATAAAACTCTTTTCACATGCAACATCCCACACATAAGCTTGGCTCTTTCGAGTCAATTGAGTTTCGAAAAACCATCGATAAACTTCCTGTAATAATCTGTTAAACCCATAAAACTTCTGTTCTCATTAGCAGACTTAGGAGTCTCCCACTACAATAATGCATCAATTTTCGATGGATCAACAACAATTCCACCACTAGAAATTATTTTTCCAAGAAAACTCACTTCTTGTAACCAAAACTCACACTTCGGCAGTTTAGAAAATAACTTCTTTTCTCGCAACACTTGCAATACAATCCTCAAATGCTTTGCATGATCCTCTTCAGTCTTAAAATAAATCAGAATATCGTCGATGAAGACTACCAGAAATTTATCCAAGTACTCATGAAAGATTTTGTTCATGTACTCCATGAACACACCGGGCGCATTGGATACACCAAACGACATCACCGTATACTCATAATAACCATACCTCGTTCTGAAAGTTATCTTTGGAATATCATCAAACTTGACACGAATCTGATGGTAACCAGACCTTAAATCAATATTGCTGAATACACAAACTCCTACCAACTGATCCATCAAATCGTCGATTCTCAGAAGTGGATACTTATTCTTGATAGTAACCTTGTTCAACTGCCGATAATCAACACACAACCTCATGCTACCGTCTTTCTTCTTAACCAACAACACAAGAGCACCCCACAAAGAAACACTAGGTCAAACAAACTTCTTCTCTAATAAATCTTCTAGTTGTTTCTTCAACTCACTCAAATCTACAATGGACATCTGATATGGAGCCATAGACACATGACTAGTACCAGGTAACAAATCCATTGTAAACTCAACTTCACGCTCTGGAGGTAAATCACTCATATCCTTCGGGAATACATCATGAAACTCTTGAACAACTGGAAAATCAATACTCGAAGTCTTCCCTTTAATTTTCAATGATGAAAACATTGCAAACATCTGAGCTTCGTCTTCTAATAATTCCTCTACTTGTCTAGCCTTCAAGAACAACAACTCACCATGATCACCAATTCCAGGAAATTCAACAGTATTTGCATAACAATTGATATGCATAAAATTGAACTCTAACCAGTTCATTCCAAGAATAACATCAATTTGATGTAAAGGAAAACACACCAGATCCATCGGGAAATCCTTTTCAAAAATTGTCAAAGGACACTTCAGACAAACAAGAGTAGTAGTAACAGAAGCATTAATTGGCGTCTCTATTACCATACCACCATCCATACTAGACAACTTCAAACCCAACTTATTAGCGCACTCAAGAGAAATAAAAGAATGCGTAGCACCAGTATCTATAATAGCAATCAACTCAACATTATTAATAAAACAAGTACCTCAAATTAGATTGTCCTTCTTAGGAGCCTCAGAACCAGTCAACGCAATAACTCTACCATCGGTTTGAGCAGCAATATCAGTATCTTAGGTTTCTCGAATTGGGTGCTGATATGTCACTGTTCACCATGATTAAAGCAAGATGGACCTTCATTTGGACAATCACCAACCTTATGACCTCTCTTGCCACATCTATAGCATTGCACCACCGGATTAGTGCAAACATCTGACTTGTGACCAAATTCACCATACTTATGATACTTGGGAGGAATAGAACCTGCTCCCCCACTTGGCTTCTTCCCCTATGAACCCTTCTGCTTCCCCTTCTCAGTTGGAGTCATGTAAGACTTTCCTCTAAACCGACCTTTCTCTTTCTTCTCACTCAGCTGCTTGTAGTGATTAGATCGAGCTTGGCTATCCTCATCATAGACATGCTCTTATCCACCAATTCAGCATATCTTCAGATTTGTTGACATCCAATTCCTTACTTGATCTCTGGTCTCAACCCACTCTCGAACTTGAGACACTTTGATAACTCAGCATTAACACGGTTGTAGTGAGGATAATACTTCACCAACCTCTCAAACTTGTCAGCATACTCTGCTACCGTCATACTTCCTTGTTTCAACTCAAGGAATTCTACTTCCATTTTACCACGAGCAACTTCTGGAAAATACTTTCCCAGGAACTCCCTCCTGAACACTGCCCAAGTCATTGCAGTACCAACATCCTCTAAACGTTGACGGGTATTATCCCACCAGTCTTCATCCTCTTCAGACAACATATATGTACCAAACTACACCTTCTGTGCATCTGTACACGCGTTCACCCTAAAGTTCTTCTTAATAGCCTTCAGCTACTTTTGAGCATTAAGCGGTCCATGGTCACCTTCAAACACCGACAGACAGTTACTCTGGAACTTCTCCAAAGCACGAAACTCATGTTATTCATTATTCCGAGCACTAGCCTCCGCCAATGCCGCAACAGCTTCCGCAAGCACACGTGTGTTGTTTTCAGCCATTCTGCACAACACTCACAACATAACATAAGAATAATCGTTAATAATAACATCTGACACAGACTAACAACAACGACACACGATCTGATAGACCTACCTGCTCTGATACCACTAATGTAACACCCTTTCTACCCACAACATAATTAATCATATTATTTAATAAAATCAGAGTTCTACATTAAAGGGCGTCACATTTTCATCATAACACCATGTAAACAACAAGTATGTGTCTTGTCCCGTAACACGGGTTGCAACTTTAATTCATGATAACAAAATATTCTAACATTTCACAGCAGATCAAAAGTCAACTTGTTTCAATATTCTTCTTAAAAAACATACATTTACGGTTAAAACCTACTCAAACGATGGTTAAATCCAACAAAAATAACCAAATAAAAGAAACGCTTTCCAGTGTTACATGACTCAGGGCAGGACACCACCTAACTATATACACAACGGGACACACTCCAAGCTATCTCCGGAGTCTCCAAACTAAGCGTCAGAATCTGCAGGATGGCATAATAGACCATCACAAAAAGGCAGGCATGGTGAATAATCCAAATTCAATAAAAATAAAACAAGAGTGAATCATAAGAAACAAATAACCATACAACAGCTACAACGAACTCACCCACATATAATCATCAATAATACACATCATCAAACAACAAATGCGATCATGCTATGCCACATAGAATGGAATGCAACTTCATAAATGCATGTGGTATCGGTTTCAACATGTGATGGACATTGGCCATCTACTATCCACAATGGAGCACAACATAATCAACAACACCTCAATCCACACAATGGGATTGAAGCCTAAATTCAACATAGGGGATGCCATGAATGCAAGATACATAAAACATCATCATCATCATCATCATCTTTCATCAATACGTGTATCAACATTCATCATTTATCATCTACATAGTTTATTCATACTATCCTTATATCATGTCATCATTCCTACCAATTATTCATCTTTTATCACATATCATCATTATTACTATTAAGTTTAGCATACTTAAACATGTAATAATTTTCCCAGCAACAATATAGCAACATGGACCTACAAATCAGACATGAAAAATCACCCAACATAAGAAACATTATTTTCTGAAAATTCAAGGCTCACTAAGCGAGAAAACCAGCTCGCTAAGCGGAGAACTCACTGACTCTGCTCGCTAAGCGAGTAACGCGATTCGCTGAGTAAAACCCTGCGATTTCTACAGAACTCAAACACACCCAAAACATCGCTAAACCTCACAAAACATCAGGAAAACCACATAAAACATCCAATTACCACATAATCATCATAAAATCACCATTATTAACAACTTTCAACAACTAATTATTACTATCTACAAAAAATTATCCCAAATACTAGGTTTTCATCCCAAAACCCCTCGTCCTCACAAAACAATCCTATATTATGATTATTGAACAAGAATTCTCCCCATACCTTGATCAATGTAGTTTTCTCTTCCACTTTTTATCAAAACCCCTCTTTGCCTCCTTGTTCTTCTTGTTCTCCAGAGCAACCTTCACCTTCACCTAAAACACGATTATGAGAATTTGATCGTGAACTTCTTTTCTCATAAGGCACTCAAAAGACAACCTTGCCCTTTAGACCTCCAAACTCTTTTATTTTATTTTCTTAATAATATTATTAAATAATTCCCAATATTATTATATCATTATCTTAAATACAATAATTATTTATTTTCCACCAAAACACCACTTATTTCCACTTATTCATAAATAATTATTTAATTAATTAAATAATGAAATTGGGGTGTTACACAAACTACATTTTCCAAGGGTTGGAAAATTCCAAAGTTCACTAAGCTTTCAGGAGACATTAATGAATCCATTGCCGATCATGTTGCTCGATATTAGTCGGAGACAAAGGACTTAACCAATAATGAAAATTTTAAAATGAAGTATTTCCCTTATTATTTGACCAAGAAATCATTCACATGGTTCACTATACTTCAACCACACTCCATACATAATTTTATTCAGTTAGGAAGATCATTCCATGAACATTTTTACATGGGTAAGTCGAAAATCAACCTCAAGGAACTAGCTAGTTTGAGGTAAAATATGACTGAGTCAATAGATGCCTAGCTCAATAGGTTTAGGATAATGAAGTTGTAACACAGTGGGAGAACTGAGTTTTAGTCATGTTGCGGATAGTAAGAGTCGCCACCGACTTTTATTTTATCCATAATGAAAGGACATAAAAGAACAGGAAAGACCTATTTTAAAAGACTTGAGTTCGGGGGGTAGGTTATATAAAGGGAAGGTGTTAGCACCCTTTATATCCATTGTTATCCATGGGCTCTTAGTTACTTAGCTCACTTAAATTGTTTTTGAAGAGTGTAGTGTGTGATTAGAAATTTTTCTAAGCTCTTAGTTACTTCAGCAAGATCATTCCAGTTGCGAATGTTTGTACTCTCCAGTTGATAATACCATTCCAGTTGGGATCCAGACAAACTCTCTTGAAAGAAATGTATCCATAACTTCTTATCAGGAGTATGAGGTTGAATTCTTCTGACATAAGACCTTAAATGCAGTTTTGGACAAGACACACCATCATAAACCACAAAAGTAGGAACTTTGAAACCTATAGGGATGGAGAATCCAGAAATCAAACTCAAATCTTCAAAGTCAAACCCAGAATTCTTTTGTAGTTCCATAACATTCATTTTGCCTACCAGCATCTTATACTTCTCCTCACTAGCAGGATCATGATAATAGTTCTCCTCAAAATCAGAATCTTCCACAGTGTCATGAAGACTGCCTCCTTCTCCCTCATAATTTTCAGACTCAAGATTCTCAACCTCTTCTTCTGTCTTGACAGGACCTCTGAATCTTCTACCCAGGTTGATGAGGCCCACTGACTTTCTAGTCTTCTTCTTTTTCTTAGTCAAAAGTGTCTTCAGCTCATCTTGTCCCTTGGACAGGTTCAGGATCATTTCTTGAAATTGTGCATTCTGAGTCTGGAGATCCTTAACAGTTTGTTCGAGAGCCATTTCTGCTGAAATAAACAGCGAGAAGATAAGATACTTGTTCATAAGAAACCTGTGATGCAATGATATGGTATGTATATGTTTATGCAATGTTTTCAAGGACCGCAGGATTTAAATTTGTTTAAAGAAAACAAAAAACAAAATTTTATTAGTAAATACTTAATATAAGTTTTTCCCCGTGGGCTTACAAAGAAATAACAATAAGATATAAAAGATAAATATATGGGGTTTTAAGTCTCCCATGGACGCTTCCTCTTTGCGTGGAGGTACTTGTTGAGGTTTTGCTCCTCGTGGAGTTGCCTCGTTAGCTCCATAATTCTTTCTTGACCAGCTCTGAAATGAGTCTCAAAAGTATCCCTTTGCTCCTTCAACTGAATCCATGACTTCTGCAACTCTTCCAAATCAGTGGGCATGTCTGGATGAAGGATGGTATAAGGAACATCTCCTTCAACAATAGGATCCATAGTGACTGGTAGAATGGCAGGATATGGCATCATAAGAGTCTGAGCACGAGATCGCACCCATCTGAGATAAGGCTCCATAGGAATAGAATACTTTGGCTCCAAAGTGTTGCTGTCATTCCTGTTCACCTTGTTCCAAGCTCGTATAAACCTTTGATGGTAAACTTGAAGATCGTTGTCGTAGTCAAACACAATACCCTAAATAAGCATGTCATGAGGACCATTACTCCGAGCATAACCAAACTGACGTAGTGCTAAAGAAGGGTTGTAGGTAATTCCTCCTCTTATGCCAAGGAGTGGCACATTAGGGAATTCCCCACAACAGTCAATGATAGTAACATTCTCCATAGATTGAGAGCACCAACGAATGTATGAATGAGAAAGTGACATGATCCTCTTAGACCACCTGAACCCTTGTTCATTCTTCATCACTGATCGAGGAAGGTGAGAAATAAACCACCTAGACAATAAAGGTATGCAGCACATCAGAGTTCATATCGCCTTCGTAGTACGAGTGTGAAGAGAATGTAAGATATCTCGAAGTAATGTAGGCACTGGATTATGAGTCAGAAATATGTTGATGGCGTGTACGTCTATGAACTGGTCTAGATTAGGGAACAAAACTAAGCCATAGATCAATAGGGCTAGGATCTCCTCAAAAGAATCATAACTCATAGCCTTCAAGAGCACTTGAGCTTTCTCCATTAATACCTTAGCAAGAATACCCTTAACCCCGCTTCTCGTTTCTAGGACAATGTCTGATTTCTTCAGATGTAGGGCTGCAACAATGACTTCAGGTTTATGCTCTTTTTCTAAGCCTGTGAAGAGTCTCTGATCAAGGATAGGTATACCCAATAGTTTGGAGAACTCCTCCATTGTAGGAACCAACTGATAGTCGGGGAATGTGAAGCAATGATGTTTAGGATCAAAGAACTGAAATAGGACACTCATCATGTCTTCATTGAACCCTGAAGTGACTAGATCCAGTAGGTGACCATGCCTTTTGATGAATTGGGAGTTTTCAGAAACTTGAGAGACCAATTCTTTAAGTTTAGGAGGTATTCCTACAAAATTGATCTGGATAGTATTCCTACGAACAGAAGCCATAACCTGCAACAAAGAACAAAGATAAATCCTTCGGTCCTTGAAATGGTTAGTGAAAATGCTATGCTTATGATGTCATGATGTTATGCTCAATCACAAACATGTGGCACACACAAACAAGTCACACAATAGCCCTAGGTTTGAAGGCTTGCATGAGGTTTAAAGGTAAGTACCTTCCCCTGAAGTTTAGTTGGTTCATCCTGTCCTACAAAAGTAACCAGGTTCTAAGGGATCTCAATATCACCGTTCCTTCCCAAAGGTGGTTGTTGAGTAGGCAACTTACTTGCCAACCCAAACCCTCTAAGTTTAGGATCTCAATGAGCGTAGCATCGAGTATCAACCAACTTCAGTCTTCGCCAAAGCCGGCTATCTCACTACTTTCTAAAGGCTAAGATGGGATAACTAGGGTTCTAAAGGTTAGTTAGTGTATTGACAACATATGGCAGCCCCATATTATCCTTAACTTACTTAAGGAACATAAGCACCAACCAAGAAGTCACACTAACTATGGCCACCAGATCAACCATATCGGTATACGCCGTACAGTTTCCTTGGTCTATTACCATTTACCTAGGGTACACTAGATCTGGGTTAGGATCTTTCACACATAAAGCCCAACAGAAAAATATAAAGCAAACAAGACAAACAATTTAAGTGATCTAATTCCTAAGGGTACCCCCTTTTACTTAGTAACTCCCCAGCAGAGTCGTCAGTTCTGTAACACGGTGGGAGAACTGACTTTTAGTCATGTTGCGGATAGCAAGAGTCGCCACCGACTTTTATTTTATCCATAAGGAAAGGACATAAAAGAACAGGAAAGACCTATTTTAAAAGACTTGAGTTCGGGGGGTAGGTTATATAAAGGGAAGGTGTTAGCACCCTTTATATCCATGGTTATCCATGAGCTCTTAGTTACTTAGCTCACTTAAATTGTTTTTGAAGAGTGTAATGTGTGATTAGAAATTTTTCTGAGTACTTTGTAATGATCCTCGTATGGATGTATACAAAGCCTTGTTTTGAAAAATGTTTAAGAAAGTGAGGTGTAAAAAGTATTTTGAAATGTGAGCAAGCAACTAAGAGGTACCTACCCTAGATTAAGTCTTTCATGTTCTCGTATGTTCTTTCAATGGTAAGACTATCCCTATTATTAAGGAATAGGTAGTCATTACCTTGGATGTGTTTAAGGGACAATCGTAGGGTCATCATATGGTCATAGAAAGCAACTTAAGGGATGTCTTTAGCAATTAGTAGGGACTATCATCATTTATTCGAAGGGACAAGATCTTTATCGTAGGCAACCTCGAAGGGACTTGATCTTTTAAATTGTAGGGACTATGATGATTTATATTTGAAGGGACTTTGCTTAAGACATCCCTATATTCGAGGGACTTGACCATATTAAAGGCAACCAAGAGGAATACCCTAGGAAGTGCAAGGTGGCGATCAAAGATCGACTTACGTGTGTGAATGTTTATTTTCAAATATTTATCTTTTTTAAATTAGTTATCTAAATTAAATTAATTACAAATAATATTTCCACACCCTATTTTACTAACCACACAATAAAATATTTATAATAAAATAAAGACGGAAAATAAATCTAGAATTATTACATGGCTTTGGGATAGTTACAATATAATTAAATAATAAATAATAATAATAATAATAATAATAAAGCAAATAAAAGCAATAATAATAAATAAAGCAATAATAATAAATATTAGAAAAATAATAATAATGAAGTAATAAAGAAAAACTAGAATTTTTAAAGAAATTAAATAAGTTAAATAAGTTAGAATTTTAAAGATTATTAGAAAAATAGTATAAATTTAAAGGATTTAATAATAATAAAAGGTTAATATATTACAAAATAAAAAAAAAAGTTATTATAAAAAAATATTTAGGGTTAGGAAAAAATTAGGTTAAATTTTAAAGTTAGTGAAAAAATTAGGGTTTTAGAAAATAATTAGGGTTTTTTTAACATAATTAAAATAAATTAGTTTTTTATTTACAAAATATATATAAATATATATATATATATATATATATATATATATATATATATAAAATAAAAATTATATACAAATAATATTAAAAAAGAAATAAGATTAATTAGAATAAATATTAAGAAAATATAAAGTTTAGTTATATATAAGAAAACATTATTAGTTTTAGATTTAATAAATTAGTTAATAATCATTTAATTAAGAAAATATAAAACAAATGAGAAAACAACCAAAAAAGACAGGACCTGGGAATTGAACCCAGATCCTTTACCTCCAAATCATAGCACAAAACCAATCAGGTCAGCATGCGCTGGTGATATGATATCACCTTTGGCCAATAATATATGAAATTTGTTGAGAAAATAGAAATAACCAAAAAAATTTGGTCCCGCGTCTGAACATAAACAGCAACAAATAATTATATAGTAAACTTGTTGAATAATGAAAATAAATGAGAAAAAGAATGGTCTCACCCAGGTTTGAACTCAAGACCTTCCATCCACACGCGTATGCTCTGACCACTGGGCCAACCAACGTTTGTTGAAATAAAACAGAAACAATACAATAAAATATTAAAACAAATATTTGAATTTCCAGATGGCGCCAAGCCTCTTCTTCAACCTTCAGTCATCCAGTTAGCTTTTAGTGACAGACGTTCGTCACTAAAACTTATAGTGACGATTTTTATTCGTCACTACAGGTCCTGCAATTTGAGAAATTCATAATACACGAAATAAATCCATTCTAATAGTACCAATCAATCAATAACAGTCCTATGGATCCAATTAATTCATCAATTTCGTGTGAAATTGCTTTTAACAGTTGTTCCCAATTTCAAGTTTATAAAACCCTAAACATGGTGGAATACGATTTAGGCTATGGTTCTTCAATACAATTGCCCAGAAACATTCTTTGCTGCATCACAAACAATATAAAGCAATCGAAAACAATTTATAAAGGTTAAATCAATGCAATCGAAAAAATCAAAAACAAGTATGAACATCAATTCGGTTTCCATGATTTTGCATGATTTTGATGCAAATAATGATTGAATTACAATCAATGATCTCCAAGGAAGCTAATGCAATCCTTATTTGGCCTTGAAAGTACCTGAAATTCACAAACCGAATATGAGTTTTCTTTGAAATTTTTGAAGTTGGAATGGTGTTCTTGGAGGCAGCAAATTCGTGTCCTAGTGTATGCTTTTGTTTATGTATATGTAGTGATTGAATTTAGGTCAAAAACTTGTGGATTTGTGGGCTTGTAAAGATTGCTTGATCATGAAGTTTCATCACTTTCAAATATTCAAAAAATCATATGAAAACTTTCTATTTTTGGTCCAATCTGACTTTAGTTGATTTCCAATCATTCTAAATATAATTCAACTAATTTTCAATCAAAGATTTCATGCTTTATTTGATTTTTCATATTTTATATATATTTAAATTGAATTTTAATGAATAAAATCCAAATAAATATAAAATAAACTATAAAAATCTGAAAAAACAAGCATTGGGTCGTGCATGATGTCATTGTAAGGTTTGGATTACAAAATTGCAAGCCCATTTGGAAAAATTTGGTTTTAAGACCTCATTTGCTCAATATACCCCTAAAAAATTTCCCAACTTTGCCAAGGCATAAATCCCTCAATTTTAAGGCCATGAAGGTGTTCTTGGACATTTTGGAAATCTTAAAGAGTCCTCTAATCAAACTCTTTGGTCTCATGTCCATATCCTTTACCATTTTCAAATTATGCCCTTTGGAAGATGTTGACTTTTTGTTGACTTTTGGAATGACCTATAATATTTTAGCTCATACCTTCTAAGTGAAGCATTTTTAGGCTTGACTTGTGAGACACAAATTTGTAGAGAATTCAATTTCCTTCAAAATGAGCTTTGGATGATAATTTTTTGATGAAGCATGTGAAAGTTATGGCTGGTCAAAGTTCAGTTGACTTTCCTTAAGAAAACCCTAATTTAGAAACTCCTGATTCTTGATGATCTGAAACTTCTTTGATGAATCATGATCAAACCTTGATCAAATGATGAATTTTACTTCATAAACTTGATGTTGGCAAAAAATATTGAAGTTTGACTTTAGTTTGACCACAATTGACCTCAGTTTGACTTTTTAACTACTCTGACTGATTTTTGCATATCTGATCATCTGACTGGGCAAACTTATTGGGAAAGCCTTGAAACTTGACATGGGGATTCTTGAATAAATGTGGGATATTATGAATCTCACTTGAGGCCTTGAAACTCATTTTAACATGAGGAAACACAAAACCTAGTTTTGGACACTTTGCTTAGGAGGAGGCATTGTCCGAGGAAACTTCCATACTTCTTGACCAATTGGGAGTCTTGAGGACCTTATGATCATTTAGAAATCTTGATAGAGATTGTCTTGATTGTGGGAGGGCAAATTTTGGGGTACAACAGAAGTCAAGGTGTTTCACTCAAGTTCATAACACGAGTTAGTGGAACTAGCCACAATAGGCCTGAACTATTCCAGTTGGAAGAAGTTGGATACCCAATATTTGAGGGACATGACCCAACTAGCAGACAGAGTTCAACAAGTTGAATGACTGAAAGCTAAAAAGGAAAGGTCAAGTAAATATCACAAAAAGAAAAGTTATATACGTAGATGTAAATGAAATTGAACAAGTATCCAACATTGATTGTGATACTCACACTCAACATTTGGATTTTACCCTTTAAATACTAGGCTTTCATCATCAATTGAATTTTGAATTTTGGCCTTGAATGACCTGCAATCTTCGACACCATGCCCCACTAATTCGTCATGATATTCAAATTTGACGTTCAAGTCATACCCAGGAAAGAATGACAGTGGCAAAGGTTTAATATATTTGAGCACCACTAGTGAATTATGAATCAAATATGACAGGAGCTGGCCATACGATATATGAATTGGGTCACGAGTAACGTACCATCTCTCTAGATTATTCTATGGCTTTCCCCGATTACAATCGTTCTGATTATGATTTCCGTAACACTGGGGAGGAACATACAAATTTTGATGATGTGGAGGCTTGGAAAGTGTTACCGAGGGGTGACGAGTTGGGGCTACAACTGTTATGCATGGATATGCAGGTTATGCTGCAGAGGATGGCAACCCCTTGTTAAATTTTTGAATCTTATCCTTGCTTGAGGACCATAGTACCGCCTTTTTAGCTTTTCTGGAAGCAAACACTGGATTGTTTTAGGTTGCTCCATTGGCTTTCGAGATATTGATGTTGTTAGTTTTCCATAACTTGCTACTTTCCTTGGAATAATAAAGGCTTAATTGCATTTTTAGTCCCTCTATTATATCTTTTTCTTGGTTTTGGTCCCCCTATTTTCAAATTCAGGTTTTTTGTCCCTTAAGTTTGTTTTAATGAGAATTTTAGTCCACTATTCAATATGAAGGCAAATTTTGATGATATGACACTCAAATTGGCCACATGTCAATGCCAACTCAATAACATCAATAACAAAACACATTAAAACAAAACTTCAAAGCCAGCGTAGAAATATTTGAAGAAATGAGAGAGATTCAACAAATCAGGAACACTCTTCATCTCCCTCACTGCATGTTCTTCCTTTATTTTTTCAGAACAAAAACATAACATAAGCAAAAAAATCAACCGTAAGAAAAAACTCATTCCACCAACTTTTGATTTGTCTCAAGGAATCACAAAGCAACATAATGTTCCATCACATGAAATCGATCAAAAAGGAAAATAACCAAAGGGGATTTGCAACCGTGGAAGAAGACGGAGGGGAACCAGAGTAGTGATGGTGTTGATTTGGAGAAGAAGGTTGGCCAGAAAGTGTCGTGGTGAGATTTGAGGTGGACGGAGAGATCCACGACAGACAGTTCTTCTGGACAAAGGGGAGAAGACGATAGTGAATCTCACATACCTATTATCGGGGGGTTCCATCGGCAGAGAGGCACGATTGGGATTTGAGTAATCCACTTTTCTTCTTCTATTACGTTTTACATGTTGCTTCTTTTATTGAGATTTTCTCTGGTTTGCATTTATGAGTTAATGGAAGTTGCTAATGATGGTGATGATATGATAAATAACTTTGATGTTATGGTTTTGGTATAATGCAAGTTTTGGAAGGGTGTTTGAAATTTTTTGGTCGTTAGATGTTGAAGAATCATGATGGCAAGTTCTATGAAGATTTTGGGGTTAGAACTAATTGAGAATTTTTAGAAATAATGTGATTTTGCAGGTTACAGAAAATGAATTTTGTTATTGATGTTATTAATAACAGAATATTTAAATAAAAAAACATAATTGAAAAATAATATAAAATAATTAGAATATTTAAATATATAATTATTGAGTTGGCATTAATATGTGGCCAATCTGAGTGTCATGTCATCAAAATTTGCTCTCCTATTGAATGAGGGACTAAAATCCTCATAAAATCAAACTTAAGGGGCTAAAAATTTGGATTTAAAAATGGGGAGACAAAAACCGAGAAAAAAAGATAATAGAGAGACTAAAACTAAAATTAAGCCAATAATAAATTATCAGGCGTAATGGGGATTCTTTGCCTTGTACATTATGCGGCATGTTAATCGAGATGTCCACCCTTGGGTCATTCCTCTTGAATGTCAGCAAATTTGCACTAATCAACCATTGCACTTTTTCCTTAAAAGCTTTTCATTGATTGAGTGCCCTTTTGAATTAGCCTGATACTCACATTTAATGTTTGAATTAGCCCATTCTAGATAAGACTTTGAAGGCTTAATTGGTTGGATAACCAATGGTAACTCTTGTTTTAAACACTACAACAACCGCCTGTATGTCATAGGGACTAAGTCAAACACAAAGACATTTTCCCTCTTGGTTACTCCCTGGCCTGCCTAGAGCTAGATTCTATCTTTGTGTCTAATTCCTTTGACCCAATTGAGGAACATACAATGACTTTTGGTAATGAGTCATTGGAAGAACAAGTTAAGGATAATTGAGCATTAATGAATAAGTTTAATCATAATTGTTTGATTGATCTAATGGTTGTTGTTTATTCCTCTCATCTCTTATTTTAAAATCGCTCTCACTTGATATATATATATATATATATATATATATATATATATATATATATATATATATATATATATATATATATATATATATATATTGTCGCTCCCACTAAATGAAGCCGGGTCAAATAGGGTACAGACGCGAACTGTCGGCGAAAGAGGGATGTGAGAACACACAGGAGTGAACTCACAGGGAATGAAAAGAGTCGCCAGCTAGGCATTTTTATCCCGGGGGAAAGGCAATGCTGCATAGACCTAGAAAAAGATGGATAAGACGGTTGCGAACCAGAGAGACTGAGAAAGGGGGTTGGTTACAACCTGGGAAGGTATTAGCACCCAGATTGTCCGTCGTACTCGACGGGATCCACGCTTAAAAGATTTGTGTTTTAAAGGGGTAGTGTCAGTGCAATTTGTGCATAAATGAGCTGGAAAAGGATGTACAGGTGTCAGTGTAAAGAAATGTGATGTGTATAAATGTACAGTGTCAGTGTAAGGACAAGAGTGAAATGCTCAAGATCATGAGGCTAAAGAATAATGCTGGAAGGAGGGGGAATATACAGAGACTTTTGTTCGATAACTGTTAAGTTATGCCTACGTATCCTCTCGTGCAATGAGGAAGTCAGAACACCGTAGTTCGACCCAAAGAGACTGAAGGATGAATTGACTTGTGAACTGCTTGCTTGTCAATGCTCAAGTGTATGACCTGTCTGGCTCAGGTGCAAACTGTCTTGCATTAGACGGAAGAAGTGAGTTCTCGTTTGTGAGTGAAGGTGATGAGAAAAGAATCCCGAAGGGGACGATTATTGTTTGTTTTTTTTGTTTTCAGTCTTTTATTGCTTTTGAAAGTTTGTCATAAGTTAATGAGCTTAAGCCTAAACCAATGGATTTAGTAAACTCATCACATCTTCCCTCTGTTTAGGGGTAATGAGAGTACCTTAAGTGTGAAGTCAGATTCTCACACTTAATCACCTTTGGTGTAGGATTAAGATCATTAACCTACTTGTGATTATTTAGATGTTTTTGGTGTTTTTGTTTAGTGTTGAGTAATGAGGTTAAGCCATAATCAAGGATTAAACAGACTCATTACACCATCCTAATAGAAGGATAATAGATGAGATTGCTTAAGCTGAGGAAAGCTCCTCAACTTAATCCACGATTAGGGATTAAACTCATGACAAAACAAGTCTCTGATTAAGTGGATTTTATTTAATGATATGATGATGAAGTGGATTTTATGATTTGTAAGACAACTTGAGGGGGACTTGTCCATTAACACTAGGGTTAGTCCTTCTTAACCAATTAAGGAAGAATTAGAACCCTAATGCAAGGCCCAAGTTACAAGTGTGATGTCTTGATGATTATTAAGTGGATTGATTAAAGGAGTTAAACACATTAAGGGTTTAACACTTAGGATTAAAGTTATACACTCCATCCTAATAGAAGGATGCAGGCACAAACTTAATCACAAAGCCTTAAAGCCTTTAGGGTTTAGTCCCTGATTATGAGGTGAGAAGAGAAGACTCAAAGAGACACAAAGGTAAAAACTAAGAGGGGGACTAATCAAAACCCTAATCATTATCATGCTTGGTTATTCCTAAGGTTTGTGAGGTTTACAAAAGCAATCTTCAATGGAACCACCAGGAAGCAGATGAAAAGATCAGGAGAAGCAAAGTAACTTGCTTCATTCAAGAAGTCAAGTCACTTGAAGAAAGAAAGTGGGAAGAAGAAGAATGAGCAAGCTCAAACTCAAACACAAACAAAAATGCAGCAAGTATGCATAAAAGAAATGAAGAGAAGTTATGAGAAGTGAAGGCAAATTCACTTCTCAAAGCCACTTACCACCTGAAAAGTTAGAAAAGAAATGCAATGCAATGCAAAATGAGATGAGATGATATGATATAAATCAAAACCAGAAGCACATATGAGATGATAATGATGCTATGAGATGTTACAAACACGTGACAAGGCAAGGAGATGATCATACAAGCTTATGGATGCAAATGGAGCAAGTTAAGAAGCATAAACATATATGAAAGGTTATGAGATGCATATGGCATACAACATGGCAAATGCAAGATGCAATGATCAAACATGCTTCTAATATGTCTTATGATGTCAAATGAATCACATGGGTGCTTGAAATGTCAAGACAAGTCATGTTATGCAAGCAAATGTAAGATGAATGCATATGGAAGCCCAAACTAGGGTTTATGAATAAAGCATCAAACACAAACCAAAATCAGAAGCAAACAACATTATAAAAAATTGAAAATACACTCAAAGGTCCCCTAATCCTATACTAAACCAATGCCCAAAGGAGAGGTTTCAACTCTTAACCAAAGTCAAGTTATGATTTTCCTAAGTTTTCTAGGGTTTTAGGGTTCCTTAACAAGAAAATTACCAAACAAATGGAAAATGAAAGATCAAATCATGGCCATTTAATCTTACAAACTACATGCTAAACACAATGCAATTCAAAAAGAATCAAGGTCCAACTCTTCATGGATAGGCAGAAATGATTTTTTGAAGTTTGGATCAAAATAATGCATCAAAATGATTTTAATTCAATGAAAAATTCTCAAAATACATCAAGATCAAAAAATAAATTTGGTTTGAAGGTTGGACAATGTTTCTAAATGTTTTAAAACATTTCATGAATTTTTTGGTGATTTTTAAATACTTAAAGGTATTTTTAATAAATTAATTTTCATTAATCAATTAAAAATAAACTTTTAAATATTTAAAAATACTTTTTAAATGATAAAAATGAAAATAAAAATATTTTTGTGTTTTAAAAATTAATGAAACCCTTGGTAAAAAATTTCATAATTTTTAAAGCATTTTTGCTATTTTAAATAAATTGTACAAATTAAATGAGAAAAATTGAAATAAAAATTAAAATAAACAGAAGTATGCTAAATGAGAGGCTGAGATTGAATCTGGAGGTGAGACCATTGACTGCGCGCCAGATCTGATGGACCACATTCAAACTTGGTTAATCTGAATTATGAATTAATTAAATGAGATTAGGGTTTAATGAGGACATCTGGGCCACACGTACACGCGCGAAGTCAAACAAGTCAACTGATCTAACGCACGAAATTCAAACTGCCTTAATTACAGGATTAAAACCCTAATTATTTTCAGGTGGCCGGAGAAGACCTCCGGTCGTCTTCTCCGGTGGGAACCCCACCTGAAAATTTCTAAAACTCTCAAAACGTAACTAAAACGAAATCTAAGAACACAGAAATGATTCCCACAACCCACTGGATCAAAACCCCAAGCTAAAACTCATTTATATTTCATCAATCTCATGAATCGAAACAAAAGAAAAATTAGGGCAAGACTTTCAGAACACGATTACATCCTTATTTTTTCACCATTTTCAAAACCAATGACATCAGAATGATCAGGAGAACATATTGAATCTATTTAGAACTTAAAAAAGGATTTCTGGAAAAAATGTTCTTGAGCTACCTGAGTTTCGAAGCTTTCAATTTTGCAACTTTCTGACCTCTCCTCTTGATGCAATCCACTCCACTTGATCCCCTGATGATGCCTGAATGCTTAGAAGGAGTTTATGCTGGCTAGTTTGGGAGATTGAACAAGTTCTGTTCAAGCTCAGGTGAGAACTGTGTTTGTGATTCAGGCAGTTTCAGGCAAGGGTGGGGGGTTCTTTGTGATCAGGATGATGATTTGAGAAGGTTTGTGAAGTTTGTTCAAGTGTTTGTGGCCTGTATGGAGAGTTTCGAAAGCTTTGGCTTTGAGAGTGAAAAATGGGGAAGTTGAGTTCTTGCTGGTTTCAGGCTTATGTCTTGTTGGTTTGGGTTCAATGAAGCATGGTGAGAAGGTTGGTGAAACTTGTTTGAATGTTTGTGGCTTGTGGAATCAGATTCGAAGGAAAATGCAAGTTGGAGAGAGTTTGTGAATGTGTGTTGTGTGAGTTTTCAGGCTGGCTTGTTATGTGAAATGGCTAGCATTTGATCCACATAAACAAATCTTATTGGTCAGATGATGTGACTTGCCCTTTATTGATTGGTATGGCCACTTTTGCAAATTGTCAACTTTTGTGTAAGGGAAGCATGGGTCAAGTTCTAGGCTAGTACAAGGGCTGTGGGCTGCGCAGCATGGTGTGAGGGAGAGGCTAGGGTGGTTCAGCATTGTAGGCAGCAAGTGGATGGAAGTGTGATGATGGTTTTGCAACTTGCTCACTTTTGGTTCACATGGAAACATCTTGCTTCACAAACCATGAAACATGTGATCTTTTGGTTCAAATCTGATTTTTAGAACTTGTATGATGCTTGCATATTGGTTTGACATGAATTAGAAGTCACAAATGCCTTGGTACAAAGTTTTTGCAAGTTTCTCATTTGGTGCATATTTTGAAAATTAGTGATTTTTGCCAACTTTGACACACCATAACTTTTGATCCAAAATGAATTAGGTCATGTTCTTGTACTTTTTGAAAAGGGAAAGATCTAACCTACAACTTTCATGACCAAAGTTTTTCCATTTGAAGCATTTTTGGATCAAAAAGCAAGGGTTGAAAAAGTTGTATAAAATGACATTTCATTAAAAGTCAACCATGCCCTAAAAAGTCAACTTTGCAAAAACTTGTAATTCTTGAATTTTGTGAACTTCAAACTTCTTCTATGATCAAATAAAGATCATATACACTCAAAATGATGAAGATCACCCCTTGGTTGGGTCATTGGGGGCCTCAGGTGCCCTGATTTTGCACTGACTTGTCTAGAAAGTCAACTCTTGATCAGATGACTTCCCCATGGAATTTCTTCATAAAAATTGATATGCATACTCCCTATACCATATAGAGACCAATAGAAATAAGAATGACCAAAAAAATTGGAGTTATGGCCTTTGAAACCAAAACCCTAATTTCAAGTCATCTGTGCAGTCAAGCCTGGCTCTGCTTCCATACAAACCCCCAGTTCTTGTGATTTTTGACATTCTTGACTTTGAGAGGATATAATATGATACTTGAACACATATGGATCCCTTTGAAGTGATTGATGACCTTTGGGGTGGCTCAAGAAGCTCTGGGATTGCTCAGATCACAAACCCTAGATGCAGATGACTTTGAATCTATGCAGTGAATCAAAAATGTAAATTGAGATGCTATGATTGTGTTTATGCATATGAAATGATCACAAGCCATGGTGTGAATGGGTGAGGGCAAATTTGGGGTGTTTACAGCTGCCCCTATTCAAACATGAGTTAGCTGTGCAGGTTGTAAGCAACGGCTTAACAGGCAAACAAGATAACTTGTGGTTGAATACCAAAGACAGTCCAAAATTTGCACTCACAGAATGAAGAAGTAAAGGGATATAGATTGTAAAGGAAAATAAAGTATATCGTAAAGTGTGGGTGACGGAGGACGACCGTCGAGCAGAGGACGACTCCTGGGTAAAGGGCAATGACGGGGACGGCCGACATGCTGGGAAAAGTACGGGAAATGAAGCGATGACGGGGACGGCCGACATGCTGGGGATAAAAGGTATTATGATGGGGACGACCATCAAGATAAAGCTACAAGATTCTCTGGGGATTAATGAAACATGACGGGGACGGCCATCAAGTTCATAAAGCAAAGTAACCGACGATGGGGACGGCCATCGGGCTAAAAAGAAAAGGGACCACGACGGGGACGGCCATCGGGTCAAAGAATAAATGAAATAAACAGATGATGAGGTACGGTCATCAAAGGTGAAGGACGATCACCTAGCAGGGGACGGCTGCTCTGTTGGAGATAAGATGAGGGACGGTCATCTAAGGTGGAGGACGACCACCTGGCAGGGTACGGCTGCCGAAAATATCGCGACATAGGACGAATGCCGGATAAAAGGGTCAACGATGGGGACGGCCATCGGACGAGCATGATGGGGGGACGACCATCAAGAGGTGGAGGACGACCACCTAGCAGGGGACGGCTGCTCTCAAGGTTTATCATGACATAGGACGAATGTCAGATAACCGAAATCAACAATGGGGACGGCCATTGGATAAAATGATGAAGGACGATCATCAAGAGGTGGAGGACGACCACCTAGCAGGGGACGGCTGCTAAATATCAACGATGGGGACGGCCATCAGATGAGCATGATGGAGGACGACCATCAAGAGGTGGAGGACGACCGCCTAGCAGGGTACGACTGCTCTCAGGGTTTATCATGACACAGGACGAGTGCCAGACAAAAAGAAATTGCTTTGTTGGTGATCTACTGGGGAATAGTAAACACGGACGAGTGTTTATATCCAAGAAACAAAAGGTATAAGTGTTTAGATGATGTGTATAGATTAAGGATGCGGACGAGCATCCCTAAGACTACGATACGGACGAGTATCGGATAGAAACAAACTGACACGTGTTCAGAGATGATGATACGGAAGAGTATCAACGGGTTAACAGAGAACACGGACGAGTGTTGAATCTGAAGGGACTCTTCTGGGGAAAAGTAGATACAGACGAGTGTCTAAATTCAAGAAGACATGAGCGTTTGACACAGTGTATGGATTAAAGATGCGGACGAGCATCCTTAAGGCTATTGTAGATGTTTAAGAATTGGCAGAATTTTTGACCAAACAAGAAATGTTAAATTCAGTTCAGAATGTCCTATCAGATGTTGGGACATTAGCAAACAAAGTATGTGAACTTATTTCAGGATGTCCTACCAGATGTTGGGACATTGTATAAATGACTAAGTTCAGTTTTGTCAGGATGTCCCAACAGATGTTGAGACATCTCAGACCTGCTACCAGAATTAATTATTGATTAACAGATCAGAGATATTTAAGGAGAACTATCTGGAATTAATTAATGCTGGATAAAAACAGAACAAGGCGCATCTGTAGGGAGTTTTAAATTGAAGATTCAGATTAAAACAGAAGACCTAATGCACCTAGAATATAGGAGGTAACAAACCCTAAATTCAAGGTGACAGTTGCTGCACATTAGGGCTGGATCATTCTACAGAAAGCCCAAAATTCAGATACCTATTTAAACAACATAAACTCATAGAATTGAGTACGAATTTCAGAAGACTAAATAGGGTGTCTAGTGTTTTAATAGCAGGTTGTTTTTATGTACCACTTTATGAGCTTTTAAGCAAAAGTGCATTTGTGACTTGATTGAAACTGTGAAGTAAGATCAAGCTGTATTGTTTGAAGGATGTCTTCAATTTCTGTAAACTTGTAAACTTGATCACTGGGTGATTGAGGGGGAGTGAGTAGGGTACTCTTATCTAAGTGAGTCTTAGGTAGAAATTGCATTGGGTAAGTATTAAGTGATAGATTAAACAGGGTGGTTTAAGTCTAGAATTAATATTACTAATAGTGGATTTCCTCCTGGCTTGGTAGCCTCCAGATGTAGGTGTGGTTATACACTGAACTGGGTTAACAAACTTCTGTGTTGTTTATTTTTCCTGCTGTTTAAGTTTTGGTTAAATTTGTCAAATGTCCTATTAAGTGTTGGAACATCTCTTAGGACATCTCATTACAGAATTTCAATTGGCATCAGAGCAGGCACCCTGCCTGTTTATACTGGGTGAGATCTAGGGAAAACAAATTCTGTAACATGGACAGAGATATAGGGTCAGTAAATAGACCACCTATTCTGGATGGATCTAATTATGACTACTGGAAGCCAAGAATGATTGCATTCTTAAAATCACTTGACAACAGGGCATGGAGAGCAGTAAATGTTGGATGGAAACATCCTGTCCAAGACACCAAAGATGGATCAAAAGTTCTGAAACCTGAAGAAGAATGGAGTAAAGAGGAAGAAGATTCAGAACTAGGCAACTCAAAAGCCTTAAATGCTTTATTCAATGGCATTGATAGAAATATTTTCAGACTGG
The DNA here is from genome assembly GCA_963966055.1 of Lathyrus aphaca. NCBI lineage: Eukaryota > Viridiplantae > Streptophyta > Magnoliopsida > Fabales > Fabaceae > Lathyrus > Lathyrus aphaca. The sequence continues at coordinate 119,274,806 of OZ014524.1, read as the reverse complement.
TGCATCATTGTGAGCTGGCCAAAGATGTGTGGGATACCCTCAAGACAACTCATGAAGGAACATCAAAAGTAAAAATGTCAAGACTTCAACTTCTCACCACCAAGTTTGAAAACTTGAGAATGAAGGAAGATGAATCAATTTATGAGTTCTACATGAACATCTTGGATATAGCCAATACTTCTGGAGCCTTGGGAGAAAAGATGACTGATGAAAAGCTTGTAAGGAAGATTCTCAGATCTTTGCCAAAAAGATTTGACATGAAAGTCACAGCAATAGAAGAGGCACAAGACATATGCTCCATGAAAGCTGAAGAACTCATTGGTTCCCTTCAAACTTTTGAGATGGGAATGAATGACACACATGCTAAAAAGAACAAAAGCATTGCCTTGGTTTCAAATACAGATGATGAAGAAGATGATGAACCAGCAAATGATAAAAGCTTATCAGAAAACCTTGCATTGATTGGAAGACAATTCAAACAGATTCTCAGAGGAATGGAAGGAAAATCCAAACCTAGTGGAAGAAACACAAACTCTGAGAACAGAAGACCTTATGATGCTAACAAAAGAGTAAAGTATGCTGAAAAGACCAGTCAAGATAAAGGAGTCAAATGCCATGAATGTGAAGGATATGGACATATCAAGTTTGAATGTCCTACCTACTTAAAGAGGCAAAAGAAAGGACTCTCTGTGACCTGGTCTGATGAAGACTCAGGAGATTCAGAAGAAGAATCAGCTAAGCACATTGCTGCTTTAGCTGGACTGTGTGAATATGACAGTGATTCCAGCTGTGAAGAGCTTACTTATGCAGATCTTGAGCAAGCCTTCAAGGATCTGTACAAGAGAAGTACTGAAGTATGCAGTGAGGTCATAAAGCTAAAGAAGCAGAATGAAGTACTAGAAGAAGAAAAAGCAAGTGATCAAGTAATCATTGATACCTTAAAAAGTGAAGTAACTCTTCTCAATTCTAAGCTGGAACATATGTCCAAATCTGTTAGAATGATGAACAGCAGCTCAAATACACTGGATGCTATTCTCTGCAATAATAAACATTCAGGGGACAAAAGTGGACTGGGATATAACAGAGATGAAGCAAGCTCTAGCAAAACTACTTCAAAAACTATACAGTCAAACAAGATGTCTCAACAGATGCTCCAACATCAGAACACAAAGACAAACATAATGTTCCAACAGATGTCTCAACATTCTGGAAAGAACAAAATGAAGAAAAAATATCAAAGATGGAGATGCCATCACTGTGGAAGATTTGGGCATATCAAACCTCACTGTTATAAGCTACATGGATATCCAAATCAGATGTGTCAGCAACCTTCCAAGCAGAAAGTAGAAGGTACCAAGAAAGTGCTGCATAGAAATCAGCAACCTCCTAAGCAAAAGACAGAAGTAATCAAGACAGTTTGGAGACCAAAAGCTGACATTCAGACTGATCAAAGCCACATACACAAGAACAAGATCAACAATCAAGCTTGGAGATCAGCTGAACAACACTCAGAGCAGAGGCATCAAAAGAAATATCAACTCATCTGGTCAAAGAAAAGTACTGCATACATAGCACATACATCATTGAAAGTATCAGCTAAAGAAGACTGGTACTTTGACAGTGGATGCTCAAGACACATGACTGGATTGAAGAATTTGCTAGTAAACTTAAAGTCACATTCATCCAGGTATGTTACCTTTGGAGATGGAGCTAAAGGAGAGATCAAGGGAGTTGGAACCTTGGATTGTCAAGATGTTCCAAGACTAGATGATGTGCTGCTTGTTAAAGGTTTAACTGCTAACCTGATCAGCATAAGTCAACTATGTGATCAAGGATACAGTGTAAACTTTACAAAAACTGAATGCATAGTGACTAATCAAGAGCAAAAAGTTGTCATGAAAGGTGCAAGGTCTAAAGACAACTGTTACATGTGGGAGCCACTAGACTTCAGCCCCACTTCAACTTGTTCTCTAGCTAGAGAAGAAGAAGTAAAACTATGGCACCAAAGGCTAGGTCATCTTCATTTCAGAGGCATAAAGAAGATCATATCTATGGATGCTGTAAGAGGTATCCCTAAACTGAAGATTGATGATGGCAAAATCTGTGGTGAATGTCAAATAGGCAAACAAACCAAGATGTCCCATCCAAAGCTCCAACATCTGACAACTTCCAAAGTTTTGGAATTGTTACATATGGATCTCATGGGACCTATGCAAGTTGAAAGCCTTGGTGGTAAGAGGTATGCATATGTGGTGGTTGATGACTTTTCAAGATATACATGGATAAATTTCATTAAAGAAAAGTCAGATGTCTTTGATGTATTCAAGGAATTATGTCAAAGATTACAAAGGGAAAAATCCAGCTGTGTGATCAGAATTAGAAGTGATCATGGAAAGGAATTTGAGAATCAAAAATTCTTAGATTTCTGCTCTTCAGAAGGAATCAATCATGAATACTCTTCTCCTATCACTCCTCAACAGAATGGGATTGTTGAGAGAAAAAATAGAACTATTCAAGAATCTGCAAGAGCTATGATACATGCTAAAAAGCTACCTCTGTATTTCTGGGCTGAAGCTATGAACACTGCCTGCTATATCCATAACAGAGTTACCTTGAGAAAAGGAACTTTGTCCACAATATATGAAGTCTGGAAGGGAAGAAAACCCACTGTTAAGTACTTTCATGTGTTTGGAAGTAACTGCTACATTCTGGCAGACAGGGAGCAAAGGAGAAAAATGGATCCTAAAAGTGATGAAGGATTTTTCCTTGGATACTCTACAAACAGCAGAGCATACAGAGTATTTAATTCTAGAACCAAGGTTATCATGGAGTCCATAAATGTGATAATTGATGATGCTCCTACAGATGTCCCAGAAGATGTTGGAACATCTGCTGATATCAAGATTGAAGCTGAAGAAAAGGATGATCAATATAACTGCACTCAATCTGATACAAGGACAGAAGAATCCAGTAAACCTCCCTCCATCAGAATACAGAAGGATCATCCCAAAGATTTAATAATTGGTGATCCCAACAGAGGTGTGAGCACTAGATCAAGAGAAGTGATTTCAGGTTCTTGTTTTGTGTCCAAAATAGAACCTAAAAACATCAAGGAGGCTCTCACTGATGAATACTGGATTTGTGCTATGCAAGAGGAATTAGGTCAATTCACAAGGAATGAAGTGTGGAATCTTGTTCCTAGACCAAATGACATAAATGTGATTGGTACAAAATGGGTGTACAAGAACAAGTCAAATGAACAAGGAATTGTTACAAAGAACAAAGCTAGACTTGTGGCTCAAGGATACACTCAAATTGAAGGAGTAGACTTTGATGAAACCTTTGCACCAGTAGCAAGGCTTGAATCAATAAGACTACTGTTGGGAATTGCTTGTATCTTAAAGTTCAAGCTATTTCAAATGGATGTGAAAAGTGCCTTTCTTAATGGTTATCTTAATGAAGAGGTATATGTAGAACAGCCTAAAGGATTTGTTGATCCAAGCTGTCCAAATCATGTATACAAACTCAAGAAAGCACTTTATGGTCTGAAGCAAGCTCCAAGGTGTCGCTCCCGGGATTTCCATCCTGGTACAAACGCGAAAGTGGCGCGGAAGAAGAATAGAGTCGCCAGCCAGGCATTTTTATCCCGAAGAAAGGGAATGGTAATGCTGCACAAACCAGAAGAAAGAAAGAGGAAGGACACAGGTCCTGCGAACCAAAGAGACTGAGTTCGGGAGTCGGTTACGACCTGGGAAGGTATTAGCACCCAGATCGTCCGCCGTACCCGACGGGATCCACGCTTGCAAAGAAACTGTTTCAAAGGGTGAGGGTATGAAAAATGCAGCAAAGAAATGAATATGAAAAGAAACTGGAACTGGAAAAGAACTGAATAAGAAAGCAAAAGGAAAAATGTAGGGAAAATAAAGATTGTGCTCGAACGGGCCCTACCCCGCTGCCTACGTACCTCATCGGGATAATGAGGATCAGAGACGCCGTAGTTCCCCTAACTAGGGGTACTAAAAGGAAATTGCTTGTGAATTAAGGCTTGAACTGCCTATGCCATTGCTCAGGTGTTGCAGACTCGGACGACGAGTGCGTAACCGTCTTGCAAAATGACAAGTAGAAGCAAGTTCGCGTACGGAGCGAAGGAGATGAGAAAAGAATTCCCGAAGGAAAGACGCTTATTGTTTGTTTTGTGTTTTTTAGAAGCTTTTATGAGTGTGTCACAAGGAAGTGAACTCAAACTCTCACCAATGGAATGTGCACTTGTCGCTACATTCCAAGATGGAATAATAGAACAAGCACACTCAAGTAAGGAGAAGATCCCCAAAACTTGAACCCAAAGATTAGGGCTTAGGCTCACTAACTCGCTTAATTATTAAGTGTTTTTTGGTTATTTACATGAAGAAGTGTTTTTTATGCTTTTCTTTATGAAGAAGATATCTTGATCAGTCTTGTGCATCACAAGGTAAACATGTACTATCCCAAGATGGGAAGACTACAAGCATACCTCATGGAATAAGGCTATGGATCAATGCATCACTTCACATTTATTAAAGTGTTTTCTTTTTAAGAGTTATGAGATGAGAAGAGAAGAAGAACCAAAAGATCTCAAAGGAAAAATTCTAAAGGGGGACTAAAATAATCCTAAGTATTCACATGCATGGAAGTCCTAAGAGTTAGTGAGGTTTCTACCCTAATGAAGAAGGAAGGAGATAGAAAAAGAGAAGAGGAAACTAGAAAGGGGAAAGAGAACCACATGATGGCACAAAGCACATCAAACACCACAAAGAAAAAACAAAGCAAAAGAGGAAAGATGAAAAGTTGAAATGTGGATAAACATCCACACTTCTCTTACCATGAGCCCCTGAAATGTTAGCAAAAATCCAGCAAATTGACCAACACAATCATGGAATTAATCATGCTCAAAGGTTCTTGTAAACAAGAAACAAACAACATGCCAAGCATTGCAAATACACGACTTACGCGTCGAAAACATGAAAGCATACATCAACCAGCAAGCAAATCACCCTAAAATATCATGCTTAATGATCATGCAATGATCCAAGGCAATTAGAACAAGCAAAGGGATCAAACAAGCTCAAAACAACACTAAAAAGCCATTCTGCTTCAGTGTTAACCGGTTAACCAAATGCGTTAACCGGTTAACCAGCTCAAACCTGCACAAAATACGCACAAAACAGGGGCGTTAACCGGTTAACCATATACGTTAACCGGTTAACACTGATAAAACAGCAACAAATCCTGCAGAAAACAGCATCTCAAAACAGCTTATCCAAATAAGCTTGCACCAGACCAGCAATCAATTACACATGGAAAATTAGATCAATTCACATTAATCCATATCATTAAGCTCATGAACAAATAACATTCGGATCCGGATACAAATCAAACAATCAATTCATGCAACACAATCAAATACACAAACACATGGTGGATCTAAAGCACAAGCATGCAAATAAGCTAAAAACAGAGCTAGATCTGAAATTAACCAACCTACAAAGCTGAGGTATGCTTTGGTAATTGTTGATTGAGCTGAAAACAGTAGATCTCGCGCAAAACTTTAAAGATCCGATGCTAAGCTCCACACTCCATGCAAAATAAATGCAAGAACAAGCTCTTGATGCAGAATTTTGGATCCAAAAGCACTTCTAGATCTCAAACCAGATCTGAATCTCCAATAAAACCAACAAAGAGATGCAAAGAAGCTATGAAAGGAGGTTTAGTTCCAAGATCTACACACCTCAAGGCAAGGTTGTGTGATCTTCAAAGAGGAACTTTGAGTGGTTTGGAAAATTGGGAGAGAAAAGTGAGAGAATTGTGAGTGAGAGGAATGAAAATTCAGAAATGAGAGTGAAAAATGAGTGAGAGCTCCTTTGGTTTGGAGGGAAATGGAATAAATATGGTTTAGGTTTGGGGCCCAAAATTTTGGTTTGGGATCCAAAATTATGGTTTGGCATTAGCTTAGAAAGTGATTTGGATTTAGGGTTGGAATGAGGCTTGGATAAATGCTCTAGATCCTTCTCTCAAATTCAAATTTAATTCAAATGAATAAAAATCAGAAAATTGGAAAATGGAACCAAAACACACATGCTGAAATTGCTGCTGGAAATTCAAATTTCGCAGCTGTTAACCGGTTAACCATATGCGTTAACCGGTTAACGCATGGAAAATTTGAATTTCCCTCCCTTTGGTGGGAACCTTCAAAAATAGACCTGCACCAACCGTTTCAAGCAAATTTTGATCCATCTCCTCTTTCTAGGGTTCTGAACATGATACCAGGCTTGTGCAAAATGATCCTGTGAGATTCTTGCCAGATCACCATGCTCTTGATTTTGCCTTGCAGGTTCGGATTTTCCCAGATGACCGATCATATGCCTTATGCTAGAACATGCGAGTGTTATGCCTCATTTTTCTATGCAAAATGATAAGGATATGGTATGCTCATGATGATTATGATATGATAACGATGCTAAACAAGAAGAGGGCAAATTTGGGGTGTTACAGCTGCCCCTATTCAATCAACTGTTAATCTGAAAAGGATGAGAGCAACGGCTATCAGACATTCGAGATAAACTGTGATTGAATACCAAGAAGACCTGAAATTTGCACTCTGACGAAGAATGCAACACTGGGAAATAAACCCAACCAGATGACGCTCTGGGGATAAGAAGGAGAGAAAAAGCAGACGAGCTTCTTCCAAGTTGAAACTGATATCTGGAATACTATCATGCTGACAGACGAGTCTTCGCATGACCTGTGACGCCAGGTGCAGAGAGCGGACGAGCCCTTAAGGATCTTCAAAGTGACCTGAGATGGACGAATCTCCTTCACTAATCCTTACGCAAATAAGTGGAATAAGACGGACGAGTCTTCTTCGGATAACCCTTACGCAGGCTCCGGGAATGCATATAAGTCTGTCGGATAGACATGCAATCAAGGTAGACGAACCTTCCTCATATATTATCCGCGGATATATGGCATAAGACAGACGAGTCTTCTGAGCAAACCTGTTACGCCAGGTGCAGCAACCATAATAATTGGTGCTTGAGACGGACGAGCCTCCCTCGGATTTACCTGTTACGCCAGGCCCGGTAACCATTTCGACATTTAATTCCCACTGTCAGGATTTTAAACCTCTTCAATACAGACGAGTATTGGATGATCATCAAGAGAACACAGACGAGTGCCAATAGTCAAAGATACAGACGAGTATCGGACGATGATCTGAGAAACACAGACGAGTGCTTCAGGCGATGATACAGACGAGTATCAGCCACTGGTATAGACGAATACCAGAAGTTCAAACACAGACGAGCATTTGAAGTAGCAACAGAGATATCAGGGTAAACAGCAAATCTTCACATTCAGGTGCAAGCTAGCACAGACGAGTGCTGAGGATGATACAGACGAGTATCCAGGCAAAGCAGACGAGCTTCAGAACACAAACGACTTCTGGGGGATAAAAGCAGACGAGCTTCAAACACACACAGACGAGTGCTGGACAGTTGCAAACGAGCAACAACAGAGAATACATATCAAGGCACAGACGAGTGCAGCGAAGGATCCAATACCGAACACAGACGAGTGTTGGAAGGTTGCAGACGAGCAACAGCAAATATCATCTCAGAACACAGACGAGTGTTGAGGAGTTGCGGACGAGCAACAACGGAGGCATCATGACACAGACGAGTGTTGGAAATTGCAGACGAGCAATAACAAGGTAATCACTTCAAAACACAGACGAATGTCGAAAATTGCAGACGAGCAAACAGCAACACAGAGCTAACACAGACGAGTGTTGAAAGATGCAGTCGAGCAGCCATAAAGCAGTGATATGTCCTCGCTGGGGAAACTTGCTTAGGGATAACACATACGAGTGTTGAAGATTGCAGACGAGCAATAAACGAATGCCTGATCGGCAACAAGAGATACAACTCTGCAGGGGAGAAAAAGTCAAGAGGTCTGGATACCCACTCCGACTGAGGTGATGAATACCTGGCTGCATCATCAAATAAACCAACAATAGGGCAAATCTGCTGGGAAATATTTCACGGACGGAGGTGAAAATCAAATATGAACTCTGTGGGGGGACAGATCATCTTCAGACTTGGCTGGGGAAGCTTCCTGGGCAAATACTCTGGCCGGGGAGAGCATCCGATGATTCAAGACTCTGAGGGGATATCAGGCCCTCAAGCACCTGACAGGCAAGGACTCTTGCTGATGATAAAATACTGTTAATTTCATCTCTGACGACATCAGGCTTTCGAGCACCTGCTGGCTATACTTCACTGGGGAAGAATGGACTACTACTTCACTTGGGAAGAATGGACTACTACTTCACTTGGGAAGAAGAACCTGCTTGGGCTGCTGCCAAGACTTAGTTGGAGGAAAATATCTATTTAGACAAGTCAGGCTTTCAGCTACCTGCTGGAGAAGAAAAATCTCTGCTTGGGGAGATACTCTACTGGGGGAGAGTAAATTGCTTGATGTGACGCCATCCTGCAACCTGCAACAACAGAAAACACACGTGTGTCCCGGGGATTTGCATGGCGTGATCTGTTCATCCATTATCACCCGACACTCAAAGAGGGTTACAGTTTCCCTGCATGTCAGTTTTCTTTTCAAGATTATCACCATGTTTAGATGCAATGCTATTTTTGCCAAAAATTCAGGACATTTTGCAAACAAAAATAAACACACACAGCTTTTTGACTGAATATTATTTTTATTGAATGGCCTATAAATAGGCAAAGATTTACATCAGGAAGCAACCACCTGGAAAGAGGTAGCCACTATAAAAATTGAGAAAAGAAACTATCCTAATGGCAATGTACACGGCATTCCAAGGAGTTCCATTTCTGCTATGACCTGCATGTCTTCAAGACTCTCCATTCTGCTTTGGCTTTCTGAGAAGACAAGGGGACTGTTTCCTATCTTTCCGATATTGTCAAACCGTACGAAACGATGACGTGGTTCAGATAACTTGGATCACAGTTGTTCGCTTATTCCCTTATTTTGCGTGGATCGCCCTCTCGGGTTTTCAATCCACCGGGATACCCTTTTTTGCCTGAGCTGTCCAATGTGGCTTTTCAACTCAGCGGGTGTACACATTTTTTTTGTTTATTTTTCCCTAATTTTTGCCCGAGCTTTTTATTCTGTTTTTAGCTCGCCGGGATGCCCTTTTCTTGCCTGGACTTACATTCTGTTTTTGTGTCCAGCGGGTCTCTTTATGCGAAGTATTTTTTAACTGCGTCCGAGTTAACAGGGGATGGGAAGTCTTCTCCATCCATAGTGGTGAGCATCAGTGCCCCTCCTGAGAATACTTTCTTCACTATGAATGGTCCTTCGTAGTTTGGGGTCCACTTGCCCCTGTTATCTGAACCTGGAGGAACGATCCTCTTCAATACAAGCTCTCCCACTTGATACTCTCGAGTACGTACTCGTTGATCGAATGCCCGCTTCATTCTCCTCTGATAAAGCTGACCATGACAGATAGCCGCTAATCTCTTTTCCTCAATTAGACATAGCTGATTGTAACGAGCACGCACCCATTCAGCCTCATCCAGTTTGACGTCCATCATCACACGCAGTGAAGGAATCTCTACTTCAACAGGCAGGACTGCTTCCATGCCATACACTAGAGAGAAGGGAGTTGCCCCTGTTGACGTCCTGACCGACGTTCGGTACCCATGCAAAGCAAACGGTAACATCTCATGCCAATCCTTGTAGGTGACAACCATTTTCTGCACAATCTTCTTGATATTCTTGTTAGCTGCCTCTACCGCACCATTCATCTTTGGTCGGTAAGGAGAAGAATTGTGATGCTGTATTTTGAAGTCCCGACATAAGTCTGCCATCATCTTGTTGTTGAGATTAGAACCATTATCAGTAATGATCCTTTCGGGCACTCCATATCTGCATATAATATCTCTTTTCAGAAATCTTGCCACCACTTGACGAGTGACATTGGCATAAGACGCTGCTTCTACCCACTTGGTAAAGTAATCAATCGCGACCAGGATGAAGCGATGACCGTTCGAAGCAGTCGGTTCAATCTTCCCGATCATGTCAATGCCCCACATAGAGAAAGGCCAAGGAGATGACATGACGTTGAGCGGATTTGGAGGAACATGCACTTTATCTGCATATATTTGGCACTTGTGGCATTTACGAGCGAATGAACAACAGTCTGCATCCATTATCATCCAGTAATACCCTGATCTCAGCAGTTTCTTTGCCATAGCATGCCCTCCTGCATGGGTACCAAAAGATCCTTCATGGACTTCCTGCATCAACAGGCTTGCTTCGTGTCTATCCACGCATCTGAGCAAGACCATGTCGAAGTTCCTCTTGTACAAAACCCCGTCTGTGCTCAAGAAGAAACTAGCAGCAAGTCGTCTCAAGGTCTTCTTGTCTTTGGAAGATGCCCCTGTTGGGTATTCTTGCTTCTCCAGGAACAACTTGATATCAAAATACCAAGGTTTCTCGTCAGACACGGCGTCTACAGAGAAAGCATAAGCCGGAGAGTCAAGCCTGGAGATGTCAATTCTGGGCACAAAGTTCCAACATAGGACTTTAATTGACGAAGAGAGAGTGGCCAAAGCATCGGCAAATTGATTTTCGTCCCGTGGTATGTATTTGAGCTCAACTGTCGTGAAGAATGTCAACAGTTTTCTAGCATAATCCCTGTACGGAACTAGATGCTCTTGATGTGTATACCACTTGCCGGTAATTTGGTTAATGACGAGGGCTGAATCTCCGAATATATCGAGGTTCTTAATCCGAAGATCAATTGCCTCCTCTATTCCCATTATACACGCCTCGTATTCCGCTTCATTGTTGGTGCAGCCAAAAGTAATTCTGGCAGCGAAGGGTAAATGAACACCTTCAGGAGTAATAAGTACGGCACCAACTCCACGACCATTGATATTGACAGCCCCATCAAACATCAACTTCCATTTGGATTCAGGGTCAGGCCCCTCCTCCGGAAGTGGTTCCTCATAATCGCTTGTTCTGAGGTACATGATGTCCTCATCAGGGAAATCAAATCTCATCGGCTGATAGTCATCCTCAAGAGGTTGCTGAGCAAGGTATTCCGACAATACACTTCCTTTGATGGCTTTCTGAGAAGTGTACTGGATGTCGTATTCAGTTAAAATCATCTGCCATCTAGCAACCCTTCCGGTCAATGCTGGTTTCTCAAAGATGTACTTGACAGGATCCATCTTGGAAATGAGAAGTGTAGTATGGGTCAACATGTACTGCCTCAGTCGGCGAGCAGCCCATACCAAAGCGCAGCAAGTTTTCTCGAGCAGTGAGTATCGGGATTCACAGTCGGTAAACTTTTTGCTAAGGTAATAAATGGCGTACTCTTTTCGACCAGACTCGTCATGTTGGCCAAGCACACACCCCATCGACCCTTCTAGCACGGTCAAGTACATGATTAACGGTCTCCCCTCTACTGGAGGCATCAGAATTGGAGGCTCCTGCAAATATTCCTTTATTTTGTCGAAAGCCCTTTGGCAATCATCATTCCACCTGACTGTTTGCTCTTTTCTTAGCAGTTTGAATATCGGTTCGCACGTGGCAGTTAGGTGAGATATGAACCGAGAAATGTAGTTCAATCTACCTAAGAACCCGCGCACTTCTTTTTCTGTCTTTGGTGCAGGCATATCTTGAATAGCTTTCACTTTAGCAGGATCTACCTCAATTCCTCTTTGACTTACAATGAAACCCAGCAATTTTCCAGAACGCACTCCGAAAGTGCACTTGTTCGGATTCAACCTCAACTTGTACTTGATCAATCTGTCAAACAACTTCTTTAGGTTAACCAAATGCTCCTCTTCGTCCTTGGACTTTGCAATCATATCATCCACATAACATTCGATCTCCTTGTGGATCATGTCATGGAACAACGTGACCATTGCCCGTTGATAAGTTGCCCCAGCGTTCTTCAAACCGAAGGGCATGACCTTGTAGCAGAATGTTCCCCACGGGGTAATGAACGTTGTCTTCTCCATGTCTTCCGGCGCCATTTTTATCTGATTATAACCGGAGAATCCATCCATGAAGGAGAATACTGAGAATTGAGCAGTACTGTCGACCAACACGTCAATGTGTGGCAACGGAAAATCATCCTTTGGGCTTGCTCTATTCAAATCTCTATAGTCAACGCACATCCGGACCTTGCCGTCCTTTTTAGGCACTGGTACGATGTTAGCTACCCAAGGTGGGTAACTAGTCACGGCAAGGAACCCGGCATCCCACTGTTTCTGTACCTCCTCTTTAATCTTCATCGCCATATCCGGGCGAGTTCTTCTCAATTTTTGCTTTACAGGAGGACAGTCTTCTCTCAAGGGTAGCTTATGCATCACGATGTCGGTATCCAACCCTGGCATATCTTGATATGACCAAGCAAAGATATCCACATACTCTCTCAACATACTGATCAGTTCTTGTTTGACGTCGTCCTGCAGATTGGCCCCTATCTTGATTTCTTTCTTTGCATCTTCACTGCCAATATTGATGGTCTCAATCTCTTCTTGATGAGGCTGAATAACTCGTTCCTCTTGTTTCAACAATCTGACCAACTCTTCAGGGAGGTCACAGTCTTCCTCAACCCCTTCATCAGCTTGGTAGACTGGATTATCAAAGTCATGCATAGTCATAGCAGGAACGTTATCCGTGGAATCCGGATGATCAATACTGCACAAATGATGTGCTTATTCAGAATCTGCTTATTTTGAAAAGAGACGCTAATACAAAGCAAAAAATGAAAAAACACATTGCCATTTTTATATTGTTTTTTTGTGAAAAAATTTAAAAACAAAGAAAGAGAGCACAATTTGTCTGAAAATGTCCTTTTATTTCATGGCAAAAATAACGATGCAATACAAAACATGGTGGCCCAGTACAATGGATCCAAACATCTTGGGCAGAATGCTGGATTTGACAATGCAGTATGCTAATAAAAGGAAACAAAACAATTACTTTGAGAGCCAGGTGACTTGAACAATGTCCTCAGCAGACCAATTTCCTAGCTCCTCGCCGGGTGCACACGGGCGGATCCAATTGTTGTCCCATTCTCTGCCACTATCCCCGTCTTTGTTCGCCGTACAGATTTGATCGCGGTCGAGCGACCCAGCACTTGTGAATGCGATAGCTTTACCACTCTGAATAGACCCCTCAGGTTGATACCCTAAGCCGAATTTATCACCCTTCTTTTCCACCTCCAGTAGCTTGCCCCAGCCCTGGGCATTGCCTGATTGGACGGCCTCTTTTGCTTCCCGGTAGGAATGAATTGACGTGCCTTCGTTGTTTTTCTTCACCGGAGTCAAGATACTGACATCTGCTTCAAAAGCTTGGCACAAAGTCTCGTGAATTTCTCCGTCCATTTCCACATATTTAAACGTCGACAGGTGGCTGACGAAAATATCTTCTTCCCCGCAAACTGTGATGACCTGGCCATCCACCACATATTTAAGCTTTTGGTGCAGGGTTGAAGTGACGGCTCCAGCTGCGTGTATCCACGGTCTGCCCAACAAGCAACTGTACGCAGGCTGGATATCCATAACATAGAAGACACTCTTGAAGACTTGAGAGCCTATCTTAACAGGCAACTCAACCTCTCCGAAAACTGACCTTCTTGAACCATCGAAAGCTTTAACCACCAGATCACTCGGCGTCAGAATAACCCCATCAATGTCAAGCTTCATCAACGCCTTCTTCGGGAGCACATTCAAGGAAGAGCCTGTGTCCACAAGAACATGAGACAAAACAGCGCCCTTGCATTCCATCGTGATATGCAGTGCTTTATTGTGATTCTTTCCCTCCGAAGTAAGGTCTCGGTCAGTGAAGCCTAAACCATGGCTGGCATTAACACTTCCAACAACAGCTTCGAGTTGATTAACAGTGATTTCTTGAGGAACATAGGCCATTTGAAGTACTTTCAGCAAGGCTTCTCGGTGCGCGGGAGAGCACATCAACAGTGACAAGATAGAAATCTTTGAAGGCGTCTGATTCAGTTGGTCAACCACCTTGTAGTCACTCCTTTTGATGATCTTCATGAACTCCTCTACCTCCTTTTCAAATGTCCCCTGCCCAGCCACAGGAGTAGTTGACTCGTCAATCGCAGTCTGCTTCCCTTTGTCTTTGGACGAAGCTTCGGCCTCGGGATCCTTTCTCAATGCAGGGGGAGCAAATAAACGGCCACTTCGAGTAAATCCCCCAACACCTCCCACATTTTCAATGGTCAAGTCATCAACAGGTCTACTTTCCATCTTCTGTCCCGCCACATAGACATCGGAACCATAATGCCACGGAATGGCTCTATCATCATTATACGGCATTGGCCCAGGTACAGTTATAGTCACAGGACTAATCTGAGGAGCGTAAACGGTAACAGGCTCTTGTCGAACGGGCATGTCAGCTTCATTGTAGAAGATAGTAATGGTTGACACATCATCAGCCTTTTCATTACTAATCTTGCTAAATTGTAGAGACCCAACATCAATCAACTCTTGCAAACCCGTCTTCAATTTCTCGCAGCCATTCGCAACACTTATACAGTCTTCACAATCGAGAGAACAACCAGGAAACACTTGACCTTTCAACAGTCTCTCTTTCACCACCTTCAACGGCGTCTTGACTTCATCAATTCTCAGTACCAAACTCAACTTGTCATCACTCTCAACAGCGTTAACTCTTGCCCCTCCATGATTAGGTATAGGGTTCGAGTTGATATTCGGTGGTGGCGCAAAGTTGATTGCCTTTGAATCCACGAGATCTTGAACTTTGTGATGCAGCGCCCTGCACTTCTCAGTTGAGTGCCCGGGTGCTCCTGAATGAAAAGCGCATCGCGCGTTGACGTCGTAACCAGCTGGAAACTCTCCAGGAGGTGGTGGTGCCAAAGTCCTTAATTGAATAAGGTTCAAGTCTAGTAGTCTCGGCAACAAGGCAGCATATGTCATCGGAATAGCTTCAATCACCCTGCTAGCAGGACGAGCCTGCCTTGGCTGATAAGGCCTTTGCTGGTAGTTGGCTCTGGGTTGTTGTTGTTGTTGTGGTTGTTGTGGTGGAGGTAGCACCTGTTGTACGGGAGCTGCAGGAATAGTGACAGCAGCCACATGTTCATAAGGTCTTCTGTAACCACGACCCTGGCTTCGGCCGAATACAGCATTGGCCTCGCCTTCTCTCCTTCTTGGAGGTCCGCTAAAAGCTTTCCTCGCCCCATTTGAACTACTAGCACTGGGGTCTTGTATCTTCCCCATTTTCAACAGTGTTTCAACCCTTTCTCCCGCAATGACAATATCGTTGAACTTTGTAGCAGAACTCGACGCCAATCTTTCAAGAAATACTCCCTGGAGGGTACCCATAAACATATCGGCCATCTCATTCTCTAACAAGGGTGGCTGCACCCTGGCAGCTAGCTGACGCCACCTCTGGGCGTATTCTTTGAAGCCTTCTTTTGCTGTCTGAGCCATATGTTGCAACTGGGTGCGATTCGGAGCCATGTCCATGTTATACTGGTACTGCCTCACGAAGGCCTCAGCGAGATCCTTCCAGCTCTTAACATTGACCCTGCTGAGCTTCATGTACCACTCAAGGGAAGCTCCCACCAAGCTGTCCTGAAAGTAATACATCCATAGCTTTTCATCGTCTGTATGCGCGGCAATTCTCCCCACATATGATTGCAGATGGGTCTTTGGGCAAGCAGTGCCGTTATACTTCTCAAAAGTAGGAACTTTGAATTTGTACGGGATTCTGACTCCCGGAACCAAACCCAAGTCTGTTATATCGAATCCCAAAGAACTCTGGGACTGAATAGCCTTAATTTGCTCGGCCATCTCTTCAAACCTCTTGTTCATTTCTACCCCTTGACCCTCGGTCTCATCAAGTAAAGTGAACTGGTCCTCCTGGTGATCCACATGAATGTTATGCATTCCGTCATTGACTACGGTCGCCCCTGGTTGTATAACATGAGGTCCACCCTGACGTGCGCCCGCACCGGTATGATTATCAGCATTAGCAGCAGCAGCAGCGTTTCTGTTCTGATTTTCAACCAACTCTCGCAGCCGTTCTTGATTCTGCCCCATGCCGGTCATTAACGTCATGAAGTTATCCATTCTCTGCCTTAGGTCTGCCAAATCTGCCTGCATTTGATCCATGGCCCGCTCTCTGTTAATCTTGGTTGGGTATCTGTGCACTGCCGGTTGTTCTCGAACTTTTCGAGGAGCTATAGTGCCTGAAACACAAAATACGTTAGTAATTGATGCGACACCTGCAAAACAGACAAACAGGTTATATGCAATGCAATGTAACTGTTCATGTTCCCAATTCTAAGCATTTGGCATGCCCCAGTTCTGGTATCTATCTCGGCAATCACTTTCAGTGTTTAGCTTTCAAACTTTCTCTTTGATAAGTGTTCAGACGTTAGTAGTATCCAGACAAACGAGTCTTGCACATTCAAAACGATAACTTGCACATTAATACTGAATATGGACAAACCACTATAGGCTAAAAGTCAGAATACATCCAAGAATATTCCCCGAAGGGTTACAAATCAGTACATAAAGACAAAGGAAAAGAAAGCAAAACCCCTACAACAAGCCTGTAGGTAGTCTGAAAAATAAACTAAGCTAAGGACCCCGACTCTGCCACCTCCGCCCTACTCTTCTTGACGCCTGCTCTCAGCTTGAGCTCTTCAATCTCTTTCCTGGCTTCCTCCAGAGCTAATTGACTTTGGGCCAACTGTTGGGTCTTCTCCCTCCGGATGGCGTGGGCTTGTTCCACTTCCTCCTTCTTAAAAGCCATCTGAACTTCAAAGAACTCTTCCTTCTCTTTGAATTTCTTTTGCTCTTCCTCCCTTTGGCCTTTCAGCCAAACAATGGACTGTCGAGCACTCCTGAGAGTCTTTAAGGTCTCCTTGTGCTTGGCTTCTCTTCGCGCTTCCATCATACCCAATCGGTGGAAATGGGCTTCTCTTCCAGCAAAATCCTTCTCTTTGTTTTCCAAAGAGGCTTGGAGCTCCTGCAGCTTGTCTTCAGCTTCCTTCTTGGCTCTATTGGCCTGGTGGTATAATCTTACCATCTCAATATTCTCTACTCTGACCTCATGCAGCTGAGCTTCTAGCTTCTTGTACTCCTCCAAGGAAACCGTACTGCTCGGACCTGGTACCTCTCGGGGATAAAGTGGAGCCTCGACTGAAAAAGGCATGAGAACTGATTCAATATGTCTTTGCAACCATTCAGCATATGGTGGATATGCTTTGGGATCAACTCGGCCGAAGTCCTTCTTCCCTTTCCTTTTCCTGTGATCCCAGGATTGAACTGCTTGTTGGACTAGCTCTCTGTTTCCATCAACAGGAAAATACAAAGATTCAGCAAACATTTCCATCTGAGGAGGATCCTTCAAAGGGTAGCCAAACTGCCTTCTGGCTAATGTCGGGTAGTAACTGATGACACCTTTCCTTCCCAGCAAAGGTACTCCAGCAAACCTTCCGCAGCTAATCATCACCTCTTTTCCTAGCAAATCCCTGTCATAACCCCAAGCAATGTCTTCTTCAGTCAATCCCATCAGTCTTCTGGACCATCTCCATTCGTCTCGTATATCCTTGAAGGCACCTGATTTAGGCAACTGTCTAGCGAACCATTCAGCAAACAAAGGAGCACAGCAGACCACTGGACCACCTCTACCTTTCTCGTTTCTGTAATGGACACTAAAATAAAAGTCACCCAATAAATTAGGCACCGGACTACCTTTTGCGAAGATTGAGATCACTTCTAAGCTGACAAACTCTTTCTCTCCGGGAAACAAGCTAGACCCATATACCATCAATGCAAGCAAAGCTCCAAAGTCGCTCCACCTAGCCTCTGTAGCATACTTCTCAGCCTCTGGAATAAGCACACTCCATGGTAGACCTCTGCCTTTACTCTCTTGCAAAGCCTTTCTGACTGGAACAACTGGCAACCTACAAACCTTGGCTATGTCTTCATCTTTGAGCACAACCTCTGACCCGTAGAACGGCAATGTCTCTCTGATCGGGATACTCAGCATACTGGAGATCTCTTCTAATGTCGGAGCTAAGATGTAACCTGGAAGAATAAAACAACGCAGCAGGGGATCATAAAATTGCAACAAGGTATGCAAGCTGTCCTTTTGGTCTGTAGTAGGCTTGTCCACAAACTTCAGTATCTGGCCATATCTTTTCTTGAAATTTCCTAAGACTTGATCATTCATCAGACCTGCTAACCTCTGAACACTTTTGACTTCCGGCTGAAGAAAGGTGTAATGCACATTCTTTTTTCTCGGATCGCTTTTAATTTCTGCCATGGAGATAAGAATACCAGAACCGGGAACAGATGTGAGTAATGACCTGAAAAATGGGAAACATAAACAGTTAATGCAAAGAATGATGCAAATGTAATGCAATGCAAGCATATGACCAACTGGGACCATCTGAACTGGAACACTGACAAGGGCCCCTCTGAATAACTGGCAAACCCAAAAGTTCACTGAGTCACACCCTCTGATAATCACAACCCTCTGATAGAAGATCTCAGAATCACGGTATCAAGAAATCCAGAATTCCAGGATCATAACCTCGGAACCATAGAATCAATAGAACCACCGGTCATATTCACAGGACCAAAGATCATAACTGAACAGATGAGTGTATGTTGAGGTCATGGGTTCCTGCACACCTGTACACACCCCCCAATCTCACGGGTAAAAGGCTCCGGGTCAGACATCACGGACTCTCAAAGCCACATAGCAATAATACTGTCACCATCTCCGAGAAATGGCTCATGACCAAATCAGGGAATCGGTTAGGCATTATGTACTATGCAGGGAGGCCTCAGTTGAGTCCGGGAAAAAAAAACAAGCATCCCTTATAAGTCCCTAGCTTCAAGCGCTGAAATCAAGAAACAATAGTACATTCAGCCCGCAGGATACAGTACTAATGTCATATGACCAGATGCTTTAACTGAGTTCTTATAAGAGAACCAGGCCATCCTATGCGAGTTCCCAGTGGACCCTCGGGTGCGAATGGGTTTGCCACAAAATGTGGTCTGCCACTGTCACCACTGGAGAAGGTTGTTTCCACAAAGGTTCTCAATGATCGGTCCCCAGCTGCACATAACTGTCAGGGTTATGTAATGAGAGAGGAAGATCCCCAAATCAAGACATTTCCAAGACAATCGCAACCTGGGTGTGGAACTCACTACTACCCCCATGACAAGATCTCATGAGGCCAAAGTGGAACCACTCTAAGTCCTATGGTGCACTCGAGCCGGGTACTTGGCTCATATCTCTCAAGAACCAGTAACTCCCATCCCACCAAAGGAAACCAGTCCAGACAGTCCAGTATGATATATGATGCAGAAAATAAATACTGAAAACTGTAAATAAAGCTGTAAATAAAGCTGTAAATAAAGCAATAAACAAACAGCAATATAATACAACAAGCCACATCAAACAAACATCACCCAATGAAACAGAAACACACAAGCGCTAGGAGAGACTCACAGGGGAACCAGAGATTCTGGGAATATTCCCCAGCAGAGTCGCCAAGCTGTCGCTCCCGGGATTTCCATCCTGGTACAAACGCGAAAGTGGCGCGGAAGAAGAATAGAGTCGCCAGCCAGGCATTTTTATCCCGAAGAAAGGGAATGGTAATGCTGCACAAACCAGAAGAAAGAAAGAGGAAGGACACAGGTCCTGCGAACCAAAGAGACTGAGTTCGGGAGTCGGTTACGACCTGGGAAGGTATTAGCACCCAGATCGTCCGCCGTACCCGACGGGATCCACGCTTGCAAAGAAACTGTTTCAAAGGGTGAGGGTATGAAAAATGCAGCAAAGAAATGAATATGAAAAGAAACTGGAACTGGAAAAGAACTGAATAAGAAAGCAAAAGGAAAAATGTAGGGAAAATAAAGATTGTGCTCGAACGGGCCCTACCCCGCTGCCTACGTACCTCATCGGGATAATGAGGATCAGAGACGCCGTAGTTCCCCTAACTAGGGGTACTAAAAGGAAATTGCTTGTGAATTAAGGCTTGAACTGCCTATGCCATTGCTCAGGTGTTGCAGACTCGGACGACGAGTGCGTAACCGTCTTGCAAAATGACAAGTAGAAGCAAGTTCGCGTACGGAGCGAAGGAGATGAGAAAAGAATTCCCGAAGGAAAGACGCTTATTGTTTGTTTTGTGTTTTTTAGAAGCTTTTATGAGTGTGTCACAAGGAAGTGAACTCAAACTCTCACCAATGGAATGTGCACTTGTCGCTACATTCCAAGATGGAATAATAGAACAAGCACACTCAAGTAAGGAGAAGATCCCCAAAACTTGAACCCAAAGATTAGGGCTTAGGCTCACTAACTCGCTTAATTATTAAGTGTTTTTTGGTTATTTACATGAAGAAGTGTTTTTTATGCTTTTCTTTATGAAGAAGATATCTTGATCAGTCTTGTGCATCACAAGGTAAACATGTACTATCCCAAGATGGGAAGACTACAAGCATACCTCATGGAATAAGGCTATGGATCAATGCATCACTTCACATTTATTAAAGTGTTTTCTTTTTAAGAGTTATGAGATGAGAAGAGAAGAAGAACCAAAAGATCTCAAAGGAAAAATTCTAAAGGGGGACTAAAATAATCCTAAGTATTCACATGCATGGAAGTCCTAAGAGTTAGTGAGGTTTCTACCCTAATGAAGAAGGAAGGAGATAGAAAAAGAGAAGAGGAAACTAGAAAGGGGAAAGAGAACCACATGATGGCACAAAGCACATCAAACACCACAAAGAAAAAACAAAGCAAAAGAGGAAAGATGAAAAGTTGAAATGTGGATAAACATCCACACTTCTCTTACCATGAGCCCCTGAAATGTTAGCAAAAATCCAGCAAATTGACCAACACAATCATGGAATTAATCATGCTCAAAGGTTCTTGTAAACAAGAAACAAACAACATGCCAAGCATTGCAAATACACGACTTACGCGTCGAAAACATGAAAGCATACATCAACCAGCAAGCAAATCACCCTAAAATATCATGCTTAATGATCATGCAATGATCCAAGGCAATTAGAACAAGCAAAGGGATCAAACAAGCTCAAAACAACACTAAAAAGCCATTCTGCTTCAGTGTTAACCGGTTAACCAAATGCGTTAACCGGTTAACCAGCTCAAACCTGCACAAAATACGCACAAAACAGGGGCGTTAACCGGTTAACCATATACGTTAACCGGTTAACACTGATAAAACAGCAACAAATCCTGCAGAAAACAGCATCTCAAAACAGCTTATCCAAATAAGCTTGCACCAGACCAGCAATCAATTACACATGGAAAATTAGATCAATTCACATTAATCCATATCATTAAGCTCATGAACAAATAACATTCGGATCCGGATACAAATCAAACAATCAATTCATGCAACACAATCAAATACACAAACACATGGTGGATCTAAAGCACAAGCATGCAAATAAGCTAAAAACAGAGCTAGATCTGAAATTAACCAACCTACAAAGCTGAGGTATGCTTTGGTAATTGTTGATTGAGCTGAAAACAGTAGATCTCGCGCAAAACTTTAAAGATCCGATGCTAAGCTCCACACTCCATGCAAAATAAATGCAAGAACAAGCTCTTGATGCAGAATTTTGGATCCAAAAGCACTTCTAGATCTCAAACCAGATCTGAATCTCCAATAAAACCAACAAAGAGATGCAAAGAAGCTATGAAAGGAGGTTTAGTTCCAAGATCTACACACCTCAAGGCAAGGTTGTGTGATCTTCAAAGAGGAACTTTGAGTGGTTTGGAAAATTGGGAGAGAAAAGTGAGAGAATTGTGAGTGAGAGGAATGAAAATTCAGAAATGAGAGTGAAAAATGAGTGAGAGCTCCTTTGGTTTGGAGGGAAATGGAATAAATATGGTTTAGGTTTGGGGCCCAAAATTTTGGTTTGGGATCCAAAATTATGGTTTGGCATTAGCTTAGAAAGTGATTTGGATTTAGGGTTGGAATGAGGCTTGGATAAATGCTCTAGATCCTTCTCTCAAATTCAAATTTAATTCAAATGAATAAAAATCAGAAAATTGGAAAATGGAACCAAAACACACATGCTGAAATTGCTGCTGGAAATTCAAATTTCGCAGCTGTTAACCGGTTAACCATATGCGTTAACCGGTTAACGCATGGAAAATTTGAATTTCCCTCCCTTTGGTGGGAACCTTCAAAAATAGACCTGCACCAACCGTTTCAAGCAAATTTTGATCCATCTCCTCTTTCTAGGGTTCTGAACATGATACCAGGCTTGTGCAAAATGATCCTGTGAGATTCTTGCCAGATCACCATGCTCTTGATTTTGCCTTGCAGGTTCGGATTTTCCCAGATGACCGATCATATGCCTTATGCTAGAACATGCGAGTGTTATGCCTCATTTTTCTATGCAAAATGATAAGGATATGGTATGCTCATGATGATTATGATATGATAACGATGCTAAACAAGAAGAGGGCAAATTTGGGGTGTTACACAAGGGCATGGTATGAAAGACTTACCACATTTCTTATCAAGCAAGGATACAGAAAAGGTGGGATTGATAAAACCCTGTTTGTTAAAGATGAAGAAGGAAATGTCATGATTGCACAAATATATGTTGATGACATTGTGTTTGGTGGGATGTCTGATAAGATGGTCAAACATTTTGTCAAGCAGATGGAATCTGAATTTGAAATGAGTCTAGTAGGTGAATTAACCTATTTTCTTGGTCTGCAAGTTAAGCAAATGGAAGACTCAATGTTCATCTCACAAAGCAAGTACTCCAAGAACATAGTGAAGAAATTTGGAATGGAAAATGCTTCTCATAAAAGAACTCCCGCTCCTACACATTTAAAGCTGACTAAAGATGAGAAGGGTGAGAATGTAGATCAAAGTTTATATAGAAGCATGATTGGAAGCTTGTTATACTTGACTGCTAGCAGACCAGACATTGCATTTGCAGTAGGAGTTTGTGCAAGATATCAAGCTGATCCAAAAGTCAGTCATCTCAATCAAGTCAAGAGAATTCTTAAATATGTTAATGGTACTTGTGACTATGGCATAATGTACTTTCATGGTTGCAAACCTATTCTCACTGGCTTCTGTGATGCTGATTGGGCAGGAAGTGCTGATGACAGAAAAAGCACTTCAGGAGGATGCTTCTTTCTAGGAAACAATCTGATTTCTTGGTTCAGTAAGAAGCAGAATTGTGTATCTTTATCTACAGCTGAAGCTGAGTACATAGCAGCAGGTAGCAGTTGTTCTCAGTTGGTTTGGATGAAGCAGATGCTCACTGAGTACAATGTCCCACAGGATGTCATGACATTGTACTGTGACAACTTAAGTGCAATCAACATATCAAAGAATCCCATTCAACATAGCAGGACAAAGCATATTGATATCAGACATCATTTCATCAGAGATCTTGTAGAAGAGAAGGTGATTTCATTGGAGCATGTTGCTACAGATCTGCAATTAGCTGATATCTTTACCAAAGCATTGGATGCTACACAATTTGAGAACTTAAGGGGAAAACTTGGAATCTGTTTATGTGATATCTAGCAGTTAATGAGATGTGCCAACATGTCATATGACATTGCATGGCATAAGTTCCAGATGGCAAAGCTAGTCTGGACTAGATCCTTGGGAATTTCATTCCTAATCATTTGGACTGTAACGGCTACTTATTTAGTAATTCCTTATAAGCAGCTATCAAGAGTCTCATCACACCATCACAAGCGAATCACATTAACTAGTAATCCTTCAGAAATCATAAACCCTAAAGCTGCACATTCATCTTCTTCAACAATGTCTCAAAACCCTAAAACTACTGATGAAGTTCTCAACCAGGAAGACGTGGTTCATGCCACTCCTATTTCTGTGGTACCAATGCAATCAACACCATTAGACGAGCTCAGGGGAAGCGCCTCTCACACTAAAAAGGCAAGAACACCAAAGAGATGTAAAGATCAAATCAGAAGCAAAGCTAAAGGCATTCCCTCTCCTGCTAACATGTCTACAAGATACTCCAAATATGTTGATGATTCCATCAAGGAGATTGTTAACCAAGTCTTTTCTGAACAAAGAGTGGTGAAAGGGATCTCTGTTCCTTTGAACACCATTCCTGCACCTCAAGAAGAACCAGCTCAAACTACAGAGGACACTCCTGCAGAACAAGATGTCCCAAGAGATGTTGGAACATCTGCAGAAGAGAAAGAAAATTCATCTGATGCTGAACAGACTGAGAACCAGAAAAAGGCCTCAAGTGAAAGTGATAAAGAAACCTCTGAGGATCAGATCAAAGCATCAAATGAAGATCAAATCCCTGCTGATCAAAGAACTGAAGAAGAGACTGCTCAATCTCCTCCAGTGGTTAATCTGGAGCAGGACTCTGATGCAGAAATCATAGCATCTGTTAAACCAAGCATAGCCAAGAGGCTAAGGTCCAGGAAAGGCAAGATGCAAGCTGAAGCAGAAATTCCTGAGAAGAAGAAAGCCTCTCCAAAGAAAGGCAAAGCTAAAGTCACCTTTGGACCATCAAAACAATGGAGTAAAGTCCAAACTCAGAAAAGGAAAGCTGCCACACCATCAGATTCAGATGTTGAATCAGATGTCCCAACATCTCCTCCCAAGAAGAGACCAGCCCCATCTAGGGCTTCAACTGTTGTTCCAGAAGCTCCCTTGGACAACATATCATTCCATCATGTCTCCAGTGTCAACAGATGGAAATATGTGTACCAAAGAAGGGTTGCTTTGGAAAGAGAACTGAGCAGCAATGCACTTGAGTGCACAGAACTGATAGACCTCATCTCTGCTGCAGGACTGTTCAAGACAGTCTCAGACCTCTCTCCCTGCTATGAACTTCTTGTCAAAGAGTTCATTGTGAATCTTCAGGAAGATTGTTCACATGGTAAGTCCTCTGAATTCCAAAAAGTTTTTGTTAGAGGTAAATGTGTAGAGTTTTCCCCTCAAATCATCAATCAGTACCTAGGAAGAGAAACAGATGAACCAAATGAGCTAGGTAAGACAGATAATCAAGTCTGTAAGGTGATCACTGCAAACCAGGTCAAGGCATGGCCTGTGAAGGGAAAGCTCTCAGTGAGCATGCTTACCAGAAAATATGCCATGCTGAACAGGATTGGTACAGCTAACTGGGTGCCTACCAACCACACTTCATCAATCTCAACTGGTCTGGCCAGATTCATCTATGCTGTGGGAACTCAAACCAAGATGGACTATGGAGTTTTTATCTTTGATCAAACCATGAAGCATGCCAGCTCCTCTGCAACAAAACTACCAATAGCTTTTCCTTCATTGCTATGTGGTATAATATTAAGCCAATATCCTGGGATTCTAACTGAGAAGGACACAGTATGCAAGAGAGAGAGCCCCCTTGCTTTTCACTACAAATTATTCCTCAGTCACCATGCTGCAGATGTTGAAACACCTGCTGGGACATCTGCTGGTCCCTCCTCTGCTAAGAATCCAATCTCCAAGAAAGAATTAATTGTTGAGCTAAAGTGCACCTGCAAAGAGCTTGAAGCTAGAAAGAAGAAGCTGGAGGAAATAATTAAGAGGTTGGAAAGTGAAGAAGATCAGACAGCTGCATCTGATGAAGACAGTGAAGCTGCAAGTGAAGCTGATAAAGATGAAGACACTGAAGTGGAGGAAGCCACTGAGAGTAATGAATCTGAGTGATCTGTGTATGTGAGGCATTTGTAATGACAGCAATGATTTGTAATTCTGGATAATAGTTCTTTGGCCCCTAATTTTGTGCCTACCAAGGGGGAGAACAACAACAAATTTGTACTGCTGGTTATTTTGAATGAAATCTGTTTGTTTTTGTCTGAACTGAATCAGTGTGATTTAATGAATAATTCTGTTGGAACAAGACTGGGCACATATATGTTTGAGGGGGAGTAATCTCAAATAAGAATCAACAGAAAAGTAATGCTATACTCTGATAAAAAGAACTTCTGCTGCACTCTGAAAACCAGAAAAGATGTTAGCCAAAAATTAGCCAAAGGGGGAGTTTGTAGATGTTTAAGAATTGGCAGAATTTTTGACCAAACAAGAAATGTTAAATTCAGTTCAGAATGTCCTATCAGATGTTGGGACATTAGCAAACAGAGTATGTGAACTTATTTCAGGATGTCCTACCAGATGTTGGGACATTGTATAAATGACTAAGTTCAGTTTTGTCAGGATGTCCCAACAGATGTTGAGACATCTCAGACCTGCTACCAGAATTAATTATTGATTAACAGATCAGAGATATTTAAGGAGAACTATCTGGAATTAATTAATGCTGGATAAAAACAGAACAAGGCGCATCTGTAGGGAGTTTTAAATTGAAGATTCAGATTAAAACAGAAGACCTAATGCACCTAGAATATAGGAGGTAACAAACCCTAAATTCAAGGTGACAGTTGCTGCACATTAGGGCTGGATCATTCTACAGAAAGCCCAAAATTCAGATACCTATTTAAACAACAGAAACTCATAGAATTGAGTACGAATTTCAGAAGACTAAATAGGGTGTCTAGTGTTTTAATAGCAGGTTGTTTTTATGTACCACTTTATGAGCTTTTAAGCAAAAGTGCATTTGTGACTTGATTGAAACTGTGAAGTAAGATCAAGCTGTATTGTTTGAAGGATGTCTTCAATTTCTGTAAACTTGTAAACTTGATCACTGGGTGATTGAGGGGGAGTGAGTAGGGTACTCTTATCTAAGTGAGTCTTAGGTAGAAATTGCATTGGGTAAGTATTAAGTGATAGATTAAACAGGGTGGTTTAAGTCTAGAATTAATATTACTAATAGTGGATTTCCTCCTGGCTTGGTAGCCTCCAGATGTAGGTGTGGTTATACACTGAACTGGGTTAACAAACTTCTGTGTTGTTTATTTTTCCTGCTGTTTAAGTTTTGGTTAAATTTGTCAAATGTCCTATTAAGTGTTGGAACATCTCTTAGGACATCTCATTACAGAATTTCAGCTATGATACGGACGAGTATCATGTAGAAACAAACACTTGACACATGTTCTGAGATGATGGTACGGACGAGTACCAACCGGTTAACAAAGAACAAGGACCAATGTTGAATCTGTGGGGATATAAATGGTATATACAAGATACGGACGAGTATCTGTATAAGTGTAACATGAGTAGTGAGTATGAGTATTGTATAGATGAGTATTTTAACTGCTGGGGTGAGTGACACAGACGAGTGTCAAAAAGGAGAAACGTATAGTGTCAACAAGTATATGGGTTGTAAAAGTGTAGGCGACTGCGCTGGGGATATGACACGGACGAGTGTCAAGAAAACGTATATACAAGTAGGTGAGTGCAAAGATGATGTCTTTGGCTTTCTGCTGGGGGTATGACACGGACGGGTGTCAGGAAGTGTCTGTAATACGGGTGGTTTTGCTTGCAAAGAATGTTCAGGCGACCTTACTGGGGAATGATGACACGGACGGGTGTCAAAATGAGTATATACTGGTGTTTGTGATTTGTGAGGCAACTGCTTTTGCTGAGGAATCTGGGGGATTTTTCTGCATATTGTTGATGAACGGTTATTACTCACAAGTGTTCGATTCACAACATGGCTTATGATTATGCTATGTGTTTGATTTTTGCCGTAATGCTCCGTATTAGACGGAATGCTACGCTTTGTGGGTGAATATGATGCGAATGCCATGATTACGCAAAGATACCAAACAGGGATTTGGATCCCGTTGCTGAGGAGATCTCCGGCCGATCTGTTTGAAGCGGACATCCCAGCTGGGGATGAGATCATTGATAGATCTGAGATGATTCTGCTTGGGGATATAGGTCACTGATGGACATATCCTTGTAATAAGGGACCCAGCTGGGGTTTGTAGAAGCTTTCTTCACTCTGTTGCGATTCCTTCATGCGTTGCTCTTCTGGATAGAGGCTGAAGCTCTGTGGGGAAGATGGTTCCTTGGCTTTCGCATTCTGCTGAGGAAAAATGACTGGCAACTCGGCTGGGAGGAGTGACAAGTGGCAACTTAGCTGGGGGAAGTAATTGGTGGCAACTCAGCTGGGGAAGCAACAAGTGGCAACTCAGTTGGGGAGAGAACACCTGGGTGCTAAGACTGAGTGAGTATTGATTTGCCAGCTTGCTGGGGTGAAGCTTTCGTGCCCCATGTTGCGCTTTTGAATACCTGCAATCCTGCAAAGATAGAGAAACGCACAAGTGATCCCGAGGTATCCTTTCCTGGATTCCGTCATAGGAGATTAGACACTTTTGAGAGTAAGTATATTTCCTGCAAGCATGTGACTTTTATTACATATATTTTTGAAGATAAGCATCTGTATTTATGCAATCAGATTTTTAGAGACATCAGACATTCTTTGCAAATAAAAATGTACAAGACGAAACATGACTGAAAAATCTGATTTTATTAATTCAAATGCCCTGAATTGGCGAGATACAGTCAAGGAAACATATCTCCTAAAATGAGGAGACTGTTACAAATTGAGAAACAAAGTGTTGGCGATGTTGACGACGCTTTCAAAGAGCTTCCTCTTCCGCTATGACTCGTATGACTTTTGACGTTCTTCTCGTCTTGCTTTCTGAAGAAGGTTGGTTCTGATTGAAGCTTGATCCTTTAGAGGCTTGCCAAGTTGTAGGCGATACAGACGAATTCAGAGTGCAGTTGTTCGCTTATTCCCTTATTTTGCACGGATCGCCCTTTCGGGTTTTCAATCCATCGGGATACCCATTTTTGCCTGAGTTGTCCAATGCGGCTTTTCAACTCAGCGGGTGTACAATTTTTTTATTTATTTCCCTTATTTTTGCTCGAGTCTTTTATTCTGTCTTTGACTCGCCGGGATGCCCTATTTTTGCCTGGACTTACATTCTGTTTTTATGTCCAGCGGGTCATTTTTATGCGAAGTATTTTTTAACTGCATCCGAATTCACAGGGGACGGGAAGTCTTCACCATCCATGGTGCTGAGCATCAGTGCTCCACCAGAGAAAACTTTCTTTACCACGAATGGTCCTTCATAATTTGGAGTCCATTTGCCCCTGTGGTCTGTATGAGGAGGGAGGATTCTTTTCAGCACAAGATCTCCTACTTGGTACTCTCGGTGCCTGACTTTCTGATCGAAGGCTTTCTTCATTCTTTTCTGATACAACTGCCCATGACAGATTGCAGTCAATCTTTTCTCTTCAATCAAACTCAGCTGTTCGTATCGGGACCGAATCCACTCTGCTTCGTTCAGCTTTACATCCATCAGTACCCGTAGGGAGGGTAATTCAACTTCAACTGGTAGGACTGCTTCCATACCATACACAAGCTGATACGGTGTTGCCCCAGTGGATGTCCTGATTGACGTACGGTACCCATGCAAGGAAAACGGTAGCATCTCATGCCAATCTTTGTAGGTGATTACCATCTTCTGCACAATCTTCTTGATATTCTTATTAGCTGCCTCAACAGCGCCGTTCATCTTTGGCCTGTAAGGAGAAGAATTGTGGTGTTAGATTTTGAAGTCCCGGCACAGTTCAGCCATCATCTTGTTGTTTAAGTTGGAACCATTATCAGTAATGATTCGCTCGGGAACTCCATATCGACAGATGATATCTCTCTTCAGAAATCGGGCTACCACTTGCCTTGTAACATTTGCATATGAGGCTGCTTCGACCCACTTGGTGAAATAATCAATGGCGACCAGGATGAATCTGTGGCCATTCGAAGCAGTCGGTTCAATCTTGCCAATCATGTCAATGCCCCACATAGCAAAGGGCCAGGGTGAAGACATCACATTCAGAGGATTGGGAGGCACATGCACCTTATCCGCATAGATCTGGCATTTATGGCATTTTCTGGCGTAGGCACAACAGTCTGCATCCATTGTGATCCAGTAATAGCCTGATCTTAGCAACTTCTTAGCCATGGCGTGTCCTCCAGCATGGGTACCAAAGGATCCTTCGTGCACCTCGTGCATCAACAAGTCTACTTCTGTCTTATCAACACATTTGAGGAGTACCATATCAAAGTTCCTTTTGTATAAAGACCCATCGGTGTTCAGAAAGAAACTACCAGCAAGCCTTCTCAAAGTCTTCTTATCATTGGAAGATGCCCCAGGTGGGTATGTTTGATCCTCCAAGAAGCATTTAATGTCATGGAACCAAGGCTTATCATCTTTGACAACATCTGCCGCAAATACATATGCCGGTCTATCAAGTCTGGATACTGAGATTAGAGGCACAGAGTTGGAAGCTTGAACTTTGATCATCGATGAAATGGTAGCCAGAGCATCTGCAAACTGATTCTCGTCCCGAGGGATATACTCAAGCTTGACCGTTGTGAAGAAAGTCAATAACCTTCTTGTATAATCCCTGTAAGGTATCAGATGGTCCTGGTGGGTGTACCATTTTCCGTTGGTTTGATTAACTACCAAAGCTGAATCTCCGAATACGGTCAATGTCTTGATCCTGAGGTCAATGGCTTCCTCAAGACCCATAATGCAAGCTTCGTATTCAGCTTCGTTGTTAGTGCAGTTGAAGGTGAGTTTTGCCGAGAAAGGCATGTGAGCTCCCTTAGGTGTAATGAGTACTGCACCAACACCACGACCATTCATGTTAACAGCCCCGTCAAACATCATAGTCCATTCTTCTTCTGGGTCAGGCCCTTCAGTGTGAACAGGCTCTTCATGATCTTTTGTTTTAATGAACATGATGTCTTCGTCAGGGAAGTCAAATCTCATAGGCTGGTAGTCATCAATAGGTTGCTCAGCAAGATATTCAGATAGTACACTGCCCTTGATGGCCTTCTGAGAGGTGTACTGGATGTCTTATTCCGTGAGAATCATTTTCCATCTTGCAACCCGTCCGGTAAGGGCTGGCTTCTCGAAAATGTACTTAACTGGGTCCATTTTTGAGATTAATAAGGTAGTGTGGGTCAGCATATACTGTCTCAGTCGGCGAGCAGCCCACGCTAAAGCACAGCAAGTTTTCTCGAGCAGTGAATAACGTTGTTCACAGTCGGTAAACTTTTTGCTCAGGTAGTATATTGCATACTCTTTTCGACCAGACTCGTCATGCTGGCCCAGCACACACCCCATTGACTCTTCTAATACTGTCAAGTACATTATTAAAGGTCTTCCTTCAACTGGAGGCATAAGGATTGGAGGTTCTTGTAAGTATTCTTTGATCTTGTCAAAAGCCTTCTGGCAGTCTTCATTCCACCTGACCGTTTGTTCTTTTCTTAACAGCTTGAACAAGGGTTCGCAGGTTGCTGTAAGGTGAGATATGAACCGTGAAATGTAGTTCAATCGACCTAAGAACCCTCGAACTTCTTTCTCAGTTTTCGGTGCAGGCATTTCTTGAATAGCTTTGACTTTATCAGGGTCGACTTCAATCCCTTTCTCGCTCACAATAAATCCCAGCAACTTACCGGATCGCACCCCGAATGTGCACTTGTTGGGGTTTAACTTCAATTGGTACTTCCTCAGACGCTTGAACAGCTTCAGCAGATTTACCAGGTGGTCTTCTTCTGTAAGGGACTTGGCGATCATGTCATCCACATAACATTCTATTTCTTTATGAATCATATCGTGGAACAACGTCACCATAGCCCACTGATACGTCGCACCAGCATTCTTCAGTCCGAATGGCATTACTTTGTAACAGAACGTGCCCCAAGGTGTAATGAAGGTTGTCTTCTCCATGTCTTTAGGTGACATTTTAATCTGATTGTATCCTGAAAATCCGTCCATGAAGGAGAATACCGAGAACTGAGCCGTATTATCCACCAATACATCAATGTGAGGTAATGGGAAGTCATCTTTCGGGCTGGCTCTGTTCAGATCCCGGTAGTCAACACACATCCTTACTTTGCCGTCTTTCTTAGGCACAGGTACTATGTTAGCAACCCACGGCGGGTAGCTAGTTACAGCAAGGAATCCGGCGTCCCACTGCTTTTGTACCTCTTCCTTGATCTTCATTGCCATGTCTGGGCGAGTACGGCGCAGTTTCTGTTTAACCGGTGGGCATTCTTCTCTTAAAGGCAGCTTGTGCACAACAATGTCGGTGTCCAACCCTGGCATATCTTGATAAGACCAAGCAAACACGTCCACATATTCTTGAAGCAGGTCGATCAGTTGTCTCTTCACTGAGTCTTGTAGGCAGGCCCCGATTTTAACCTCTTTCACGTCTTCATCTGTACCAAGATTGATTGTTTCAATCTCCTCCTGATGAGGAGTGATAACCTTCTCCTCTTGCCTCAACAACCTGGCTAGCTCTTCAGGAAGTTCATATTCTTCTTCAACCCCTTCATCAGCTTGATTGATTGGACTGTCAAAGTCATACGAAGTCATAGCCGTGCTGTTGTCGGTGCTGTCTGGAAGGCACTTTCTGCAAGGGTTCAGCTTGTTCATTTTAGTGATTTGATTTTAATCTTGTTTAGAAAAAGTGAAATGAAATTGTCATTTTGAAAACATCGCCATTTATTTTTTGTACAAAAAGAAAAATGGAAAACAGTGAGCGGAAAAGAAAAAGACTCATTTGCAAAAAGATGTCTGATATTTCATTGATTAATCTTGTTGCACAAAAAGTACAGATGGCCCGATTACAAAATGAGTCTTGTCATCTTGGGCAAGATGCAAGACTTTGATGCATGCTATAAAAATACAGGAAATAATAATTACTCTGCATGAGTAACTCTTATAATTTCTTGGGAAGACCAATTTGAGATACTGCTCCCCGGGATCTTTGGACGAATCCAATTCTCCAGATTGCGCTCTTCTTCCAGCTCGTCTTCCAAATTGTTGATAGCA
The DNA here is from genome assembly GCA_963966055.1 of Lathyrus aphaca. Taxonomy (NCBI): domain Eukaryota; kingdom Viridiplantae; phylum Streptophyta; class Magnoliopsida; order Fabales; family Fabaceae; genus Lathyrus; species Lathyrus aphaca. The sequence goes on along the minus strand of OZ014524.1, from coordinate 119,241,932 downwards.
TCAGGGGTGAGCATCCCCCCACTGATAAAACCGGGCTTCTCAGCAGCCTCTGCTTGATTTTGTTGAGTTGGTCTGTAACCCAACCCAAATTTGTCCTTCTTCTCCTCCACAGATAAGACCTTGCCCCAGCCTTGGGCAGTTCCTTCTTCAACAACCTTCCGGGCTTGTTGATAAGATGACATGGAGATTCCAGGTACAGCAGATGTTTCATTTACGTTCAGGGCCTCAAACCCTTGACTCATCGTTTCATGGATCTCCCCATCCATCTCAATATATTTGTAAGTAGCCAGGTGGCTAACAAAAATATCCTCCTCTCCGCAGATAGTAACGACTTGGCCTTCCCACTCAAATTTTAACTTCTGGTGAAGGGTAGACGTTACTGCGCCAGCGGCATGAATCCATGGTCTACCCAACAAACAGCTGTAGGCAGGCTGAATGTCCATCACGTAGAAGATCGTTTTGAAAGTTTGTGGGCCAATCGTTACAGGCAACTCAATTTCTCCCAGAACCGATCTCTTAGAACCATCAAAAGCTCTTACTACCAGGTTACTGGGACGCAATGCCAATCCTTCATATTCTAGCTTCACCAGGGCCTTTTTCGGTAAGACATTAAGGGATGATCCTGTGTCTACCAGCACATGGGAGAGGACTGCACCTTTACATTCCATGGTGATGTGCAAGGCCTTGTTATGGTTGCGGCCTTCCGTAGTCAAATCAGTATTGGTGAACCCTAGCCCATTGCTAGCAGTAACATTTCCAACCACAGATTCCAACTGATTGACGGTGATCTCTTCAGGCACGTAAGCTGCGTGCAGGACTTTGAGTAGTGCATTCCGATGGGCTTCGGAGCACATAAGCAATGACAGAATGGAGATCTTGGAAGGCGTCTGATGAAGCTGATCCACTATTTTGTAATCACTCTTCTTGATGATTCTCATGAACTCATCAACTTCTTGATCAAAGGGTGTTTTCAAAGTTTCCTTAATAGCTTGATCTTCCTGCACCGGGCTCTTCCCTTTTGCCTTGGCGGCAGCTTCTGCTTCGGCAGTGGGTCTTTGAATTTGTGGAGCAAAGAGACGTCCGCTTCGAGTGAAGCCTCCGCCTCCTCCCACATTGTCTATTTGTGGTGCAGGTGTTGATGATTCAAGAGTGATTTTCTGTCCTTCGCAGTATAGATCAGCACCGTAATGCCAAGGGATGGCATTACTGCTTTCATAAGGTATCGGCCCAGGCACTGTGATAGTGACTGGACTAAGAGCAGCTGTAGAAGGGACTGTGATAGTCTGTGGATCATAATATATTGTGACTGGTGCTCTGATGGGAGTAGCACTTTGAGAGTTGTTTGCGGAGTCATTTTCAGGATCATAATAAATCGTAACTGTGGAGACATCTTCATGGTTTGCTGCTGATGTTGTAGGAGTCATTGTTGGAAGGATGGATGTTGTTGTTGTAGGAGATTCAAAATGAAGTGGTGCTGAAGTTGTAGAAGGAATGTTCGTTAATATCTGATCAGTTGAAATGACAGATGGAACATTTGTTGATGAAGCTGAAAAGTTGTCGGGAACAATGGTTGTTGCAGTTGTAGGAGATACTGGAATTGTTGCTGATGAGATTGCTGGATTTGTTGGAATTGATGTTGTAATTTGAAGCAGGCCACTCTGGATGAGACCATCTATGCCATCCCTCAGGTTATCACAACCATTCACTGAAATGTTGCAGTAAGCACACCCTAGCTCACATCCCGGGAACATTTGACATTCGAGGAGTTGGGCTTTAATTTCTACCAACGGTGTCCGAATCTGACCCACACTGGTTATTAAATAAGACGGCTTGTCTTCTTCAATAGCATTGATTCGGGGACCACCATGGTGTGGCATAGGGTTCTTGTTGACATTTGGTGGCGGTGCGAAATTTAGAGCCTTAGAGTCTACCAGGTCTTGTACCTTCATGTGCAAAGCTCTGCACTTTTCTGTACTATGGCCAGGTTCATTTGAATGGAAGGCACATCTGGCGTTGGAGTCATAATTTCTAGGTAGACTGTTGGGATCTGGAGGGGCCAATGTCCTTAGCTCAACTAGGTTGAGTTTCAGGAGTTGTGGCAGTAATGTTGCATAGGGCATAGGGATCGGATTGATCACCCTGTTAGCCTGAGAAGGTCTCTGTTGGAATGGTCTCTGTTGATTGTTGTTGTTGGTGTTGTTGTAGTTTCTTGGAGGATACTGATTTTGTTGCTGGTACTGAGGCTGTTGCTGATAATTTTGTTGTGGTGGTTGATAAGCTGGTTGTGGATGAGCTGGAGCGGGAATGGTGACTGCTGCCACAGACCTATGAACATATTGGGGCCTGCCCCTGCTGGTGTGGATAGCATTAGTCTCACCAGTTCTTCTTGGGCCTGCAAAAGGCTTTCTTGCATTACTGGATGAGCTTGCACCGTTGTCTGAGATCTTACCCATCTTCAATAGGCTTTCAATTCTCTCCCCGGCTATGACTACATCTGCAAAGCTGGTAGATGAGAAGGCAACTAGCCTATCAATGTAAGTCCCCTGGAGGGTTTTCATGAACATATCTGCCATCTCTCTCTCTGACATAGGTGGCTGAACAGCAGCAGCCAATTGCCTCCATCTCTGGGCATACTCTCGGAAGCTTTCTCTAGACGACTGTGACATTCCCATTAGGAGGGTCCTGTTGGGTGCCATGTCTAAGTTGTACTGATACTGTCTGATAAAGGCCTCTGCCAGGTCCTTCCAACACCTGATAGTTGCTCTTGTCAGATGAGAGTACCATTCTCTTGAAGCTCCCGTCAAGCTATCCTCAAAATAGAACATCCAGAGCTTCTCGTCCATGGTATAGGCCTTCAGCCTCCCCAGAAATGATTGTAAGTGGGTCCGTGGGCAGGAAGTCCCGTTGTACTTTTCAAAACAAGGAGGTTTAAACTTATGGGGGATCCTGACCCCGTCTACCAAGCCCATATCCATAACATCAAAACCCAAAGAGTTTTGAGACTCCAAGGATCTTAACTTCTCAGCTATCTCATCCAGTCTTCTGTCATAAGCTTCCTCCCCAGCTCCCATCACTGTGAACTGATCTTCCTGGGGGTCTTCTTGCAGTACCCTCCCTGCTGTGGCAGTCCCTTGTATATTGACAGGGATGTTGGCCTCTGGATGGAGGTGGGGTCCAAAGACTGGGGGATTGACATGAGGTTGGACTCTTTCATTGTTGCTTGTCCCAGCAGTCCCTGGCTGATGATCTTCCTGATTCCTTCCTTCTACCAGTGCTCTCAGCCTCTCCTGGCTTTGAGCCATATTGTTCATCACCTCCATGAATTGTGTCATCTGATTCCTCATTTCCAACCTCTCGTTGGTCATTTGATTTCTGACCTCTGTAAGGTCCTGCTGCATTTGATCCATCTGTATGCCCGGAAGATTATTGCGGGTGGGGTATCTGTGTGGACGGTTGAGTGGAAACACACGTCGTCGAGCAATAATTCCTGAGATCACAACAGAGTTAGTAACAAATAATCAAAAACCTACAAAACAAGGTAAAAGGTTAGTATGCAATGCAGTTATGCTTATTTGTTTCCAAGGTATCCGGTTTGGCACTTGGTTTTGACCCTTCCAGACCCCTTGAAGATGCTTGTGATATTGCTTGAAGAAAACTCAGATGAAACAAACCAACACAAATATATATTACAAAAAGTAAAATAATACAACTTGTTTCTTTTTACAATACAAGCCCTCTGAGGGGTCAAAATACATCATAAGAAAATAAAAGTACATAGAATGAAAGCAACAACAAACAAAAGTCAAACACCAAGACCAAACTCATCCTCCTGAACTTCCTTGAGAAGTGCTTCAGTCACAGGGTCAGCTGGACGCTCCGTAAGGTTCCTGATAAGGAGATTCCTTGTAGTAACAGCTGCAGTTAGCTTCTTGTGTTGACTCTGGTCCTTTGACCTCTTCACACCAGCTCTAATCTTCAGCTCTGAGATCTCCCTCTGGGCTGCTGCCAGGGCTTCCTGTTGCTCTTTTGCACTAGCTTCCAGCTGTTCAATCTTATCCTGAGTCCTTTTATCTTCCAGAGTACGAGCTTCGGTGATCCTGACCCACCTAGCTTGGCTCTCCTTCAGATACAAGTCAGTCCTGGCCTTCTGGAACTGAGCTTCCTTGCAGGCATTCTTCAGGATTTGTTCTCCAGCCCTAGACTTCTTAATGTAATCCTCAGACTTCTCAATTCTAGCCAAATGATCCACCTTCAACTTTTCCAACCTTTCAATATCCAACCTACCATCACTCCTCTCCCAGAGGGTCTTCTGTAGAGCTTGAGTCAGCTTCTCATTTCTCTCTTTCAATTTCTCAAACTCCTCTAAGCTGACAGTTGCTGGTGGTGGTGTTGTAGAAGGTCCAGGCACATCTTCAACAGTAAAGGGCATCCCAGAAAATTGAGCCCTGGCATGGGACCAATCATAGTACTGTGCTGATGCCACATTGTTGCACTTCCCCAGAATGGTTACCCCTTTAGTCTGCATATTGTCCCAGGCCCAGGCTGCCTGCCTGACAACAGCCAGATTAGGCTTGATTTCAACATAAAGGGTCTCAGTCAGATCCTGTGCTCTGGGAGGATGGACTAATGCATAGCCCAGTTGTCTTTTGAATAGCAGAGGGTTATAATTGATGCACCCTTTCACTCCAATCAAAGGCACATTGGGAAATTGTCCACAACTTGTAATGATGTCTCTGCCCTTAGTACTCTGAGTACACCATCTGATATCATCTGAGGCTAGAGCCACAAGCCTTCTAGCCCAGTTCTTCTGCTGATGAGGGTTCAGGAATGCATCAGTCTTTGGCAGATGCTTGAGCAGCCAAGTATAGAACAAAGGAGCACAACATCTCACTAATCTTCCCCTTTGCTTTTCATTCCTTTGATGGACAGAGTAGTAAAGATCTCCCAGTAAGGTGGGCACTGGGTTTCTCAGGATAAAAATATGGACTGCACCCTTGCTAACAAACCTAGGCTCATCTGCAAAAAGAATGACCCCATATATGCTAAGGGCCAACAGAGCACAGACTGCCTTCCACTCCCCCAGTGAGGCCTTCAGACTAGCCTGAGAAATCAAGAAATCCAGATGAAAACCAGAGATTCCAGCTTTAGATGTCAAATTCTGCCCAATCAGAACTGGTTCTAGATGTAATGCTTTGGCTATCTCCTCATTACTTGGGAAAGCCATCTCAGGGTTGAAAGGGATTCCACCCCTGATGGGTACACCAACCAGTGATGAGTATTCTTCCAACAATGGCTCCAACTGGAAATTCTGAAATGTAAAGCACCTCAAGGGAGGGTCATAGAACTGCAGGCAGGTATGTATCAAGCTCCTATGTGAAGGGTCCAAATCCATAACCACATCAAGATTCCTCCATAATGTTCTCTGAAAAGTGGTATATGGTCTGGAGTAATCAGGGTCTGAATCCTCCTGATGCTTGCTAGCTCAGGTTCAAAGAAGTGATAGGAGATGTTACTTTTCTTAGGTGCCATGTTGATGAAGAATAAGTGCTAATGATGATGACTGAGGACAACACTGAAGGTGGACCACTGGTAGGCTGAGACTGAGGATGCAAGTGACTGAAGCAGGTGGCAGATAACTGAAGTAGACACTGATAGGTCTATGCTGATGATGGGGTCAAAACCAAGCCAAAATGATAGGATGGATACCCTGAAAAACAAATAAACACATGTCAAAATGATGCAATGAGGATGTATGCAAATGATATGCAAGGGTTTGTGACTGAGCTGGATCTGATCAAGTACTCTGCTATAAGTCCAAGTGTGTTCAAGAAATCCAGATGGAGGTCTATAAGTCCAGTAACCAAGGTGGGGGACTCAAATAAAGAGCCACATATCCAGGGTTTAGAATCACAAGAACTGTTCCAAGATGGAGTACTCTTAATCAAACAAAGTAACAGGGTATTCTGAGGTTAAGTGTACCTGCAAACCTGTAAACAGCCCAACCCCCTCACAGGTGATGTTCTAAAACAAGGATCCTCAGACTTGGATCAGTTATGAGAAGTGTAAACACTTCTAACCTGGAGGTACAGTGTTCACAATAACCATAAAAGTTCCTCCTCTAATTCACCTCAGTTTCTGAAGGTCAATACTAAAGGTCATCCAGACTTAGCAGGCTTCCCAGATAGCCCTAGCATTGCAGGAAATCTGCAACACAGAGTTCTCAAGAAGAAACCCATATCTGAATCGTGTTTCATATTCCCGCACCAGACCGAGATGGAATGGGAAAGAACATGAACCACTCTAGCCTAGGTGTCACTCAGGTCCCAGGTATAGGACCTTAACTCTTAGTAGAACCCCACCCACCAAAGCAAAACCAGATCCAGCCAGACAGCATGACAGTATGATATATGTAAAGCTATAAAGAAAGCAGTAAAACAACTGTACATAAAGCAAAAATAAATACAAACATAAGCACATATAGCACATAACACCCCAGTAAACACAAATCAATCAAGCGCTAGGAGGAACCCACAAAAAGAACCAGAAGCCCTGGTTACAGTATAAGGTTCCCCAGCAGAGTCGCCAAGCTGTCGCTCCCACTAAATGAAGCCGGGTCAAATAGGGTACAGACGCGAACTGTCGGCGAAAGAGGGATGTGAGAACACACAGGAGTGAACTCACAGGGAATGAAAAGAGTCGCCAACTAGGCATTTTTATCCTGGGGGAAAGGCAATGCTGCATAGACCTAGAAAAATATGGATAAGACGGTTGCGAACCAGAGAGACTGAGAAAGGGGGTTGGTTACAACCTGGGAAGGTATTAGCACCCAGATTGTCCGTCGTACTCGACGGGATCCACGCTTAAAAGATTTGTGTTTTAAAGGGGTAGTGTCAGTGCAATTTGTGCATAAATGAGCTGGAAAAGGATGTACAGGTGTCAGTGTAAAGAAATGTGATGTGTATAAATGTACAGTGTCAGTGTAAGGACAAGAGTGAAATGCTCAAGATCATGAGGCTAAAGAATAATGCTGGAAGGAGGGGGAATATACAGAGACTTTTGTTCGATAACTGTTAAGTTATGCCTACGTATCCTCTCGTGCAATGAGGAAGTCAGAACACCGTAGTTCGACCCAAAGAGACTGAAGGATGAATTGACTTGTGAACTGCTTGCTTGTCAATGCTCAAGTGTATGACCTGTCTGGCTCAGGTGCAAACTGTCTTGCATTAGACGGAAGAAGCGAGTTCTCGTTTGTGAGTGAAGGTGATGAGAAAAGAATCCCGAAGGGGACGATTATTGTTTGTTTTTTTGTTTTCAGTCTTTTATTGCTTTTGAAAGTTTGTCATAAGTTAATGAGCTTAAGCCTAAACCAATGGATTTAGTAAACTCATCACATCTTCCCTCTGTTTAGGGGTAATGAGAGTACCTTAAGTGTGAAGTCAGATTCTCACACTTAATCACCTTTGGTGTAGGATTAAGATCATTAACCTACTTGTGATTATTTAGATGTTTTTGGTGTTTTTGTTTAGTGTTGAGTAATGAGGTTAAGCCATAATCAAGGATTAAACAGACTCATTACACCATCCTAATAGAAGGATAATAGATGAGATTGCTTAAGCTGAGGAAAGCTCCTCAACTTAATCCACGATTAGGGATTAAACTCATGACAAAACAAGCCTCTGATTAAGTGGATTTTATTTAATGATATGATGATGAAGTGGATTTTATGATATGTAAGACAACTTGAGGGGGACTTGTCCATTAACACTAGGGTTAGTCCTTCTTAACCAATTAAGGAAGAATTAGAACCCTAATGCAAGGCCCAAGTTACAAGTGTGATGTCTTGATGATTATTAAGTGGATTGATTAAAGGAGTTAAACACATTAAGGGTTTAACACTTAGGATTAAAGTTATACACTCCATCCTAATAGAAGGATGCAGGCACAAACTTAATCACAAAGCCTTAAAGCCTTTAGGGTTTAGTCCCTGATTATGAGGTGAGAAGAGAAGACTCAAAGAGACACAAAGGTAAAAACTAAGAGGGGGACTAATCAAAACCCTAATCATTATCATGCTTGGTTATTCCTAAGGTTTGTGAGGTTTACAAAAGCAATCTTCAATGGAACCACCAGGAAGCAGATGAAAAGATCAGGAGAAGCAAAGTAACTTGCTTCATTCAAGAAGTCAAGTCACTTGAAGAAAGAAAGTGGGAAGAAGAAGAATGAGCAAGCTCAAACTCAAACACAAACAAAAATGCAGCAAGTATGCATAAAAGAAATGAAGAGAAGTTATGAGAAGTGAAGGCAAATTCACTTCTCAAAGCCACTTACCACCTGAAAAGTTAGAAAAGAAATGCAATGCAATGCAAAATGAGATGAGATGATATGATATAAATCAAAACCAGAAGCACATATGAGATGATAATGATGCTATGAGATGTTACAAACATGTGACAAGGCAAGGAGATGATCATACAAGCTTATGGATGCAAATGGAGCAAGTTAAGAAGCATAAACATATATGAAAGGTTATGAGATGCATATGGCATACAACATGGCAAATGCAAGATGCAATGATCAAACATGCTTCTAATATGTCTTATGATGTCAAATGAATCACATGGGTGCTTGAAATGTCAAGACAAGTCATGTTATGCAAGCAAATGTAAGATGAATGCATATGGAAGCCCAAACTAAGGTTTATGAATAAAGCATCAAACACAAACCAAAATCAGAAGCAAACAACATTATAAAAAATTGAAAATGCACTCAAAGGTCCCCTAATCCTATACTAAACCAATGCCCAAAGGAGAGGTTTCAACTCTTAACCAAAGTCAAGTTATGATTTTCCTAAGTTTTCTAGGGTTTTAGGGTTCCTTAACAAGAAAATTACCAAACAAATGGAAAATGAAAGATCAAATCATGGCCATTTAATCTTACAAACTACATGCTAAACACAATGCAATGCAAAAAGAATCAAGGTCCAACTCTTCATGGATAGGCAGAAATGATTTTTTGAAGTTTGGATCAAAATAATGCATCAAAATGATTTTAATTCAATGAAAAATTCTCAAAATACATCAAGATCAAAAAATAAATTTGGTTTGAAGGTTGGACAATGTTTCTAAATGTTTTAAAACATTTCATGAATTTTTTGGTGATTTTTAAATACTTAAAGGTATTTTTAATAAATTAATTTTCATTAATCAATTAAAAATAAACTTTTAAATATTTAAAAATACTTTTTAAATGATAAAAATGAAAATAAAAATATTTTTGTGTTTTAAAAATTAATGAAACCCTTGGTAAAAAATTTCATAATTTTTAAAGCATTTTTGCTATTTTAAATAAATTGTACAAATTAAATGAGAAAAATTGAAATAAAAATTAAAATAAACAGAAGTATGCTAAATGAGAGGCTGAGATTGAATCTGGAGGTGAGACCATTGACTGCGCGCCAGATCTGATGGACCACATTCAAACTTGGTTAATCTGAATTATGAATTAATTAAATGAGATTAGGGTTTAATGAGGACATCTGGGCCACACTTACACGCGCGAAGTCAAACAAGTCAACTGATCTAACGCACGAAATTCAAACTGCCTTAATTACAGGATTAAAACCCTAATTATTTTCAGGTGGCCGGAGAAGACCTCCGGTCGTCTTCTCCGGTGGGAACCCCACCTGAAAATTTCTAAAACTCTCAAAACGTAACTAAAACGAAATCTAAGAACACAGAAATGATTCCCACAACCCACTGGATCAAAACCCCAAGCTAAAACTCATTTATATTTCATCAATCTCATGAATCGAAACAAAAGAAAAATTAGGGCAAGACTTTCAGAACACGATTACATCCTTATTTTTTCACCATTTTCAAAACCAATGACATCAGAATGATCAGGAGAACATATTGAATCTATTTAGAACTTAAAAAAGGATTTCTGGAAAAAATGTTCTTGAGCTACCTGAGTTTCGAAGCTTTCAATTTTTCAACTTTCTGACCTCTCCTCTTGATGCAATCCACTCCACTTGATCCCCTGATGATGCCTGAATGCTTAGAAGGAGTTTATGCTGGCTAGTTTGGGAGATTGAACAAGTTCTGTTCAAGCTCAGGTGAGAACTGTGTTTGTGATTCAGGCAGTTTCAGGCAAGGGTGGGGGGTTCTTTGTGATCAGGATGATGATTTGAGAAGGTTTGTGAAGTTTGTTCAAGTGTTTGTGGCCTGTATGGAGAGTTTCGAAAGCTTTGGCTTTGAGAGTGAAAAATGGGGAAGTTGAGTTCTTGCTGGTTTCAGGCTTATGTCTTGTTGGTTTGGGTTCAATGAAGCATGGTGAGAAGGTTGGTGAAACTTGTTTGAATGTTTGTGGCTTGTGGAATCAGATTCGAAGGAAAATGCAAGTTGGAGAGAGTTTGTGAATGTGTGTTGTGTGAGTTTTCAGGCTGGCTTGTTATGTGAAATGGCTAGCATTTGATCCACATAAACAAATCCTATTGGTCAGATGATGTGACTTGCCCTTTATTGATTGGTATGGCCACTTTTGCAAATTGTCAACTTTTGTGTAAGGGAAGCATGGGTCAAGTTCTAGGCTAGTACAAGGGCTGTGGGCTGCGCAGCATGGTGTGAGGGAGAGGCTAGGGTGGTTCAGCATTGTAGGCAGCAAGTGGATGGAAGTGTGATGATGGTTTTGCAACTTGCTCACTTTTGGTTCACATGGAAACATCTTGCTTCACAAACCATGAAACATGTGATCTTTTGGTTCAAATCTGATTTTTAGAACTTGTATGATGCTTGCATATTGGTTTGACATGAATTAGAAGTCACAAATGCCTTGGTACAAAGTTTTTGCAAGTTTCTCATTTGGTGCATATTTTGAAAATTAGTGATTTTTGCCAACTTTGACACACCATAACTTTTGATCCAAAATGAATTAGGTCATGTTCTTGTACTTTTTGAAAAGGGAAAGATCTAACCTACAACTTTCATGACCAAAGTTTTTCCATTTGAAGCATTTTTGGATCAAAAAGCAAGGGTTGAAAAAGTTGTATAAAATGACATTTCATTAAAAGTCAACCATGCCCTAAAAAGTCAACTTTGCAAAAACTTGTAATTCTTGAATTTTGTGAACTTCAACCTTCTTCTATGATCAAATAAAGATCATATACACTCAAAATGATGAAGATCACCCCTTGGTTGGGTCATTGGGGGCCTCAGGTGCCCTGATTTTGCACTGACTTGTCTAGAAAGTCAACTCTTGATCAGATGACTTCCCCATGGAATTTCTTCATAAAAATTGATATGCATACTCCCTATACCATATAGAGACCAATAGAAACAAGAATGACCAAAAAAATTGGAGTTATGGCCTTTGAAACCAAAACCCTAATTTCAAGTCATCTGTGCAGTCAAGCCTGGCTCTGCTTCCATACAAACCCCCAGTTCTTGTGATTTTTGACATTCTTGACTTTGAGAGGATATAATATGATACTTGAACACATATGGATCCCTTTGAAGTGATTGATGGCCTTTGGGGTGGCTCAAGAAGCTCTGGGATTGCTCAGATCACAAACCCTAGATGCAGATGACTTTGAATCTATGCAGTGAATCAAAAATGTAAATTGAGATGCTATGATTGTGTTTATGCATATGAAATGATCACAAGCCATGGTGTGAATGGGTGAGGGCAAATTTGGGGTGTTTACATATATATATATATATATAAAGAGAGAGAGAGAGAGAAAGAGAGCATATCGAGTAAAATGAGACAACAATCAAATTTGGGGTACCATATACTCCAAATGGAGAGAACAATCACACATCAACCACATACTGGTCTAATGAGACAATTTTTTCTATAAAACATAAAGTTATGTTCAGTAAGAGAGAGAGAGAGAGAGAGAGAGAGAGAGAGAGAGAGAGAGCATATCGAGTAAAATGAGACAACAATCAAATTTGGGGTACCATATACTTCAAATGGAGAGAACAATCACACATCAACCACATACTGGTCTAATGAGACAATCTTTTCTATAAAACATAAAGTTATGTTCATTAAGATAGTTTTCACTATAGATCACAATAATATTTTTAGGGTAGAAATTCAATTTTTCACATTCATACTTAACGTTCATTGTAATAGTTAAAGAATTCACAACTGAGAGATATAAATTTTGAATGAACTTACCCAACAAATGAATTGTTTTTTCTATAAACCTTGATAATATTTTTAGGTTAGTAGTTTAAGTTTACATGTTCATACTTAATGCTCTTTGTAACAATTAAGAGATATACATTTTGTATAAACTGACCAAACACAATAATTATTAGCATCTAATTAGATTTAAATATGAAACTTTGATAGAAAGGAATTATAATGTCATAAATCTTCACCAACCAATTAACTCTTTGAGGAACCTCGATACCAAAACATAAATTTTTTGTATAAAATTAATTTTATATAACTAGCTGAATTAAAATCAATTTTTGACACCAAACTTAAAACCAAATATTTTAACAGCAAAAATAACACCATGTTGTGTACGATTCCTAACCTAGTAAATTTAAATTGTTTGAGCAGTCACTGAAACAGTGATGACTCCGCTGGAAAAAAATCATTCTTAAATTTGATGACATAAAGAATCAATAATTTGGTTATTCTCAGATTGACTGGATATGAAATGTTGAACATAAGAAACGTAGAAACATCACAGAATACTATGAATGAACTAATCCTCAGTTATTTTATCCAATTAAAACATGCATGCAAATCACTAAGATATGACTTTATAATTTTTATATTATCAATCATAACTGTGTTACTATAGCTGACTTGTGATGATTTCTTTGATAGAGACAGAAAGTACAATTCATGATCTAATTTGGATTAAACAAATTGAATTGAAAAAGAAAAAGAATAATGCTAGGGACATAGAAAAACCATGTCACAGCTAGTAAATTTCTAACATGAGTGTATACAGTATTTGCAAAAAATAATAATAAGGTTTTTAAGAGTCAACATCAAAATCAAAAGTTGTAATACGGCTAACTAATATGTTCTAATCATGTTCATGATTTTATGCAAGATTCTGTTTTGATTCATGGAACTTAACAGTATTTTGTCACACATCAACATAGTTTACGTTTAAGACATAATTAAAATATATAATTGAGAAGTTTTTAATGAAGTGGGATTTGCTTGAATCACGGATTGAATGAGGAAAAGTGAAAACTACAGGTTTTGTATTGTATATATGGAAAGGGTCATATTAATCATATCATTAAACATTATAACCATTCTAATTTCAGAAAGTTAATAACAACTTTTTGATGTAGAGTGCTAATTGACACAGAAAATATAAGAGTAAATAAATCAATAAAATCCCCAAGCTGTAGTTCAAGTGGTTAAAGTGAGATACTTGGAAGAGTTTCAGAAAAAAGGTCTTGGAGTCAAACTTTCACTCCTAACAACATATTAACAATTCATATATTTTTTAGTCGATAACGTTAGCTATTAGTTTGTTAGCAGAGAGATTTGCTAGTATGTAGTGTTGAAAAACATAGAGATTCGGTAGTATATAGTGTTGAAAAAGATGTGATGAGAAATAAGCAGTCAGAAATTTGTCAGAAATTTTTAAAACCTGAACAAAAATTTAAAGACTATAATTATAAAAAATAACAATGATTTAACATCATGAAGTGAAAAGAGACGAGAAAAATATTTTATTTTAATTAAGAGATTAATATATATATATATGGTTTGATTTTAATAATTTAGGGATTGATAATATTAAAATACTTTAATTATTAATTTATGAATTAATATAAATTTAGGGATTAATAGGGTTAATTTAATATTTTTTAAATTTGGAGCTTTATTATTTTTATAATAATTTTGGGTTATTTGTAATTTTGGGTCTATTGGTTTATTTTTATAATTAAATAATTTGGTTGTTTAATTTTAGGTCTATCATAATGAATTTGTTTTCTATAATAAATTTGGGTTTTCTATATCAACGTGGTTTTTAATTTTAGGTTTATCATAATAAATTTATTTTTTTATTTTTTTATAAATATGGGTTTATATAAATGTGGATTTATGATATTTTATAATAAATTTGGGATTGGTTTTTATTTAATACATTTTTTTTATAATAACTAATATATTCAAATTTTTATTTATTTCAATATTTAGGGGTTTGTCTTCCTAATTTGTTTATCATGATAATTAAAAAATTGGGGATATAAGGATAAGGGATATATGATATATAGCTAGGGTTGTAAGAATTAATTTACAAAAATAAACTAATTAGTTGAATAAATTAATCATTTGTGTTGTTTACAAATATTAGGGATATTGGAATAACAAGGGATAGTTAGGGATATAATTGAAATAGAAATGAGATAAATTTTGTGAATAGGATTCTTTGGATCCAAGAGTATAAACATGTGACTAGTGATAACTGATAAGGGATAATTATTTATATAATATAATTATTATATTATATTATTTTCATAATAAATTAATTGAGATATTTTTGAAAATTAAATAAGGGATAAGAGATCAAATACATTCAATTCACCTAAATTTAAGTCCTATATCCTTGTGTATTGAGTTATTTTTTAAAACTGAATCTTCCTCCACCCCCATTGTGTGAGGACTATTTTCAAGGGATAAAAACAATCAACCATCAAAATAAGGGATACGAACTACGGAACTATGATCTTTCAAACTTGAGGGTACATAGACATAGGGTTGTAAACCCTAGCAAGTACAATAATAATAATAAAAAACTTATGGTTTCCCTCTTATAAATTAAATCAATTCTCTTGTAAATAATAAACTTTGTAAGTAAATAAATAGAAAAGGAAACTTATCCTAGACAAGCAATTGACCCTAGGACTTAAGCAAGATCCTATTGGATACAAGAGAGGTGAGGACTACCTAACACTTTCCTCCCGCTTATCCGACTCCCGAACTTAGTGTTTCACCCTTAGTTTTTAAGTTTTCTCATTATTTTCCTATTCCTTAGGAATAAATAAAGAATGACAGACGACGACTCTGATTGTTTGCCGGACGTGACAACTGAAAACTCTACCGAGGATTCTTCCCTAAATCTTGGATTTTAGGGTTATTGCCTTGTTTGTTTATTTTTTTTTTATATATATATATATATATATATATATATATATATATATATATATATATATATAATGTTATCATATTGATCGGGATCTATTTATGTAAGAAGCTTAAATCCAAGCTTAGAGGATAACCCAAGTTAGGACATAAAACGAAAATATTTTGGGGAGATGTGACATCTCAATAATTCATTGATGCTACACTCAGAAGATACCCTCCAAAGTTGTCTTCATGATAAGGTTAATCGTTAACACCCTTATCAACTTATGATGACCATATATATTCAACCCACAAGGGTCGTTATTAGGACCCTGCCTAGATGAGACTTATCCCGAGGGATTATCGTATGAAAGCTTGCTCATTCTCATGGTAAAACGAGGGTATAGTCTGTATGTTCTTGGGTTGTCACTATCACAAACTATATATCCTATATGTCAGGGGAT
The DNA here is from genome assembly GCA_963966055.1 of Lathyrus aphaca. Taxonomy (NCBI): domain Eukaryota; kingdom Viridiplantae; phylum Streptophyta; class Magnoliopsida; order Fabales; family Fabaceae; genus Lathyrus; species Lathyrus aphaca. The sequence continues at coordinate 119,226,351 of OZ014524.1, read as the reverse complement.
TGGATAGACTAAAATTAGATCTAGTCTATCGTAAGGAGCCTACCTAAACTAGGACATGCTTGCATATCACCTTATCCTAACCTAAAAAAAAACTTAACAAAATATTTTTGCATTTTTTTTGTCATACATGAATCTTCATCAAAATATTTTTGCATTTTTTTGTCACACATGAATCTTAACTATTTTCAAACAAAGTAAAGCTAAAAAAAAAGGAATTTCATACAAGAAAAAGGAATTATACTCAATAGCAGATGTGAGAAATGGACGAACTAGATACCCATGTCCTACAATTGGAAGCCCAAAATCAAAGCCTAATTCATGCTCTCTATGAAACCAAGATTCAAGCCATGGACTCAATGTTGTAAAGAAGGGTTGTTAAAGGACTTCTTGCTAGACGTCCATATGAATGGAGGAAATCCTATGAAGAAATGGTGAATCTCAGAAGACATATGGAGCTCCTTGAAGGAGCCTATGAGAAATTAAGGGATTGGGGCATCTATGTCAAAAGGCGCAATCAAGAGATGGCTAAAGTTATTGAGGAAGATAAAGGACATTTTGCTAAAGCTTGAAGAAAAGGAAGAATACTATAGGGAAATGTACCTAGAGTTGGTCATATTGTCCAACGACCTAATTCATGAAGTTCCCCAAAGCTTAGAAGCAACGGGATGCATGTCAGACATCTTCAAACCCAAGGAAGAAATCATTGACTTCCTTAAATTATGTCGTCACATGGTGGAATAATTTAGGACAAGAATTAGGCGTCATTGTTAGATTTCTTATGTAATGGTTTTTTTTTGTTTTCCTTTTCAATTATGAACAATTTTAGGGTTTCTCCCTTGTTGTGCATTATTTTATGAATAATGAGTAGGGTCATACCCCTTTTTATTTCCTATGATTAATAAAAAATTGAATTTATATTATCCATGGCTTTGCTTATAAAAAATGAATGGTTAAGATTCCTACAAAATTATTTTTTCATACTCATACATTAGCATTCATAATAAAAAAAAAAAAAAAATCAGTTTTTCATCATCTTCTCTCAGAGTCATCAAACATAACAACCTGACTTCCCGACCTCACACTCGAGCATACCGAAATAAGGTCATGGATCAGTTGGAGCCAAATCAAGCTGCTCTCAGAGGAGACATGGATGCTATTAAAAAATGTGAATAAAATGAAGGACATAATTGATCAACTGATTTGTGCCATCCAGAACATGATAACAAGAGAGACCAAATCTAGCAACCAAAGGAATGTTCCTACCCCCACCCCTCATCTTGAGGATAATAACCACCTGTTAGGATTTGTTAAAGATATTGAACGTGAAGAGGCTGAAATTGCTAAGCTAAAGGTAGATAACTAACTTCCCGAGGGAACTGTCCCTCCACCTATTCCCAATGGGGGGAAACCGTCCTACTCAAATACCGATTCCCCATGACAATTATGTAGATTGGAACCTACATTATGAAGACGAGGATCCAAGATAAATGGTCCATAAAACCAAAGGAGCCCTTGTTCTGGAAGGACGAATGGCTAATGACAAGTATAAAATACTTGAGGAAAAATTGAGGGTTGTTGAAGTATTTAATGTCTTTGGGGTTGATGCTTTGGAGATGCATCTAGTACCTGATGTGGTCATACCTCCTAAATTTAAGGCACCAGACTTCGAGAAATACAAGGGTGTTAACTGTCCTAAAAACCACCTTCAGTTGTTCGTCTAAAAGATGGTTGCTTATGCTGCAAAAGAGAAGTTGAGGATGATACCTTATGAAACAGTCTAACTGGGGCATCTTTGGATTGATACATGCAATTAGAGAGGGTTCATGTCAATACTTGGGAGGAAATGGATAATTCCTTCGTGAAACAATACATATACAATGTTGGCACGACTCCTGACCGTATGCAGTTGCAAAACATATCTCAAAAGGGTAATGAATCTTTCAAGGAGTATGCCCAAATATGGAGGGAAATAGCTTCTCGCGTGCAACCTCTACTATTAGAAAGTGAACTTGTTGACATTTTTATGGGTACTTTACAAGAGCCGTATTATAATAAGATGATTAGATCGGTCTCAATTGGATTCGTTTATCTAGTTATCATTGGGGAGAGGATTGAGAATGGTCAAAAAAGCGGAAATATTAGGAAATCACATTCCAATCAACGTAACAACAAGAAATATCCTAACAATAATTCAAAGAAGGGTGAATTCAATATTGTAACTACCGAAAGTAATACTCAGATGCCTTACACTCCTTATATATCAGCAGTTGCTCCTAAGCACTACCCACCACAATCATCTCTTATGCTTCAAATCCAACAACCAAGGGCACCGCCTCCACAAAATTAAAAAAAAAGTATCCCCAAAAGGGAGCAAAAAAGGTTGTGGAAGGATTTTGACCCATACCTCATCATACACTCAAATCTTGCATTTCCTCATCCAAAAAGGCGAGATGGAAATCAAGCCTCTAACACCGCCGCCACACCTCTTCGTCGAGGTTATAATGTAAATGTTAGATGTGATTATCATGCTGATTCACATGGGCATACTACTGAGAATTGTTTAACCCTCAAATTTAAAGTGAAAGAGTTGTTTGATCAAAAGATTATCACATATACTCCTGAAAATCCAAATGTGGGAGATAATACATTACCAGGGCATGCTAGGGCAAATGACAATGCAATTGGAGGGTTATAAGATAATGTCTTAATCAAAAGGGTAGACCAAATGAATACCCATATGATGAAGATAAGGAAAGTATTGATTGGGTATGAGTTGTTTGAAAAGTTGCACGCTAATTATAAGGGTTGTCTACTTAATTCTGACAAATGTAAAAAGATGAAGAGAGTTCTCCAACAACTAATGGACCAATGAGTAGTCCAAATTGGATATTCAAGGAAGATGAACAAAGTTTCAGTCATAAAATCTCAAGGGCATGTATATTTTGAAATTCCTTATCAAAGGAGGGAATCTATGACACCGTTCCAAATATTATTTTTAATACCTTCTCAGATGCCAAATAAATTAGCAGTTCAAGTGCCATTCTAACTTCCAGTTCCAGTAAAATCAGAAGGCCCTATTGTCTTCCATATTTCGGCACCATTTCCATATGAAAGTACTAAGTTCGTACCCTGGAAGTATGACACTACTATATATGTGGGAGATAAGCTTATAGTATTGGTGCCAACTGTTAATAACATAGTTGGTATATAAGGTATGACCCATAACAAAAGAGTATATACCTTTGAAAAACCTTAGAAGAATGTTACTGAAAGTTCAAAAGGGAAAGAGACTATAGATGTGTGGGAAGGATCTTCGAAGAATACTATGTCCCAAGAAGACGCTGAGGAATTCTTGAGACTCATAAGAAAAAGTGACAATAAGGTGATAGACCAACTAAGTTAAACACCTTACAAGATCTCCATGTTATCTCTGTTATTATGTTCGGACGCTCACCGAAAAGCCTTACTGAAGATCTTGAATAAAGCACGTGTCACCAAGGATATAATAGTAAATCAGTTTGATGAAGTAATCGCAAACATCACCGCAAGCAGTTGTCTGGGTTTTAGCAGTTTTGAACTACCTTCCGAAGGGAAAACATACAATAAAACTTTACATATATCACTCAAGTGTCAATACATTATTCTCTCAAGGATTATAATGGATACAAACTTATCCAATATGTAATTGGGAGGATTTCCCGATGGCAGATGTTATTAACTGAATAAGACATCCAATATGTAACTCAAAAGGCTATAAAAGGGAGTGTACAAGCAAACCACCTCGTTCATCAACCAATGGATGACTATTAACCCATACAATTTGAATTCCCAGAAGAAGACATCATGGTTATAAAGGATTGTAAAACTCTTGGCCCCGAAGAAGAACCTGAACCTGAATATTGATGGAAGCTTATATTTGATGGTGCCTCAAACACAGAAGGACATGGGATAAAGATTGTTATAAATTCTCCAACAGGGTTTCATATTCCCTTCACAACTAGATTATGCTTCACATGTACTAATAACATAGCAGAGTATGAGGCATGTATCCTAGGAATTGACGAAGCCATTGACTTGAGAATCAAGATCTTAGAGGTATACGAAGATTTTGCTATCGTCATCAATAAAATCAAGGGAGAATAGAGAACACATAATTCTAAGTTGATTCGCTATCGAGACCATGTCTGAAAAATGATTGCCTACTTTGATGAGATGACATTCCATTATATTCCCCGGGAAGAAAGCCATCTAGCAAACGCTTTGGAAACCTTGGCATCCATATTCAAGGTCAAGGGGTACAATGAATCGCCAACTGTAGTAATTTAACATTTGGTTGAACAAACATATTGTGAAATAGTTGAAGTCGAATAATTTAATAAACCTTGGTTCTATGACATCATGTAATTCCTCCAGAAATAAGAGTACCCTGCAAATGCCTCAAACTGGGATAAGAAGATACTTAGAAGATTGGCTGCTCAATTCTTCTTCAATGGGGATGTACTTTATAAAAGGACTCATGACATGGTTTTACTCAGGTGTTTAGACGGACACAGAGAAGACACATTTATCAAGGAAATCCATGAAGGATCTTTTGGGACTCACGCCAATGGACATGCAATGGATAAGAAGATTCTCTGAGCGGGGTATTACTGGTTGACTATGGAATCTGATTGTTTCAAATGCGTCAAGAAGTACCTAAGTGACAGATCTATGCAAATAAAGTTCATGTGCCACCAACTCCTTTGAATGTATTAACTGCATTGTGGTCTTTCTCTATGTGGGGGATAGACATAATCAAGATGATTGATCCAAAATCGTATAATAGACACTGTTACATTCTAGTTGCATCCGACTACTTCACCAAGTGGGTAGAAGCTTCCTCCTACACCAATGTGACAAGACAAGTGATAACACTATTCATCAAGAAGGAGATACTTTGTCGCTATGTGGTCCCTAACAAAATTATCACGAATAATGGGCTTAATCTAAACAACAAAGTGATAGACGAGTTATGCGAGAGTTTCAAAATCGAACATCATAACTCTTCACCCTATCGACCAAAGATGAACGGTGTTATAGAAACAATTAATAAAAGCATCAAGAAAATGATCCAGAAGATGGTGAAGACTTACAAGGATTGGTACGAGATGCTCCCTTTGGCACTACATGGCTATAAAACATCAATTTGTATGTCGACTGGAGTATCTCATTTATATTTAGTATATGGTACAAAAACGGTGCTTCTTATTGAAGAAGAGATTCCTCCCCTCAGGGTTATAATGGAAACCAAGTTGGACAAAGTAGAATGGGAACAACCCAGATTCGATTAGTTAAACCTCATAGAAGAGAAGCGCATAGCCGTGGTATGTCACAATTAATTATATTAATGAAGACTCAATAGGGATTTCGACAATAAAGTTTATCCTCGCCTATTTAAAGAAAGAGTTTCGGTGCTAAGAAAAAAACTACCCATCCATACAGATCCCTGCGACAAATGGGCCCCAAACTATGAATATTCATACGTCGTGAAGAGGACTTTCTCTAGAGGAGTCCTAATGCATAATACCATGGATGAAACAGATTTACCACGACCGATGAACTCCAACTCAATCAAAAAATATTATGCCTAGGAAAAGAGGATAAAAGCCCACTGATCTTACCTGACCAGAAAGGCCTTCCAGGTGTTGGCTGCAAACGTAAGGGTTGCGAGAGAAGATAGGGGTGTACCTGCAAGGCACTCCGATGCTTAAGTGAGTATAGGTATAGAGAAAATGGTAGTTAGTGATAAGTTCAGAATACTTGACTCTTTAGTAAAAAAGGGTATTTATTTGTGCCCCCAGCGCTGGGCCAAGGTCCTTTCTTGGGCTGGATTAGCTAGGCCTAAGGAAGAATTGCCAAGTAGGAGCGCGTAAGACCTAGCATGTGGTCTTTTCCTTGGTCCAATTGTCCCTGCATTTTAGGATATAATGGTGGACAATTGAGTGACATGGTGCACGTGGGGGAGAAGCAGTCCCCTAACATGAGTTCAGTGGATCGTGGGCTCTGCCAAACGGTCCAGATCATTGCCCACGAGTCTGGATTTCTACCCGACTAATTGGGTCCCCTGCCCGACTGATTGGGCTTATGTCCAATAATGTCTTAGAAGCCCAGTCCAGAATAAGAGTCCCCCAAGTCGAAACATCCGGGGCGGAGTGATGAGTTAGGAAAACATTGTCAGGCACGGTCGATATGTCGGGGATTTGTTCTCGATGGGGAGTAAGTTGTCGGGGAACAAATGTCTGTCCCGTTGTAGAAGGCGAGGACTCGCTCGATCCCGTTGGTAAAGGCGAGGACTCGCTCAACAGAGCTAAGGACTCAATTCGGTGAATATGGTCGGCGAGGCTACGTGGTGTCTTCAAATGTCGGGGAAAGTTGCGCGTACCCGATGTCATTCAAGATTCTCCAGAGTGACGTGTCAATGAACTTAATGCATGACACTTCGTTTCTTGTGTTACGACGCATTAACTCTGGCCGGATTAGGGAATCTAAGTAATGATTTCCTAGGCGCGTGCCTCCACGTACCCTAGATATAAAAGGGGTGAAGGGAGCACATCATTTCCCTTTTTTGTTATCCTCCTACGATTAACCGTATTTGCAATCTTTTCTCTCGCAAACACAACCGCCGCCGTTTCCTCCGTATGCCACCGCCACCTCCTCGTCGGAACTATATCAGGTAACTCCTTAAATCCCTCTTTTTCTGGTAATTTTATAGTGGCGATTTTCTCGCTAAAGTAGGTATAATGTCCATCTTTAGGCGAATTTTAGGGTTTTTGCATGAATGTCTCGGGAATCTTATGGGTGTGTCGGGGATGCATATCAATTTAAGATGAATGTCTCGGACAGTGTGTGAACACGTCGGGCAAACTTAGGACTTTATTTTGAACATCGCGGGAGTCCTATGGATGCCCCGAGCGAAATCTTCATGATTTCTTATAGTATCTCGGGCATCATTTGAATGTCCCGGGAGAAATCGTCATGATTTCTTTAGATACCATGGGCATTGCTTTAATGCCCAAAGCGATGTTAGTATGACTATGTCGGGCATTTGCCTCTTCGCCCTTTCACTTAGACTGCGGTGGAAGGGTGAATTTGATGCAACGTCGAATTCACTTGTTCCTTCTGCTTTTCATGTAACGCGAACCAAAGACGTCCCGTGGAAGCGAGCGTGCCCTCCTCGTCAGGGACAGACTATCTCTCGTGGGTGGCCGACAATTGAATTCGCCTAGGACAGACTATCTCTCTTTGTTGAGGAACACGTTACCTCCCAAACTTTAGTCGAGGATGTGGAGGGCAACAGGTTTGTTAATTGGCAGTGCTACGCTCCTCGGGCCGAGGAACAGATATGCTCGCGTTTTATGGGGAAGCGATTCACCATGTATGAATTTGCCTTTCGAGAAGTAGGAGTGCGGATCCCCTTCAACGACTTTCAACTAGGGGTTTTCATATGGCTCAGGTTGGCGCCCTCGCAGCTCCACCCCAACTCCATATCATTCATTCGGGCGTTTCAGTTCGTGTACCGGTACCTCGGGATAGGTTGAACCTTTCCCCTATTCTTTCGCGTTTTCCACCTGCAACGGTCAGGCGGTGACTAGCGACATAGTTGGGCTTCTTTCAAGCAACCGTCGAGGCTATTCAAGACCTATGTTAACTCTGTCTGAAACTTCAAGGATAGGTGGTACACAGTGAAGCCTATCACCCAGTTTTCCCTTGATAGTCTATATTTTCTGAGGCGGGATGCCAATGGAGAGGAACAACTGTTGCCAAAGATCCCCCTTAGGTGGTAGCTGGATCATTTTGATCTATCAACCAGCCACTACAGGGTTAAACACGAGCACCTGGGTGCCGAGGACAAGTTGTCCTATAAAAAATTCGTGGCTTATGTCTGGAGCTTTAGTCCTGTGACCTGGGTAGATCGACAAGATCGACTGATATTGGGCGGTGATGGGTTACCTTTTTTAGAACCACGACTTATTAACACAAAAGTCGTTCTTGAGTGTCGTTCAGATATGGAAGTTATTATACTATTAGGTAGTATCTCCTCAACTCTCTTGCCTTTCATTATTTAACTTGTCTTGCTGACGTCTTTTATTTTGCAGGAGAAATGCCTACACTCCGGGAGCGAGCACTGAAGCTGGCCAGCCAGGCTGGAGCCCCCCCGAAATCAAAGAAAAAGAGCAAAGGATGTGTTCACCAGGTGGCCACCGAACAAGCGGTCGGTGGGTCCGGGAGCGCCATCCTGGTTCCATATTCACCTCGCCCAGAAAATCCGCCTATGACAGCTATGTCGGTTGACACTATCTTGTTGGACGATTCTCCCCACCCAAAATGTCCTCTTCTAGACGGTAATGTTGAGCCCATAGGTCTTCCTGTAGGTCAAGGGGCCTACCTCCTACCTCCTTGTTATTCAGAGCGAGAAGCCTTCAGTTCGGAAGGTTCTTTCGTGGTGTTGTCCGCCGAGACCAAGGCCATCCTTGGTCAAGAGGCGACGAGCAGGCGTGCCAACCTTTCCCAGGGCATCACTGCAGTGATCAAGGTCATTGAGACGACCTTGGTCATGTCTGACAACTCCAGCTCGTTGTCTGCATTAAGGGATGCCTAGGCGACACTTCGGGCCGTCACCGCTGAACGAAATTTGCTATCCCAAAACTTGTTGAATTATAAGGAGGAATATAAGCTCCAAGAAGGGCTGAAGACTGAGCTGGACGAGGTGAAGCGTGAGCGCGATGCCTTGACTGAGGAGAATAAGAAACTGAAGGAGAAGGAAAAGATGGCTCTCCCTAGGGAAGGTGAGACTGGTGAGGAGCTGGCCCTGAAGAACCAGGATGACCTGATTGCTCGAATCAGGAGCCTTGAGAAGGAAGTTATCGGGGTCTTCAAAGAGGGTTTCGACAACAACACCGACCAACTCAAGATCATTAACGCCGGGCTCGTGACCGACGAGACGACCTTCAACTACACTGTGACTGACGGGGAGATTGTCTGCTCCTTCACTGGCGAAGGAGAAAATGAAGAAAAAGATGACGAGGAGGAGCATATCGAGGACTAGGTTTTATCGGTGTGCCCTAGTTTTTGTATTCTCAGGCCTGCGAGCCATTTATGTTGTTTTGTCCTTAAGGCCTGCACGCCACTTATGTTGTTTTTGTATGTACTGTACCAGTCAGTTTTTGGTCGGGTTTATAATACAATATTTTGTCAAATTTGCTTAATTTTGATGATGTTTATTTTTTTAAGTTTGTTTAACTTAGATGATCTTATGTGAACTTTTTTGCTCGACCGTATAGGCTCGTCGATTTAGGGAACCGACAAGGTGACGAGTTTTACGTCCGCCGCAAATCGGGACGAGGGTCGCAGTCAAGGCCCTGATCCCGGGGCTTGGGCCTTCCCATCACGAGTTGGGTGCCCTACCGACATGGTACTGCGACGTTGAAGTTTGTTTGAAATGTCCAACATCGAGGAAAGTTATGCTCGCCCTTCTGGGTAGTCGTCATTCCTTTCATTTGATGATTAAGTCCCATGGTCGTACCTTCCATGCCTTCACAAGTTGTTTAGCTGTAGTATTGCTTGAGTTTTTCAGCATTCCATGGTCAAGCAAGTTCTTACCCTTATAAGTTCTCGACATAATAAGCCTTGTTGTCCGTTTTATCTCGAACACGGTACGTGCCTTCCCAGTTCGCGGCTAACTTGCCTTTTTGTGGGTTCTTCTGGTTCCGTTTGAGGACCAGGCTGCCCAATTGGAATTCTCTCTTTATAACTTTTGCGTCGTGGCGCAAAGCTACTTTTTGTTTAAGTGAAGTTTCCCACAGGGCTGCCTTGGAACAAATTTCTTCAACGAGGTCTAGTTCTACTCGCAAAGCCTCGTCGTTCAGCTCCTTGTCGAGGGGCACTTCCGTTCGTCTCGTTGGCTCCCGTATTTCTACCGGGATGACTGCTTCAGTCCCGTGGGTTAATCTTAATGGAGTCTCCCAGGTCGTGGAATATGGGGTCGTGCGATATGCCCAAAGGACGCTATGCAGCTCCTCGACCCACGCTTTATTTGCTTCACTGAGCATGCGTTTTAATCCTTGTTGGATTACCCTGTTAGCCGCCTTTTCTTGACCGTTTATTTGAGGGTGCTCGACGGACGTGAAGTGTTGTTTTGTGCCTAAGTTGGCAACGAAAATTTGAAATCTTCTGTTCGTGAATTGTGTCCCGTTGTTGGTAATGAGGACTTGGGGTATGCCGAAGCGGGCGAGAATATTTCTTTGGCACTTGTCACACCTCTTGACATGTTCCTTGGCATCATGTTGCATTGTTGGCCAGTAGTAGCCCGCTCGCAAGACTTTGCGTTCCAGTGACCGCCCGCCGAGGTGTTGAACGTTAATCCCTCTATAAATTTCACCTAGGATGTCGGGGACCTTTTCCTCTACGACACATTTGAGTAGCGGGATGGAAAAGCCTCATCGATAGAGTTTGGCCTCAAGGAGGACGTAAGAACATGCCATTCTTTTAGTTGTGGATGCCTCCTTGGGGTTAGCTGGAAGTTCGTCCTTCATGAGGTAGTTGTGGATAGGGGTCATCCAGCAGTGGGCATCTCCAATGACGTTTACTTCGAGCGGAGGAGGAGATTTCTCGATGCTTGGTCGAGGAAGGATCTCCTGGATTACGGATTTGTTCCCGCCCTTCTTTCGTGTGCTCGCCAGTTTGGACAGAACGTCTGCTCGTGTATTATGTTCACGAGGAACGTGCTGGACTTTCCAGGCGTCGAGCTTCTCTAGTTTGTCTTTCACGAGAGTTAGATATTCTATGAGATTGTGGTTTTTATCATGGTATTCTCCTCTCACCTGGGATGCCACAAGCTGAGAGTCTGTAGATATTTTTACTTCTTTCGCCCCTAGGTCTTTGGCCAATCGTAATCCCGCGAGGAACACTTCATATTCGTCCTGGTTGTTCAAAGTCGGGAAGGCCAATGCCAAGGATACTTTGATTAAAATTCCATCTTTGTTCTCGAGGATGATGCATGCGCCACTCCCAGTCGAGCTAGATCCACCATCGACGAAGATCGTCCATTTGTGGGCACCGCTGGTCGGGATCGGGTTATGTGTCATCTCGGCGACGAAGTCGGCCAATACTTGTGCCTTCAAAGCTTTCCTGCTTTCATACTGGATGTCGAACTCCGATAGTTCCAGAGACTATTTCAGCATTCTTCCGGCCATGTCTGGTCGACCGAGGAGTTATTTGACGGGTTGATCTGTTCGGACCTTAATCGTATGGGCGAGGAAATAATGTTGTAGTCTCCTCACCGCATTTATTAGGGCCAAGGAGACTTTATCGAGCTGTTGATATCTCAGTTCTGGGCCCTAAATGGATTTGCTCGAGAAATAGATAGGTTTCTACCCATCGGTAGTTTCACGAATGAGGACGACGCTGACCGTCTCGATCGCAATGGACAATTATAGGTATAAAGATTCTTTTTCCAGTGGTCGTGACATGACCGGTGGTTTAGAGAGTGCCCTTTTTAGGTGGAGCAGTGCTTGTTCACACTGTTCGGTCTATTCGAAGGTAGCCTCTTTACGTAGTAGTTTAAAGGAAGGAAGGGCGTGTTGTGCGGACTTGGCGACGAAACGGGATAAGGAGGTGAGCATGCCATTAAGGGACTGAATGAACTACTTCGAGTTTGGGGTGGGGAATTTCGAAAACGCTCAACATTTGTTGGGGTTGGCTTCGATCCCTCGTTCGGTGAGGTAGAAGCCGAGGAATTTCCCTGCCCGGACGTCGAAGGTGTATTTTTCATGGTTAAACCTATTTCTGCATTGCCTCGCCTGCTCGAATACCTTTCGGAGATGTTGGGCGTGGTCGACTTCTTCGTGTGACTTCACGATCATGTCTGTAGCAGTAAAAACATAAGTGTAAGTTATTAATTAACTTAACTCAAAGTAAACAGAGTCGCCACCGCGGTTTTATTTTATTCCAAGAGGAAAAGGAAAAAAGAGCGAATAAATCCTAATGAATCTAAAAGAAAAAAGCTAAAGAAACACAACAGAGAAACAAGTAAGGGATAGGTTACACAATGGGAAGGTTTTAAGCACTCAAAATGTCCGTGGTACTCCACGGGAGCCCTTTGAAAAATTTAATGCTTTTGGTTTGAAATTGGTTTGTAAAATATGAGTGAAGGGATGAGAAAAGAATGTATTTTTTTATTATATATTTTTTGTGTTTGGAGAGGTTTACCACCTCATGCCTACGTACCCATAAAGTGCAATGCAAGATCAAAACTCCGTAGTTCGTGGTACAAATAATGAAAATGGTGGGTTATGGTTCATTTTATTAAGTGAAGAGAATTTGTCATCTTCAAGTGGATAGCCAAACAAATCTACCATGAGAATGAAGGCATGGACTCATACATCATTATGAGGAGGACGCCAACTCGGATAAAATCAACGAGTATGCCACTAAACCCCCACAAATGACAAGAGACTCAATTACATCAAACTACAACCATGGAGATTGAGAGACTTGCACCCGACTAAAGAATAATGACTCATAATCGACACTCTTTAAAAGAAAATAAACAAAAGTGCACAAAGACACAAAAAAACTTGAATGAGTTTGATTCTTTTTATTTTTTGAATTAAGGTCAACATGATTAGATTCATTGATTTTAAAAGAAAATAAAAGTAAAAGCCACTTGACAAAAGTCAAAGTTTTGGTTTGTTAAAGAGGTGATGATTTTTTTTTAAACAAAAGAATCCTTTGAAAAAGGGAGAAGGTTTTGAAAATTAAAGAATGGGAGGAGATGAAGGGGCTATCCTAAAAAAGAAAATAAGGAGATAAGGGAAGAAAGATCTAACCAAACTTGATGACATTCCAAATTATGAGCATAAGAGTTTCATCCTTATAAGCTAGCAAATGGCCAAATAAAGGCTAAATCCAACTTCATGAAGATCAAAGCAAGGGGAAGAGATCCTAAAATCTAAGTCCAAAATCTCCATTCCAATGCCAAGGATAGTAACCAAAAGTCCACAAATTAAAGTCACAAGCCTTTTAGAAGTTTAATCTTTTATTAATGTTTTTTGGTGTCCAAATGGACAAAAGGAAAATCAACAATTAAAATAATAAGAACAAATAATAAACATGATATGGATGAATAAAGCAAAATAGAATAAAGGCAATAAAAGTGCAAAAAAATTAAATGTTAGTAACAAAAGAAATTAAAGTGCAAGAATCTAAAATATTAATAGTAGTAATAATATAATAATATTTACATAATAATGGTATGGTGAATTTAATCAACCACAACCAAAAAAAAGTAACCAAAAACGAAAACAACCAGATCCGCTTAGCATCTTACACTATAGCGATTAATCAAGGTAAACCGAACTGAATTCAATGAAATTTGAAAGGCGATTTGGAAACCCAAAGCACCTACGCATCAAAAATTCGCAAGTCTCGATTCTTAATGCAATATGATTAACCACTTTGGGGTTACGCGATCAACAAGAGATTCGGTCCATGAAAGTGCAAGTACCAAATTAGATTTTTATTCCGAAGTCGGGACACATTTAGGTCTATGTTAAGCAATCGTCGAGTAATTTACGAAGTAATTATCCTACAAATGAGGCCGGCCACCACCAATTAAGGTACATAATGTTAATGTTAATGCATGCGAGATAAACGATATGTAAATCGTTATCCGGACGCGATACCGCACAAAACTAAAGGTGATTACCAAATTGAGCCACATTTATGGTATTCTTCCATCCTTAAGTTCAATCACTCATCTTGGTGGATTCAAGCATGAAAATGTATCACTAATGCAAAGTACCTTAAATGAAATTGAACAATCCACTTAAAGGTAGTTTTGAGTTAATGAACATTAACTTCTTTAATCTACACCCAAAGTTCATTGAAATTAAGGAGAAATCACTCCCAAAAGTGCTTCCCAAGGTAAAAATAAAAAGGAGGAAGAAGAAGAAGAAAGAGGAACCAAAAAGAGGCTTAAAACAAGCCAAAAACACCATTCTGACCTGTGTTAATCGGTTAACCAACCGGTTAACGCAAGCAGATTTTGAATAATTCGCGCTGTTTTAAAACTGGTTAACCGGTTAACCAAATGGTTAACCGGTTAACGCTGTATCAGAAGCATAAAAATGCAGAAAATTCAGCATGATCCATTTTGAAACCTTTTCTCAAAAATTTGATGATCATGATCTGAATTTGCACGAATTTTAAAACCAAAATACAGTGGAATCCCTGCAATCAATTAACAAATAAAGATCCAAAGGATCTAGAAACAAAGGCACCAAGGATCTACATCTTGAATGTTGATGGTGAATATGGGTTTATGGAGGAAGATGAATTACCAAAAGCTCTTCTTCAAATTAGACCAACACAAGCTTAGATCTACTGAAATCGATGAACAAAAGAATGAAAGGATGAAGGTTTAGCTCAAGTTAGTCAAGAATTCAATGTGAATTCTTGATAACTTCAAAAGAAAGAAAGGTGAGTTTTGGAGAATTTTGGTGTTGGGGGAGTATTTTGCAAGAGGTTTTGTGGCTATCAAAAGCTTGTGGAACAAATGAAATTGTGATCCTATTTAAAGACCTTAGGTATGTAAATTTGGTGGAATGGAGCTTGCTTTGGTATTTTGAATTTAGGTTTGGTAATTGGAATTTTGGTGGGAAATGGAAAAGAGTGGTGATTAATGAGGGTTTATGGTAGGAAATGATCAAAGTGATGTAGAGAAATCAGAAACCAATGGATCTAGAATATTCCAATTAAATCAATGATCTAAGGGTGCTGAATTTGAATAAAAAATTCAAATTTCGCACTGGTTAACCGGTTAACCATGTGGTTAACCGGTTAACCAAGCTGGAATTTGAATTTTTTATTCAAACATGGTTGCTTGGTTGTTTCGGCCCGATTCTTGTTGTGCGTCGAAGAAGTAAACACACGAACCTTGGAAATCCTTTGAATGAATCAATTAACTTGGGAAATCTTCGATCAGGTAAATTTGAATTATTTGCAGATCGTCTTCGACTTTTGTCTGCGAAATTTCGCTCGAGCTGCAGGATTACTATTTTTGGCATTTTCAATGGTTCCTCTTCCTGAAAAGGTTAGCAAAAGGAAACAAAAATATTTTTTAATTTCGATTAATGGTTAGTAAACATAAACAAATAAAGTAATTAAAGACAACGGTGATCCCCTACGAAGCATAAACCTAACCCAAGAATAACCGAATAACCAATGTGATCTTGTTTGTATGCAAGATGCATATAACAATGCAAAGAAAACTTAGGGAAAAAATTAGGATGCAACAATGTCATCCATATATACCTTGAGCATGTCCCTAATCTCTCCTCGGAAGACTTTGTTCATCATGCGTTGGTATATGACCCCGACGTTCTTCAGCCCGAACGACATCAGGTTGTAGTAGTAATTTCCCGTCGGGGTCATGAAGGTCGTGTACCTCTTGTCAGTGTCCTACATAGGGATTTGATTATATCAACTATATGCATCCATAAACGATAAGAGTTTAAAACCTGCAGAATTGTCGACCAAATTATCTATATTAGGCAAGGGAAAAGCATCTTTGGGAAATGTCCTATTGAGATCAGTATAATCAACACACATTCTCCATTTTCCATTATTTTGCTTTACAAGAACTACATTAGAGCCAGGTAGTGTACTAGGTTTCAGAAATAAAATTCGCCTCTAAGAGGTTTTTTACAGCTGGCTCAGTAGCCTCCGCTTTCTCGGAAGACTGTTTGCGCCTACGCTGTGATACAGGCTTAATGGCCGCATCTAAAGCTAACTACTGGTGACAAGCAACCTCGGGGTCGAGCCCGGGCATCTCAGCAGCGCTCCACGCGAACAGGTAGCCCGATACCTATCTTCACAGTTCTGTCAGGGTTGTCACCCAGAGGGATAAGCTCGAACTCTCCATCTGGAATTGGACGAAACAGATGAGTTGGAATCTGTCTATTGATGGGGCCCTGTGTTTTAGCATCGTCTTCGCCGAGTCGACTGTCGAGGTCGATCGAATTGACCCACGGGGAGGGTGGCTGCTCTTCGACTATGGGCTTCTTGTCGCTCTTGGAGGTGTTGATTATGGATTGTCCTTTGACTGCAACATCATAGCATCTCCGGGAAGCCTCGATGTCCCCATGGATCGTGACCATGCGACCCATCTTGGTGTAGTACTTCATTTTCAAGTGGACAGTAGACGAGACTGCTATCAACTTGGCCAGACTGGGTCGGCTAAGGATGCAGTTGTAGAGGGAGGGGCACTCTATCACCAGGAATTGGACTTTAACTTCTCTGGATGTTTCCTACTCTCCAAACGTGACGAGGAGTTCCACGTACCCCCATGGTCTAGTGGTTGCCCAATTAAATCCTTGGAGGTCGAACCCAACATAGGGGGATAGGTTTGTCTTATCCAGCTTGAGATTCTTGAACAGATGGACATACATAATGTCCATTGAGCTGCCTTGGTCGACAAGGATACGTCGGACGTCAAAGCGCACCATTTTGGCTCTTATCAGTAGAGGGGTGATCGAATTGGGTGACCCACCGGGCAGTTCTTCGAGAAAAAATGATATCAAGTTGGATCTTTCCCGGGATTTTTGTAGGGTTTCCAACTGTTCAGGCGCAGTCAACAAAAGCTCGTCGAACTTTCGCTTCACAGAAATGGCGGTATTCTTGTTGTTTCCCCCTCCTCCAGAGATGACACAGGCGGTGGGGAAATCCTCCCACGGGCTGTGTGCAGTAAGTCGTCCTCCCATGTTGACATCAGGGAGGTGGAAGTCTTCAGGCCGTGATATGCACATCGCCACTTGGAAGGGAGATTCGTTGTCCGAGGAGTCTTCGTGATTTCTTTTCGTGGATTGCTCCTCGCGCTTGGGACTCTCGCTTCTCTTGACGTATTGTTTGAGGTGACCCTCTTTGATCAGAATTTCGATCGCGTCCTTGAGGTGGATACAATCTTAGGTCACATGCTCGTGGCTCCTATGGAAACGACAGTATTTAGACTTGTCAGTGTGGGGCTTAGGTGTTGTTGGTTTGGGGAATCTTTCCCTGCTCTGTTTGAACTCAGAGTTGATGCACTCGACGAAGATGCGCTCGCAGGAAGCAGTTTACAATGTGTATTCGGAGAATCTCCCCGCATGTCCTTTTCCTTCGCGGATCTCGCGAGGCTTATCGTCTCTCCTTTTGTCCCCCGTGCGTCGGGGAACAGTGTAGTCTTCATTATTGGAGTTTCTGGCGTCATCGTGACCGCGGTTGCTCTGGACATTATGAGTGACTTGTTTCTCCTTATACCGGAGGTACACTTGGGCTTTGTGAAGAAGCTCGTCAAGGGTGCGAGGAGGTTCTATCCCGACTGCTCTACTGAGTTTTCTCCCGGGAAGGAGTCCTTTCTCGAGGAGATACTTTTCATGTAATCGGTCGTATCCACCTCGACAGCCTCTTGGTTGAATCACTCGATGTACGAGCGCAACATTTTGTTCTTCCCTTGTACAATGGCCTGAAGGGTCGCTTCGGTCTTGGGGTGGCGTCGGGAGGTGTTGAAATTCCGTGTGAACGCCAACCTCATGCTCCTCCAGGACGTGATGGATTCTGGTGCCAGGCTTTTGTACCACGCCAAGGCCCTTTTCCTGAGGGTTGTCTAGAATAACTGCACTTGACGTTCCCGGTGATGTCGTTGCAATAGTCAAGCATAGTGTTGATGTTGTAGACATGATCATCTGGGTCAGTCGTCCCGTCATAGGGTGTCAGGTTCGGAGGTTTCTCCATGCCCTTCGGGAGTGGTGCCTCCATAATAGCCTGTGAAAGAGGGTAGTTGGGGTCATCTTCATAACTCCTCAGTGGGGAGTAACCTTCGTTCCTCGGGCTTTGATCTCGCCGAGGAGGACTCCTTGGTTGGTAGTCCACTCATTCAGGGAGCCCCCTGGGCCTATTCTTCTTTTGCTCGGCGGAACGTCGTCCTCGACGAGGGGGCAAACGTCCTCGCTTCTTGGTCGCCTCTAGTTGGCGCTTCTTGGGTTGAAGTCCCTACTCCCGTCGGGGAGGTCCAGTTTGACGCTCGGTCTCTAGTGCTATTATCCTTTCGTGTTGTTGAGTGAGTAGGAAGTTGGTCTGATTCAGAGCATGCACCATGGCTATCACGGTAGGGTCTTCTTCGAATGGCACCGGTATGAACTGGAAAGAAGTTGTTGGTTGAGGTTTGAAGACGCCATTGTCCTCAGGCTCAGGTGATGGGGTGAAGGGCTACCCGTCACGTACGTCAGATTCGTGGGTGACGATCAGGTTGTCTTCATTGGTGTAGTTAACGAGATCCAAAGTGTGGTTGTCACCGTGTTCGCCGACCATGCTGGAAGGGCAATGAGTGAATGAGCTTTGATCTGATGTGGAAGAAGGGGAGAGCTAGGATTCCCACAGATGGTGCCACTGATCTGACCTGATCAGAAAATCCTTCCAGGTGTTGGGTTGCGAATGTAACGGTTGAGAGAGAAGATAGAGGTGTACCTGCAAGGCACTCTGATGCTTAAGTGAGTATAGGTACAGAGAAAATGGTAGTTAGTGATAAGTTTAGAATACCTGACCCTTTAGTGAAAAAGGGTATCTATATGTGCCCCCAGCGCTGGGCCAAGGTCCTTTCTTGGGCTGGATTAGCTGGGCCCAAGGAAGAACTTCCAAGGTAGGCGTAAGAGCATGTAAGACCTAACACGTGGTCTTTTCCTTGGTCCAACTGTCCCTGCATTTTAGGAGATAATGGTGGACAGTTGAGTGACGTGGTGCACGTGGGGGAAAAGCAGTCCCCTAGCACGAGTTTGGTGGATGGTAGGCTCTGCACGACGGTCTAGATCATTGCCCGCGAGGCTGGATTTCTTCCCGACTGATTAGGTCCCTTGCCTGACTGATTGGGCCTCTGCTCGACATGATTGAGCTTATGTCCAATAATGTCTTAGAAGCCCAGTCCAGAACATCCACTAAGTAGAAAGCCCTAAAAGGAGACTTGGGAAATAATTAAGGTGTCCTGGTGGATTGAAAACTCAAAAGAGCGATCCAGGAAAAATATTAGAGACTCAAATAAAAAATAAAACCTGATAAGTCGAAAACCCTTAAGGGAAGCTTAGTAAAAAAAAGGGTGTATCATCCCGGTGGACTAAGACTCGAAAAGAGAAGTCCAAATAAAAATTAGGGATATCCGAAGGCATATGACTGAAAGCACTCAAGTCACCCTATAGTAGGAACGTATAAGGAAGCAATCATTCTAGCAGACATCTTCAGAAGCAAAGTATCGTGATCTTGAATTATGGATATTGGTTTGTGTAGATTTCAATAGGCACATAGATAAATCTATTTTCCATTTCCATTTCACATGTTTCTCGATTTGTGGTAATCTCTCCTTACAAGAATTACCTTTCTTATGTACTATTTCCCATTTACGGGCCAAATTTCAATAAATAAAGTTTGTTTTCGAATATAATCATTTGCTTTTTAATTATTCTGCTTGATTACAAAGTGCCAATAATTATGAATTAATGTATCGAAACATTGGGTATAATAAAAATATTTCAAGGGGAAACATTCCTCACAAAGTCTCAAGGGTCGGAAAGTCGAAATGCTACGGAGACGCCATTTCTCAAAAAGTCATACATTTCATACGCATATCATAAAAAAGGCGTAAGCCCAACTAATGCATCATGTATAAAAGCATACAAATATGCATGCATACACATAAACACGCATACATGACGCAAGGTTTATAACTACTCTCAAGGGTTCAATCCCCAACTATACCATTAGACACCTCTTCAATAAGGAATTCCCAGACAAGCTCCTTTATCCTGAGTATTCAAAGGAATTTATCCATTAATATCGTCATTAACCAATGTACATGTCTTCACCTCTTACATCTCCAACTTTGTAACTTATCCTACACACATGGTATGTTCCATCAAATTCACCGGTTCATATTAGGATTTATCAAAAGGGGTTCTACCGAATATTCATCCAACATATAGGGATTTTATCAAGGGTTTATCCATAATAATCATGGTATTACTAAATACTATCTAATTCCAGCGACATGTTCAAATGATCATATGAATCATAGGCAATATCCATCCGTAATGGTTGAAACTGATCAACAAAGGTTAATCAAGGGGTTCCATCAGGACAACATTCTCAATGTTTTATCATCAGGGGTTCCACCAAGATTTGTCACAAAGGTTTTATAAAATCAAACACGTCATCAGGGTTTCTACAAGGTTTTATTAACACGAAATCAAAGGATTTCTAAAAGGCATACCCGACTTCTATAGCCAAGGGTATTATTATACCGGGATATTGAGATATTAATAAAGCACCGAGAATGGATTCACAATATACCTAATCACTTCACGGTCAAAATTAGGATTATTCTTATATGTAATCGTCTCCTCTTCAAAAGAGGAAGACTCGCTGACATCATCATTTTGAGTCGAAACCGATTAAATATGGACAACTGTCATACCCTAAATTTTGATCAATGCTTAGGTATTATCTGGTCACCCCAATAAACCTAAAAGGTCAAAGGGGAATCATTTTGACCCTTTGTCCTATCTTAGGATTTAAACCTTATATTAAGTTTTTGTTGCTATTTTTGGATCTCTTTAGACTTCTATTTAAATTAGTACATAGTTTTTAGGAATAATCTAAAATAGATATTAAAAAAAACATTTACTTTAGGACATTTTAATTCTTAGCGGATTTTTAGTGGGTTATAATTACTACTATTAATTGTTATTTATTAGTCTTAACATTATTATTAGTTTCTTTATTTTTTATTATTAGTACTAATTTTATTATTTTTACAATAATAAATTATTTAAGGTTTTATTAGAATTATGGGGGTGTTATTAAGATTATTTTATGATAGTTATTTTTGGGGCTTTTAATACATTTTATTGGATCAATAGATTAACTATTAGAATTAATTTATTTTAGTTATTTATTACCAATTATTTTTAGGGTTATTAGTATTATTAATAACCATTAGGGTTATTATTAATCCGAAGAGGATTTTATTTTCCTAATTATTTAATTTATCAATTAAGAATTAATTTAGATTTTATTATGATATTAGTTTAATAATTAAAATTATTTATTAATTCCATTTTAGGGGGGGGGGGGGATAGTTGTTGTAATCAAAATCTTTCTGTTTTTTGTTGTATTAATTTTTTTATCAATTAATTTTTTATTATTGTTTTTTTTTTGTCAAACTAGTTGACCAAACAAAAAAACCCCAATGGGTTCCTTCGTGAACCCTAAATTAGCGCACAGTGAAAACAAAAATGGATAAAAAAAACTTTCTAAAATCAAACTTTTCCATTAATTATTTGAATCTGATATAAGTACAAAGGCGTTAATTTAAATCCTAGATCTAAAATTGCAACACAATCAAATATAATTCTAAACAGGATCAAACTCTGCAAAAATTACATCAATCATATAAAAAAAAAACTCCTAAAATACAAATCTAAAATTGAATTCTAAAACCTAAAAATTCTAACTATAAAAGAAAAAGAATTCAAAAGGAAGGGGACACGAAAAATAAAAAGCTAAGATATTAATCCTTGCTCTGGAAATCCCAACCCCTACTAAACCTCAAGATTCTTGAATACTTACGAGTTCAAATCGAAATCTTAAGTTTTTAGAGCTAATTTGCATCCTTGTACCTGTAAAGAAGAAAAAAGAATGAGATTAGACGAAGCAAGCCAAAGAAACCAGGTGAATCAAAAAGAAAAGGAATGGGAACGCAACTTAATTGGTCACTTCAGGAAAGTTTAGTTAACTCTTTATCCGTTTAGATCTTTGTGCCTTTTGATTGATCTTGCTTGCGCAATATTTGATTTGTTTGTGGGGGGGGGGGTTAGGGTTTGAAATAAATGGAGTATGGGTTTGTGATTGTTGTTTTGGTGTTTGATTGATGGTTATAAAGGTGTGATTAGTATTCTTGAGGAATTGAAGGGTTTTTGGGTTCTGGAGTTAAGACAGGATTAGGGTTCCTAACCCTAGGGTTCACCAGCTTGAAGGGTTTTTGGGTAGGGTTTGTTGAGGATTGAAGATCATAGTTAAAGATCAATCAGAGATCTGGGTTTTGGGGTGGTTTGTGGTGGTGGTAGTCACAACCGGTGGCCAAGCCGGAGAAGAGAGAATGGAGAGGATTGAAGAGATGAGAGAGAGAGAGAGAGGAATAAGAGAGAGAAAGAAAAAGGAAAAATGAGGATGCTCTGAAGGGGATGAGATTTAAGTGTGTACACTCTTTCTACCCCATCACAAATAACATACATATTTAGTCAATTATCAGAGTTTCCTCATAACAAGGGTATCACATTTACTCTTTAATCATAAACCTCATATTGAGTCTTGTCCCATAATACGGGTTATAAACATAATAATAAATCATAAACATCATTCAAAAATTTCGCTGCGGAAAACAAACATATTTTCTCATTTTAAATAAAAGAAACTTCATAATTTAGTTCCAAACATCATTAAATTTGTAAGTAATCAAAAGAGATAGCTTCTTAAATCAACTTAAATGAACAATTCAAGCGAAACCCTATCCTAAATGTTGCGGGACACAGAGCATGACTCCACTTCTAACCAACACAATAAATCCACTAACTCCAAGCTAACGTGCACCGAACTAACCTTGATTATCTGCAGGATGACATAATAGACCATCACCAGAAGGCAGGCAGGGTGAGTAAATTCACATTCAATAAAGTAATATAAAATGAGGATTTAAAACATAAACAAAAACAATAAATACATCATCAATAACTCAATCATACACAACATCAAAGACATCGCATCACTACACAACTCAATTACATCACATCACAACATCAGTCATCACAACTAATTTATACACAACATCAAATACATCACATTATCATACAAAATCAATGTGAATCATGCTATGTCATTTAGAATGATATGCAACCTCTTATTATGCATGTGCTACCGAAACATCCTCATGGATGAACGCTATGCCATTAACCCTCCACTAAGGGAGCACATTATAACATCATATCACTTAAATCCACACAATTGGATTGAAGAACCAATGGATCGAAGTCCCTTCATAAATCAATGTCATGAATGCAAGACACAATATACACTTATCATCCTCAAAACATCATAACATTGCATCCTATTTATTATTAATCATCATTTTTGTAATACGATGGGAGAACAAACTTTGTCGTTTTTGTTTTCACAAAAACAATGTTGCGGATAACAAGAGTCGCCACCGATTTTTCTTTTATCCAAATAAGATAGGTGGAAAAGAACAGGAAAGAGCTTGGTTTAGATTTTGAGTTCGTGGGGTAGGTTATACAAAGGGAAGATGTTAGCACCCTTTGTATCCATGGTTATCCATGGGCTCTTAACTGCTTTAGCTCCCTTTGTTTTTGTTTGAAAAAAATACTGGCGGTGTGTTTATAAAAGGTCCACCTTTGTAATGATTCTCGTACGAATGTATACAAAGTGATTTTTTGGAAAGTTTTTGAAAGTGTGAGGTCTAAAGAGTAATTTTGCTTTGAAATTGTGAGCAAGCAGTTAAGGATTTTCTACCTATTCAAGGTCATTCCTATTATTTTCTTCTTTTCTTAGAGATATGATTGTCCTTACTATTAGTTAGTAAATAGTCTTATCTTTGGATGTAAGGGACGACGTAGGGTCATCGAATGGTGTAACACGGTGGGAGAACTGACGTTTTAGTCATGTTGCGGATAACAAGAGTCGCCACTGACTTTTATCTTATCCATAAGTAAGGGACATAAAAGAATAGGAAATACCGTTTTGAAAAGACTTGGGTTCAGTGGTAGGTTATATAAAGGGAAGGTGTTAACACCCTTTATATCCATGGTTATCCATGGGCTCTTAGTTACTTAGCTCACTTTAATTGTTTTTTTGAAAAGAAAGTGTAGTGTGTGTTTAGAAATTTTTCTAAGTACTTTGTAATGATCCTCGTATGGATGTATACAAAGTCTTTAAGTTTGAAAAATGTTTAAGAAAAGTGATGTGTGAAAAGTATTTTTAAGATGTGAGCAAGTAACTAGGAGGTACCTACCCTAAGCTAAGTCATTCAAGTTCTTTTATGTTTCTTCAAGAGTAAGACTATTCCTATTATTAAGGAATAGGTAGTCATTACTTTGGGTTTTATTAAGGGACGGACATAGGGTCATCGTATGGTCAATGAAGGCAACATGTATGAGTGTTTTTAGCAATTTGAAGGGACTATCATCATATTTACCGAAGGGAGAAGATCATTATTTCGTTGGCAACCTCGAAGGGACTTGATCTTTTAAAATCTTTAAAGGGATAATGATGATTTCTTTTGAAGGGACTTTGCTTAAACACCCTTATATTCGAGGGACTTGACCATTTAAAGAAGGCAACCATCCCTAGGAAGTGCAGATGGCGATCATAGATCGACTTACGTGTGTGTGAGTGTACATTTTTAAATATTTATCTTGAATTTAATTTTCTAAGTCCAATTTTTATTTTCAATTATGTTTTCACTCCCTAAATTACTAACCATGCAATTTAAATAGTTACAGAATTTCAAAGATAGAAATTAAAAGGCAGAAATTAAAATTCCTACACTATTACATGGCTTCGGGGCAGTTACATAATAAAGATGGCGAAAAATAAAACTGAAAATATTACAAGTTAAAACTTAAAATATTACAAGGGCGAAGCAATTACAGTGTATGAATAACATAAACATGAGCGAAAATAAGAAATAATAACAGGTTTGCTAAGGTTTGAGAAAATGTTTATGGTTTAGAGGAAATAACACGGTTAAAGTTTATAAGAAAGTTTTAAGGTTTATATGAAAACATTCATAAAGAAAATATATAATCAGTTTTAGATAAACAATTAAGGTTTGTATAAAAAATTTAAGGTTTTAGAAAAAAAACCAGGGTTAAAGTTATAGGTTTGAAATTGAGTTTGTGGCGAAAACTTAGGGTCTATGAAAAAATCAGAGTAGTTAGTTATCTGTACAGATCTAAATATAACATAAAAAAAATAATATGAATTAAAAAAACGACGTTGCTAATGTAAAAATGTGATCATCGCAACTGGATCGGATCAACATAAGTGTCACGCCTCATACACACAAATGTGCGAACAACATATCAACATGATCCGATCCGAACAACATAATCGAATTATAAAACAATATTTAACAAAACAAAAATATTTATATAGATTAAAAATAAACAATATATATTATCTATAATATAAACATTACATATATTACATATTAATATTATATATACTATATATTATTTTATATATATATTAACAACATATTATATATTATATATTATATTAATATTACATATTATATAATATATTAATATAACATAACATATAATATATAATAATATGAAAAAGAAAAAGAAAAGGAAAAGAGAAACAAACCTTCATGACCGTGTAATGTAATATGAAAAAGTAAAAATAACTAAACGTACATATTGTAATTAGAAATCGGCACGCTTATGTATATAAAATGTCAACTGAGCAAATAAAGTTCCTATGTGTAACAGGCAGTTTGTACCAAAAATATGCGATGAAAAATAAGATCAGACAGATTCGCCGCTTGCTTGTGTCTCTTCTTTTCTTTTTCTGTTTTTTTTTTCCGGTCCCTCTAATAGTAAGTATATATAGGGAGCTAATTAGGGTTAATATAAATGGGGCTAAATATTTATTTTGGAACCTAATAAAATATTAATATAAATAATTAAATAAAGTTTAATAAAAATAGTTAAAATTAAAATAAAACTAATTAACCTATTTATTTATTCTAGACCAATATAAAAATAAATAGACTCAAAAAAATAAAAGTCGGGCACCAAAATGCTCGAAAAAATAAAATGAACACGTCAAAATAATCAGCGCGAAATAAATGACTCGGAAAAATACAGCGTTTGGTCGGATTTTTAAGTAAAAATTATGACCGTTTAAGCCGCTCAGACTGATCAACGTATGACTAAAAATAGTTGTAAAAATATTTTTAGCATGTCAAGTTAAACCACGTGAACCGCAGATTAATATTACCGACATTTGCAAACTTAAACTTGACATTATTTCGTTCACTGATTTTAGGCACAATTGAAAATTAATTTGACCAGTCTGTCTATAAATTTTGAGAAATTATTCCGGCTAATATTAAGAAAAAAATGTTATGCTATGAAGATGATGCAAATGAATGCGAAACAAAAAGTCGATTAGAGTTATAAATAGAGGGCAAATTTTAGGGTACAACAGTTGCCCCTGTTCAATTTTCTGAAACCTGAGGAGTTAGACTGACATGTACGCCATTCGTGACTTGAAGGTTGAAGAGGATTGAACACAAAAGCTCAAAAATTTGCACTCGTCGGTGTGTAGAATGATACTGTTGGTTGGTTGTATTGCTTGAATGTGCTTAAAGATGCCATTCGGAGAAAACTTCTTCAGATATATTTCTTTGAGAGGAAAGCAATCCCAAATATGGAGATCTAGCCTTTGGGTGGATAAACGACGACCCAAGGTAATGATATGGCTTTTGAGAAGATAAACAACGTCTCAAGATAGCCTTCGGGAAGATGAACGACGTCCCAAGACAATGAGATAACCTTTGGGTAGATAAACGATGGCCCAAGGTAATGAGATAACCTTTGGGTAGATAAACGACGACCCAAGGTAATAATATGGCTTTTGAGAAGATAAACGACGTCTCAAGATAGCCTTCAGGAAGATAAAAGACGTCCTAAGATAATGAGATAACCTTTGGGTAGATAAACGACGGCCCAAGGAAACAATATGGCTTTTGAGAAGATAAACGACGTCTCAAGATAACCTTCGGGAAGATAAACGATGTCCCAAGATAATGAGATAACCTTTGGGTAGATAAACAACGGCCCAAGGTATCGCTTTTGAGAATATAAACGACGTCTCAATATAGCCTTCGGGAAGATAAACAACGTCCCAAAATAATGAGATGACTTTTGGGTAGGTAAACGATGGCCCAAGGTAATGATATGGCTTTTGAGAAGATAAACAACGTCTCAAGATAGCCTTCGGGAAGATAAACGACGTCCCAAGTGATAACGAGAAAAAGTATCGTTTTATTGCTATGTTTCAATGCCGTTTTATCACACATTTTCCGTTTTAACACCCGATTCCTCGAGTTTTCTTTGTCATTTTGCAAGTATATCAATTACAGAGCTAAATCATAAGCCACAAGTGAAATGAGCAAAAACAACCATGAAAAGAAGAAGAAGAGAGGAATTCTGCATAATCTGCATTTTTTGTAACTGTCACGACCATCACATAGGAGTCACGACCGTGACACGCTAAAAGAAGCAGTCACGGTCGTCACCAATCCCTCACGACCGTGACGCGCGTATTACAAGGGAGACGGGCGTGACACCCTTGTCACGAACGTGACAAGGGGAATTTAGGTTAACTTGCTGAGAATTGGTCATGTACGTGTGCTACGTGAAGTCCATGCTTTCATATTCTTCTGCAGACCAAGTAATTCAACTTTTCCCTGGATTTTCTCAGCATCTACGAAGCCCAAGGCATTATTCCAACTGCCAAGCCCAAAGATTGTTTCCTATAAATAACTTAGTTTCAAAGAACAATTAACAGAGTTTTATTTTAATTTTTCTTGCGGAAGCTCTGCCGTATTTCCATTGCACCCTATTTCATTTATTTTTCCAGCATTTTGTTTTGTTCTTGCTTTAATTTTTATATCCCAACCAAATCATATAACAATTTCCAACATTAGGAAATTGTTATAACTTAATTTCTTTCAAAGCCTTCAGCATTCGCTTTTAGTAATTTTTATTTCCGATTTCGGTCCGTACTCCGAGCTTGCCAGATTGTGGAAGAAGGAGTCTAACATTATATTCGTTATTCAGGTTTTTATTTAATTTGCATTTATATTAATGTTAAGAATTTATTTTATTATGCATATTTTATTTTGTATTCCTCTGTTTCTGCCTCTGTCTGGTACAACAATCATGGGTAGCTAAACATTTTAGGCGGTATGTAATTAAAATCAACTAAATCGGTAAAATCAATTCTAGGCTTAAAATAATTAAGAACTTAAAATTCTGGATGTGACTTTTTATAATAAAATCAATCTTTTTGTTACGAGAGTAAGGAAAGTGTAATAGGTTAGGTCGAGATCACGAGAGTGTGAGATTTCAACCAGATAGCTAAAGTTAGGCATTTAATTTAAACACAGCGAGAGCGCTTTAAAATGAATTAGACTTATTAAGTTTCCAAAAATTATTTCTAAACACTTATGGGCTATCAATTTCATCATAAATCTACATCATATGACACATTCATCAACAAACCCTAAAGCCTCAATACTATCCCTCAAAACCCCAATTCCTATCTCTACATTACAATACCGAATAGAAATTACTCCCCATACCTTAGGTTACATAATCCTTTTTGATAACTCCTCGAAGAATCTCCCAAACCTTCAAGTCCTAACCTTCCCTCTTTAGAGCTCTTCTCCTTTATCCCAAAAGTGCGATCGTTTCCAATTGATCGTACACAAAACCACTATACTCTTTTTGTCACTCTTGCTCCTAGGACCTCTTTAGTATTTCCTCATAATACTCTCACTAATCCTCTACCAAAAGACCATATCACCCCTTATTCTCTAATTCTTTTCATTTTATTTAATCAACTCCAATTAATCAAATAGACCCACTATGCTTAATACCCCAGTATCATTAAAATATTTAGTCACCTCAAAACTCCACAAAACATCAAATAACATCATAAATCATCAAAATTCACAAGAAAGACATCAATTAACTTAAAATCGACTTCGGGGTGTTACAAAGTACCTCCCACACACCTCTATGGATGTCCCCCACGTGGCCTTCCCCAAGGCCTTCAGATGGGTTGATTGTTGACTATCAGGCATAGTCTAGAGTACCATGATCTCTAGGTTGACTTTGAATCTCACCCTTTCATTTGAGTTACCATTCTTGGTCATTGCATCCAACAAATCAAGCTTGATCGGTCTACTCATCAGTCAACTGATCCAAAGATTCACCTTTAGAGTCCATATTTGGACTCTCCCCATAGGCCCTCTCTTCTAGCGTGGGCATCAGAAGCAAGTGGGTTTCTCTCAACTACTATACACACCCACAGTTACCAGCCCAATTGCTATTTTAATTCATTTTACACCCTATTAATTAATTATCTAGTTAACTAATTATTAAGTAAAATTAGGGTATTGTTTTTATTTTCATAAAATAATTAAGGGATTAATATATATCTAATTAGGGTTAGGGATTCAATTAATTATTTAAAATATTTTATTTTAATTATGGGATTAAGGGATATATATATATAATTAGGATTGAGTTTTAATAATTTAGGGATTTATAATATTAAAATACTTTAACTATCAATTTAGGAATTAATATAAACTTAGGGGTTAATAGAGTTAGTTTAATATTTTTCTAAATTTGGAATTTTATTATTTTTATAATAATTTTTGATTATTTGTAATTAGGATTGGGTTTTAATAATTTAGGGATTGTTAATACTTTAATACTTCAAACTTGAGGGTACGTAGGCATAAGATTGTAAACCCTAGTGATAAGTGCAAATTGTAGCTATTTTTGTATATAAGTTTTGTTGCACTTATCAATACTTTTTGTTAAGATCGTATGAATAAAACCCCACTTTGTTTGCAAAAGTGTATATTTAGTATATACTAGTATTTTTGTGTATATATTATATCGTTTGATTATTTTCCATTCAGTTTGTAGGTATTTGAGCATTATTGGAGCATTGAGTAATAAAGGTCAAAGGTTAAGCTTCAAGAATACAAATTTTAGCAATTCATTAGAGAATAAGGTTCAAAAAAATGATGAGAAAAATCATCAATTTGGTTTATATTTAGTCATTGTCAGATAGACCATTGAATAAGTTTTCCAACGCTTCGAACCGGGCCTCAAACAGAGTTGCTGCCAGATTCTCCTTTAACTCGTCGGGCGAGCCAAACATGAGCAAGAAGTTCCAGAAGCACTAAGATAATCCGTCATATTTCGCCGGGCGAATTCGCCTGGGCAGAAACACATATTTAGGGGTAAAAACACATTTTTAGGTGATATTTTGGGGTATTTGTTCCCAACTCATCAAACTTCAATTTTTTGAGTAGAGTAGCTTAGAAAATAACATTAGAGCTTGCACACAGATGATCTGGGGGTGGATTTTCATTGACTGGCACTGATAACCCCAGATATTTGTGGTTCATTCCTCTTCTTCTTTATGCATTCTTCATTTGTTGGGTTTGTATATGTATTTACTTTGAACTCGTGTATATTTATCGACCATGGTGTTATATAAAGCTTGCTTTACAAATCTTTTTCGGTTGCCTACCTAAATCTTTTTACTTTATGTTTTGGGTTTAGGTTATGATAGACATATGCTTCGCAAATCTTGGTTAGGGTTGGATATATGTTAGTTTCTGGATACTAGATATAGATTTAGAGTTGACATTCACTTGGGGTATCAGAGCTTAATGCCTATGTGTTGTTTCTGTTGGGTGAGAGATCATCGATGTTGGAATATGATTGTTCTCTTAATTCGGGTTAGACATAATCTAGGTTGTGAGTGATACATGTTGATATTGACGAGTATTGTAGATTAAGTATGACTGGTTGGTAGGTTTAAGTTTGTGAGGAGTGAATTATATGCATGCCAGACAAGTTTCTTATCTCTGAAGAATGAATTATTTTTCTGTTCATAAGTTTTAATTTCCGCATTTACTTTAAACCCATTTTAAATCAAACTCATTAACGCGAGACTTGTCAAATGACAGTTCAATAACACTGATCTCTGTGGACACGATAAATTCCCGGATAAATATTTTCAAAAACTTTTGTTGCTTGCCGCTTTACTGCTGCAGCAGCTAACAATTACAATAATAATAAAAAACTTAGGGTTTCCCTCTTATAAATAAAATCATTTCTCTTGTAAATAATAAAGACTTTGTAAATAAATAAATAAATAAATAAAAAAGCAAACATACCTTAGACAATCAATTAACCATAAGACTTAAGGAGGATCATATTGGATATAATAGAGGCGGGGGGTGCCTAACACCTTCCTCCCTCCTAACTGACTCCCAAACTTAGTGTCACACCCTTAATTTTTAGGTTTTCTCATTACTTTCCTATTCCTTAGTAATAAATAAAGGATGTTGGTGACTCTGATTTTTTTGTCGGGCGCGAAAACTTAGTTGGAGAAGAAGAAGAGTGAAGATTAATACACGACTTACAGTTTAATTAAAGGAAGCAGTAGCATGATACCTGAAGTAGAAGACCTCTGGTTTTCATTGATAAATGCCAAACGCCAATATCCAAGAGCCACCAAAGTTGCTCTGATAGGTAAGCCCTTGTTTATCCCTTGTTTCGTGCTAAATCAATTGATATGATGTAGTTTGGCATGTGGGAAGCCAAACCCCTATGGTTTGGGCTTCCAATTTTATCTTTGTGATGTACAGTTGTTGAATTCGTGTCTTAGGGTTTTTAAGGTATTTGATTTGGTTTGTTTGATTGGAGAGAGAGAGAGAGAGAGAGAGAGAGAGAGAAAGAGAGAGAGAAATCAATTGCTATAAGAATGTAGATGTCTAAGTGTCCGCCATCGCCGGTGGTGAACTCCAATACGGAGTAATTTGTGGGAGGAGAGTACATGAAATATGTTTTCTAACACATGAGGAATGTCTTCAACTTGTTGAACCCCTCATTCTCTTCACTTGCATTTAGATGACATCCTTGGGTCAGGCCCAAACACATTTGCTCAAAGCAACCTCTTGGTATGTGTTGTACACCCCTTTCCTGGAGTCAGGCCATATATTCATGGGTCTCTATGGCAGGCCAATGGACTTTTGCTTGCTAGAACCCTTTTTTTTGCAGCGCACCAATGGTTTTTTACTTCTATTTTTTATTGTTTGCTTTGTTACCTTTAATCATGATGGAAAAATGCTTAGATATAAATAAGGATTTAGTTACTTTCTTATTCATTTTGGAAATAATAAAAAAATTAATTGTTAGAATTAAATCATGTATTTAGAATTAATTTAATCTTAACCAAATTAACAATTTGTTAGAATTTTTTATATTTCTAAGGGTGAACTTTGTAGTTAATTTCTAAGCATTAACATTGACATGTCCCCACAGTCTTAGATTAACTATATAATCAAACATTGACTTTCCTTAGGGCTTTAAGTCTTTGTCTTCATTGTGCCTGCTTGTCTTCCCACTGATTTTCATCCTATTTGATTATGTTGATGAAAGTTCGCTTTGATGTACTAAATCCTTTGATTGTGCTTATTTCCTCTGTCAAAGTTAAGTGATCATAAGTCTCTTGATCACTTGACAATATGAATTCCCTATATTGGAGCTGCTTTGGACCTCAACTCAAGACTTCACACTCCGATCAAGTCAAGACATTGTAGGAAGATTGGACATTAGGCTAATGTTCAAGCACAACAAAGGTTCTTCAACACTTGTCGATTCCAATGTGAATTTTGCGCCAAATGCCTTAAGCAATAAAGAATGATGAGATATATTATTCCTATCCTTTTCTATAGTACCTCTGGATACGAGGTGTATGCCATAGTTATTCAGAGTATTCGCCTCTGTTCATAGACTTTAGTGCAATTCAAATCATATAATTAATAAGTCTTCTTCACCACATTCAACACTGCAATGAGCTCCTTCTCGGACGAAACCCACTCCTCTATGGATACTGATTTCTGAACCAAACCCCTTTCCTTGGGTTAACTACTTCTTAATGGATAAAGCCTTACTTATGCATGTTCATCTTGTTAAACCTTGCGCTTAGATGAACCCTCGTCTCTTCCATTCTTTGTCTTGTCAGACCTTATGCTTAGACAAACTATCTTTCCCTTAAACATCTTCCTTGTTAGACCCTGTACTTAGGAATATTTCCCTCTCTTGAATTATTTGTCTTGTCAGACCTAATGCTTAGAAAAACTCCTCTCTTGCATTTGTTTGCCTTGTTAGACCTTATGCTTAGACAAACAACCAATTTGTTGGTCTTGATCCTTGGATATAGGCAAAATCCTACATTTTTCATTAGCCACACTCTTTGGTTAATATTCACCTACCATATCCAACAACACCATCCTGATTTAACAATACTTTCACCACACCTTTCATTTCACCACTCTCTTGATTCAAACTCTTTATTTTCTATGTCAATCAACTCTTTATTTTTTTCTTTTGACCTTTCCTAAGTTCCATGTACTATAAAGCTTTGACTTTCTCATTGCATTATGAGGATGCGTAGGCATAACATTGTGAGATCTTGGCGAGCAACCTTTTTCATTTCCTACCCTTACATCTCCGAACTACGAAGCTCTGATTTCCTTATTGCACTATAAGGATACGTAGGAATGAGGGCCCCAATCCTCTGTGAGCACCCTAATTTAAAACTTGTTCCCCTTTTTCAAGTAACCTTTAGATAGTAATACACATCCGAGCAAAGAATAATCAAAATGGTTCTCTTAGAGTATGACGGATGTGAGGGATGTTAATACCTTCCCCTTGCATAACCAACTTCCTTACTTATTTCTCTTTCTCTTGGGTTTTATCGATATTTTCCTTTTCTTTTGGAATAAATATAGTTCGGTGGTGAGTCTGTTGTATCATCAAGTGTGCGTGCGCTCGGGTATTTTTAGCGTCACGACAAGTAGATAACTTCCTGATTGAAACAGGTTTCACAAAGTGTGTCTCTAAACATGGTGTGTATGTCATGATGCATATAGGGTCAGCCAAATCATCTTATGTTTGTATGCAGATGACTTATTGATTACAGGTGCAGATAAAAAATAGATAAGAAGACTCAAGTCGAAGTTGATGCAGGAATTTAAAATGTCCAACCAAGGGAATTTGTCATATTTCAAAGACACGGGTGAAAGAGTGTTCTTGCACTAAAACAAGTGTACCCAAGATATCCTGAAGAAGTTCAAGATGACAAATTGTAATGGAGCTGTTACGCCATTGGAGACTGGAGCAAAGTTGAGAAAGGAAACAAATGGTGAGTTTGTAAGTGCAAGACTGTACAAACAAATCATTGGATCCTTGAGGTATCTTTGCAATATCAGGCCAGATATTTGTCAAAGTTCCGGACTGTTGAGCAGATTCATGGAGAAACCCCAAGAATTTCATCTCACTACAATTAAAGGGTGTTGAGATGCATAAAGGGTACAATTGATCAGGTGTGTTGATGCCAAGACGGAAGAAGACCAACACATATGCAGTAGTATATGGTTACACTGATTCAAATTTTAGTGGAGATCAAGACAAGAAGAAAAGTATTGCAGGCTACATATTCATGATCTTAAGCGCTCCAATCTCATGGAGCTCTAGGAAGCAAAATATTGTGGCTTTGTCATCATGTGAAGCTGAGTACGTGGCCGCATCATATGCAATATGTCAAGCAACATGGATAGAGATGTTGCTTGAAGACCTCAAGTTAATGGATCCTAGAAAAATGAAGTTGTTTGTCGACAACAAGCCAATTATCGACCAGGCAAATCACCCAGTGTGTCATGGTCGAAGTAAACATATAAAGATGATTTATCATTTTCTAAGGGATCAAGTTAACAGAGGAAAACTTGAACTTGAGCATTGCAAGACATAATGGTAACTAGCTGATATATTCACCAAACTCCTGAAGAAAGTCAGGTTCGACGACTTGAAGAGAAACATCGGGATGAGAAGTCTTGAGAACATGAATCAGGGGTGCGTTAGAAGTTGTAATTCAATGATATGTTGAAATAGCTAGTCGGAGGTGTAGGAGTAAGTTGTATTCGACAAAGTCGAATACAACATTTAAGTTGTTGTGTCGAAGTGTAACTTGTAGTTTTACACTTTTCACCTTTTGTATGTTTTGGGCTTGGGTCGATTTGTATGTTTTGGGTATGTGTTTTATTTGTCTATATAAAGGGCATAGTATGATGTAAATTACACTTCACCTGATATAAATCCTAATTTTCTACAATTCGATTTTTCTTTTCTCTCCTCTCCTCTTCATCTTTCTTGAAAACCTTTGTTCCAAATATATATATATATATATATATATATATATGTATATATATATATATATATATATATATATATATATATATATATATATATATATATATATATAGATAGATAGATAGATAGAAGAAAGTTGAACTTGTTAGAACTTCCAATATATATATATAGATAGATAGATAGATAGATAGATAGATAGAAGAAAGTTGAACTTGTTAGAACTTCCAAATGAACTAAAAGAAAGAACAAGTAGTCTCTACTGATGACTAATGAGACTGAAATTCTGGACAAGTAGACAGAATGAAATCAACATTCCCCTTGTATTATGATTAGGTAACAAACATTAAGATTTTGAAATACAAAGAGACAAATTAAGCATATATAGCTACGACAATTTGTCAGTGCTTAATTTTGAATTTCTGGATGCTTAATATCTCGTTGAATCTGAGAACAGAATGAAAGCTACAGATAATATATATCATGAATTAAAAAAAGATTACCAATTGATAGTGGAACATAAACTTATGCAGTGAAGTATACTGGAGTGATATTGATTCGGCTCGTCTTACAATTAAGCAAATGTGATTCTTCACTAACAATCAATAAGATGAGCAGAAACAATAACACCCCTGTCAACTTCTGCAGAACTCATCTACTTTCAATATTGCTGATAATACATATATTAATATGCAATGAAGCAAACAAGAGTGATATTGATTCGGCTCGTCTGAATTTGATATATATGACAGATTGATGGTTGAAGATAGATGAGCCGGATCAATATCACGCCATGTCCACTTTTGCAGCTGAAGCCACTAAAGCTTCTAGTTTAGTTTTTGTGGAATGAGTAGAGCAATATATCCCTTGTATAAATAGGACATCAATCAAACAACTGTGCTATATATTATTTTATAGATATCATATCAGGATATCAAATCTATGACTTTTTAGTTTAGAAAGATATATACCAAACCCAAGGATGTGATATAGGCATTTAGAATATTTAACATGATAATTTAGATTCACCAATTAATTAGTCCACTATCAATCCACTTAATGTTTATTATTTATTCTGCATAATGGAGGAGGAGGATGATTAATTCTTAATCTACTTATACCACGTGAAAATACTATGCATGACATGTCATCTACAGTTCAAAATATATTTAATAAAATATTATTTTACCAGAAAATCAAACTTGAATATCATTTTGATGAATCAACGTTACATGATTATTTTTCTCACT
Source organism: Lathyrus aphaca (assembly GCA_963966055.1). Taxonomy (NCBI): domain Eukaryota; kingdom Viridiplantae; phylum Streptophyta; class Magnoliopsida; order Fabales; family Fabaceae; genus Lathyrus; species Lathyrus aphaca. Next base: position 119,189,930 of record OZ014524.1, on the reverse strand, counting down.
TGAACTCAATGACTAAATTGATATAATTTGTTTTTGAATATTCAATATAAATTATTTTTCATGAGTATATGTATATGGGTTGAAAGAAAATACACTACATAATTTATTCCGTGAAAGAAAAAGAAAATTTTTGGAATGTTGGAATCTCAACACTTTAGAGTTGACTTTATATGGTAAGGTTCCATCGTTAGAAACCATACTGTGCTCAAAATTGGGGTCAGTTAAAGCATAATGTTTGTAACTTGAAAGAAACACTACTCCAAAAGACAGCAACACCATCTTTCTTCGTTTTCCTTCGTCTCTTCAATGATATTATTTAGTCTTTGGCAGTCTGACTTAAAAATCACATGGCTAACTCCATGGTCTCATCCAAAAGTGTCATTGATAGAAGTCTAAAATATAATTTAGAATTTATATTAGAGTAATGCTAAATGGTACAGACTGATTTATTTAACTAATTGTAAGAATAACAATGTGTTTGATTTTTATTGGTGGGTCAACAAGTCAGTTTTATCTTGTGTTGAAATCATGGGGTGTGGCATTGCAGCAGTTACAATATTGCTGCTAAAATTGAAGAATATAACTCTACCACCATATGTTGAATCAGTTCCAGGGTGGTCCCCTTGCATAAGATATACAATTACCAGTAAAGGAAAGTATGGAACAAGAGTTCCCCTTTTGAGATTTTTTTTTTGGATTCCTTGATGGCTCATTTACCTCCAACAGTAGCTACGACTGTAACATCCACGCGATATGTTTTTCTTGCTACATTGGCTGCTTTGTTTTATAAGTATCCTTCCAAAAACAAGGCTCTTATTGGTATAACTGGGACTTATGGTCCAATAACAACTACATATTTGATTAAAAGTTTGTATGAAGTGACGGGTTTATGCACTAGGATGTTTAACTCTATTGCTCATTATGTTCGTGGGAATAATCGGTTGGATTCACCTTATGCGATGTTGGATGTTGTTTGGGTTCAAAATTTGATGGCTAAGATGCTTCATAAGGGAACTGAATATTTGGTTTTTGAGGTTTCTTCTCGTGGGTTAGCACTGGGGAAATATGGTGAAGTTAATTTTAAGGAGGAAGCTAAGTTTTCACAACACATGATGAAGGGAGAGGCTGTGAGTGAATTTGCTAATCAAAAAGTCTTTCTTGGCAAATGCAATATCTGCCTAATTTTTCAATGCGGGATATGGACACCGAGTTAGGCGATAAAGTTGGTTATGCTATACGTTTTAAGGACGTGACTGGACCAAATACCATAATAAAGTACATGGCAGATGTGGTACTTCTACGTGAAACACTTAAAGACTTTGATTTAGATAAGTATAAGGTTATTGTGATGCACGAAGCCCATGAAAGGTCATTAAGTACTGACGTCCTTTTTGGAATACTGATTTCAAGTTGATTGTGTCTTCAGCAGCTCTGAATGCAAAAAAAAACCTCAAATTTCTTTGGAAGTGTTCCGATTTTTCATATTCATGGGAGAACATTTCTTGTGAATATATTATGGAGCAAAACTCCATGTGAATATTATGTTGAAAGTCCAAGATGCTTTTGATGGGTGACCAGTTAGGGTGTCTCGAGGAGGTTCTTACGATTGTTTCCATGCTTTCAGTATCGTCGGTTTTCTTTAGGCCAAAGAACCGAGCAGAGGAGAGTGATGTTGCATGTGAAAGGTTTTTTGTCCCAGAATCCTACCATTTAACGCTTTACAATGTTTATCAGCAATGGAAACAACGTGATTACAAAAGGGATTGGTGCAACGATCATTTATTGCATGTTAAAGGTCTTAGAAAGGCTAGAGGAGGAAGATCCTTCAATTCTTATAAGGAAATCACATGCTGCTACTTTCTCTACAGGCTCAGCTATTGTCATCATTGCTATGTTGGAAAAGAATGGGAATCTGAAGATAGCCAATTTTTTTCTTATGCAGAACTTGGAGAAAAATCTGTCAAATATTGCATTAAAATGCCACAGGATATATATGGTGCATGGTGCATGTTTGCTTTTATTGATTACCTATGCTTCTATCACAAGTTGGAACCATACAAGACATTGGTTGTTGGAAGGAAATATAAGCCTTTAAGGGTGTTACTTTTCTACAACATTGAGGACAAGGTTGATTTTCAAGGGGTGAGTAATGATAGAAGTCTAAAATATAATTTAGAATTTATATTATTAGTTATTAATATTATTATTGGGCTCTTATTGTATTTGGGCTTTTAATTTATTATCCATTATATATGTAATGTCTTTGACACATTTTAGGGTATGAATGAAATAAAAAAGTTATCTTTTGTTTTACTTTTCTTTATATAGTTTTTAATATTATCTTTTTATCATTGAAACTCTAATCCCAAAGTTTGATAGGAAAAACTTCCTATCAGTCGTTACCTTCATCCACAAGCCATGTCATTGAAGTAATAATGGTTCATTCATGGTCTCAAATCATTGCATCATTTTGCCTACCAATAAGCAAGCTCGTCAAACGAAAGCCACTACCAAGAATAATGATATAGAACCATGGAATCATCTTGATGTAGTTGGGATGTAGTGAATCTATCACAATATATCCTCAAATCTATATTTGTGATTGACGAGTCGACTGTGTTCCACGTCAACAAACACACGAGAGATGTCCAACTCGAGAACCAATTTAGAAATACCAACTTGGAGGAACTTTTCTCCATCAAAGTTTATTGCAAGCATCTCAAACTCATAGTTGATTAATTGGTGAATGTCGACTCCCTTGTCACAAATACAAGTTTGGTGTTAAATATGATTTTCAGGCTCAATGCATATATTGATTTTGCAACATCAAAGTTGAGATTATAACTCATATAATCAATCGTGTTTCAAAGTGTTGCCCCTCAAATCTGGTTCCTTCTCATCTTTGGCAACATTCTTCACAAAATTTCAAAAGTTTGACATTGATTTAATCACTCCAACTTCTTCTTCGAATAATCCCAATCAACACAGTTGGACCACCAACAACATCTGATGCATCAATAATGGCACAATTAATACATGTGTGGTGTGATTCAAACATCCTGCCGAATTTGAAAATCAGAGTAAACATCCAATTACAACAAGATGAAATATCGGCGTGAAATAATCCTCTAATTTCATACTTTTTTCATAAATTGAAAAATATATTAGTTATTAGGGTTCTGATATTTAGAGATTCTAACGTATTTTTCTGTATCATATAGAAGGAAAAATGAAGGCTACCATTAGAGGTTAATTTATAATCGTTATAAGTCTTTATTTTATATTGTTAAAACAATGAATCTCTTAAAGATGATTTGTTAGTCTCCTTAGATTAGATTCCTTATAGATGATTGTACCGTAAACATGTGATTTATGCAATTCTATGTGTCTATCTCTATAATGAATTTCTATTTATGATTATATAGTTTTATTTGATTTTAATGTTTTCTCCTGTCTACGGAATTGAGAGAATGAATTTAGATGATAACTGAGACTTAACAGTGATTTGTTTATCCGATTGGTAAAACTATGAGATTGTAATAATAGTTAGTGTTGTGACAAGAATAGTCTCGTCCATTATTCTAGTCTTATGCGCTATAAAATCTTCGTCATTGCGATTTGAGACTCTCAATATATGGGTAATTGATTCTAACAAAGTGAATTGTCTTGTGAGACTCCCAATAAATGAGGAGTTGTGAGGTTGTAATTCAATGTTTTGTAACATTATCATCTTATTCTACGCGTCACTAAATCTCTGTCGTTGCAATTGAATACTCTCAATATATATGGGTTCTTTTGACGAAGAGGGCCACCTTGCGATTGGAGACTCCCAGTATAAGTATAAGAGGGGATGTTAGGTTGTAATTCATTATTTTACAAAACGTCATAATTAAAACAAAGTCACTACAGGTTTAGTCATAGCAATTCTCACAGTTATGGGTAAATGATTCGAAATGAGAACTTAATCGATTTTATAATTATATTTGTCAACTGTAAGTTAGCGCTTAGATTTACAATTAAGCACACAAACCAATCATCCGCCCTTTGCGCCCCCTGTGACCCTTACAAACTTAGTATGTTGATCTCACAAGTTCAATCACCTTGTCCTTGTATGAGGTTAATATAATACTTGTGGATAAGATAACTTAACCACTACAAAATGGTTTTTATTGACATAATTACTAGGACAATTATTATTAGTCCAACACCAACAATAAATATTATGACCTTCACAAACATGTTACAAAATCCTTGTTCCCTTGTTACCCGGTGTGTGTACTCAAAAACTCAAATTGGAACATGGCTATGGACTATTTTAAAAATTATTTCCTACATGTTGAACTTAAAAAAATAATGTACATATATATAAATTGTTGGAGTTCAAGGATCTCACTTGTCTAAAATCATGTTTGTCTTTTATGCAAATCACTGCATATCCTTAAGCCAGTCCCTATAGCATGGTACAAATCACCTACATATTATGTTTCATGTATTTGTTTCTCCCATAGCAAGTTCATTAATTTTCTATTCATATACAAAAAAGACACACACATCACTTCTACAAAAAAAAAATACATTCTATGATGGAGTTTCACCCACATTTGTTGTTATTCTTTTGATTGGCTACTTTTGGTTAAATAATATAGATAATACAAAATGTTAATTGTGAAGATGCGTCATGTGGGACCAGATGTTCCAACACGAGGTGTATCATCTGGCCTCAACATGTTAGTTAGATTTCATGTTGTGCAATATGTTCAACATATGTTGTGTGACATCTTGGCGTACAGATTGTGTTCTGATTATCTTCAACTTTTGTTTAGATTTGTTTTGGTATTAATTTCTTCAGAAGATGCAGAAGTTTGCTTTTGGAAGAAGCTTGGTAATCCAAATTAATTTGGAAATATTTTATTCAAATAAGTATGTCAGATTTGATTGGATTTTCTTTGAAGAAAATGATTTATTTGAATATGCCTTGAAGGAAGATTTATTTCAAACTTAATCTATTGAATATGCAATGATATTGATTAAAGATTCATTCCATGAAGATATTTATTCAGAATCATTTACTTGAGCAGTTGGAATTATGTTTTATATCAAATAAAGATTTTATTTGAGTTGTTCAAGATTTAAAATTTAGTTACGTAGTCAGATGTCATGTCAAATGTTCTAGCATGTTTGCAACATCTGGCCTTTGCCACTAGGTTATGGTTGTTATTGTAAGCCCTAGAGGCCAATACAGTTGGTACTTGTATCAAATTATTTATAAATAATAAAAGGTATTTCTTTATTATGTTTGTTTTTCCAAAAATGATAAAGTCCCTAGAATAGCTAGTTCAGTTAGTGAAATATTAAGTGTGACTTAATCATGAGATTTCATTAAATATAAGAACACTACTCTTAAAGCATCCATTGTAACACCCTTTACCCCACATCAAAATAATACATGATTATTCAATAAAATCAGAGTATTCAACAAAAGGGTATCACATTTCTACTTCAACAAACATAAAAAACATCATCACTTTATCTTGTCTCGTAACACGGGTTACAACATGCATTCATCATTACTACACAACGGATAACAAGTCATCAACTTAATTAACTAAAACTCTACATCAAGAACATTGAAAAACAATACTCCACATACATTAGAGTGAAGCTTTTCTACGGTCTTCACAAAAACTCTCTAGGAACTTCTTCAAACCTTAACTTCTCTCCTTCGTTTTTCAGACCTCTTCTCTCCCAAAAGCGATTGTGAAACTGATCGTATTCCCAACCTCAACTTCCTTTTTGTCAATCTTACCCCTAGGACCCCAAATATGTTTTTCCCCTTCTACCCTTACTAACTTTCCACAAAAGACCATTATACCCCTCATACTTCTAATTTCTTTATTTTAATTAACTAATAATATTTAAAAAACATAGCTTGCATTATTCAATAATACCATTAAATAAAATAATTTCATCACCAAAATACCACAACAAATACACCAAAAATTTCTAAATTATCATAATAATTAACTAAATAATTAAATTATGAAATCAGGATGTTACATCCATAGTCAAGCTTTAATGTGAAATGGGATAGCCTTAAAGCATTAAGACTATTATATAGATAAACTGATGATCACATCTCATGAAACATGGATAAGGAGTTATCAAGTTTTGACATAGGTATGAATATTAGGAGTCATATTTATATTGGATTGACCCACTATGAGAGTACTGCATAGAATGTTATGCAAAGTGTCATAAGTTACTCTCATGGTGATAGTGGTGTATACCACCCTTCGACCTGAAACTACTATGGACCCTAGATGTAGAGTCAATTACTTTATTGTTGATTAAACATTGTCCGTAACTGGATGATCATAAAGACAGTTGATGGGTACTTCACAAAGCATGCTGAGGGATATGAGTAGCCTAGATGGAATTTGTCCATCATGCATAACAGATAAATGTCTAAGGACCCAATATTGAACTGGACAAGAATGACACGGTATATTCCTTGTATTCAATATAGACATAAGGGTAAAAGGGTAATTGTACACATCACAAAAGGTTTTGTTAGATCCCATGACAATTTTGTAACTTGGGTAGCAGTAATGTGTTGCTAGATACCGCTCACTGTTTATTATGTTAAATACATGTTTTAATATAATTGTCAACGTCACGAAATCTTACAGGGTCACACACATAAGGACAGTTAGAGAAGAAGTAGAATAAATAAGGTACACCGTAAGGTAGCTGCACTAGAATGGAATATAGAATATGGTAAGGTACCATGTGCTTAATTAACATATGATATAATAATATTTATTATTAATTTTATAATAGTTATAAAATATAATAATAGTAAAATTATGTTTATTATAATAATAGTTATTATAATAATATAATATTATTATTATTATTATTATTGAGTTGAGCTTTTAACTTGAAGCCCACACAAGTAGTTATATAAATAGAACCCTTGTGTAGAAGCTCAAATGTTATTGTTGAAACCCTGGACGTATTCTACTTTTCCTCTCCCTCACTCTAAACCTTCAATCTAATCAGCTAGCACTATAACTGAAGGAAGTTGTTCGTGTGGACTAAGTAGAGGCATTGTTCATCGTACAACGCTCGTTATCATTCATCATTTAAGATTCAAAGGTTTCATCGCCACAAGAGGTAACTTTTCTATCACAGATCATGACCTTTCGTAAGGATCTCTAAAGGAAAAATTTTTGTTTTCCGCTGCGTTTATATACCTAATTTCTCTTCAATATGGTTGTGGCAACATAGTACTAATATGATATATTCAGTCAAATCCGGATATCAGTGGCTACAACGGAAAGAAAATTCAGAGGCGATGCAGGAGGACGCGAGGGCGTTATTCAAGCTCATTTAGTTGGCTTCCTCACCTCTTAAAACAATTTTGTTTTGATGGAGATTGTTTCATAACAAATTACCGACTAGAGATAATATCATTACTCGAGGTATTTTATTGGATCCACATGATATGGTATGCCTGTTCTGTTTTCTCGTTACAGAATCTGCTTTTCATGTAGTGTATCAATGTTACAAGAGTAAAGGGGTGTGGTTGGGATTATCTAGATGGTTGGGTATAAATATGATATATATTGACAACATTATTGATCATCTTATACAGTGGAGTACATACATTCATATGTGGGGAGTCGACATCAACAATGTGACAGGATTATGGCTGGTATGCTGTTGGAGTTTTTGGTTATGTAGGAATAATATAATGTTTAAAGATGGTACTTGGGACAGTGAGTTACTCGAGCATAATATTATTCTCACTGCTTGGTGGTGGTTAGGAAAAAAATCAAAGATACCATTTACTTGTAATTACTACGAATGGGTTAAGTCACCCTGTGATTTTATGCAGGGTGCTTTTGTTAGAGGTCGGCGGTGGTTTTGTATATGAGTTGGATACCCCTTTGTATTTGTGTTATATATACGTTACAGATGAAAATCCAAATCATTTATTGGTTGCAATTTTTTTTATATATATAAAGAACTTAGAAAAGCGAAAATATATTTGTGTATGGTCATAATATGTTTTTAGAACAGACCGCACATGACCATCCTTTGCATTTGGGAGCAACATCTGCTTAACTTTGAAACCTGCCAAATAAATTGAAGCATAAGTTTGAAAATTGTAGCAAGAAAGAACAATACATTTAGTCTAATAATAAATCAGCACCTCAAATAACTTTATTGATATATCCGCACTTCCGTGGTAAGAAACCTTCCATCATGACTAAACTTAGCATATTTGGCAACATTCTAGAAATTAAGCCAATTAGTTCAAAAATCAAATAACAAAAATTAACTACCTACTTGTAGGGTTTACATGATATTTTGAAACTATAATGCAGGATAAGTAAATGTTATTCAAGCATATTGCATACCTTATGTTTTAAATCCCCTAATATTCTTATAATATATTTTCCAACGTCATTCTTGTTTATACCAGACAGTTAATTATATCCTTGTAATCATCATGTTAAATCTCATTCTTAAACATGTACTACTAATATATTTTATTTTGACTTCTGACGAAGCCTTTGATGAAAGTTCCCTGTCGCCTCCCGACATTTATGATGATCGATATCCAACTAAGCATTATCTATATACATTAGAATTCACACAACAGTAGAATTTTTTGTGGCTAGCTATCCATGACAAAACGTTTTTACTTCTTTCATTTTTAATCTCCATTCCATCCAACTTGAAAACCATACGAGCCTTCTCTACCATTCCACATTTTCCACACGTCTTAACTAATGCATTCTGCAGAAACACATCACTCTCTATATCAGGCATAATACGAAACAAATAATTGTGCAGATGCCTACCCATTTCAACGGACGATAATCCAGTGCAAGCATGTAAAGCCGCAGATAATGGAAATGATCATACTTCAACTTCAAAATAGGCATCTTCCTAACCAATTCAACTCCCTTAATCCATAACCCAGCCTCACAATAACCAGACAAAAGTGCATTTGAACAGACAATATTGGAATTTCATCAAACACAAGAGTTGCATCTTCAACATTCATCAATTTAGAGTAAAAATCAATAAGAGCACTACCCACAAACACACTAGAACACTACCCACAATACAGAGGGAGTGAAAAACCTAAAGAAAATTAATTGAGAATATATATGGGACATATTTTATCACTCAACATTCTGTACGGTCATTTTTCTTTTAAAAAATGGATAATTATACAAACCCTCTGCCATTAGGGCGTGATTTGGTATCCCCTGAAGTTTTTTTTAATAGATATAAAACTCAAAATCATAATTTACGGCCCCCTTTTACCATTTATGCTGACTGTGTGTGTCTGTTGGCATGCTGACTAGACGTCCCCAGGTGCCATCATCACCACCCCCAATCTAAAGTTTGTGTTTTACCTCGATTCATTTTTCAATGGATTTTTCAGAGAAATGTGATAGAACTTCATCGAGAATAGCATGTGGATGTAAAGCTACAACTTCAAGAATAAAAATACTAGAAATAACTCTTCTGCAAATCCAAATCGTATTCTTCAAATCGTATTTCCATCTTCCCTATTCTTCTTCAACCAAACATCTACACAACAACAAACCCACACAAATCTTATGCAAATCCACACAACTCTTCTGCAAACCCACACATCTACACAACAACAAACCCACACAAATCCACATCATCATTGTTTTCATCATCAAATTCAGATTTGAGATTGAAATCACAATAACGCATTGTCATCAGATTCAAATTTGAGATTGAAATCACAACAACGCATTATGAATTTGGACTCAATGAACACACCTTCTCTCTCGTCCTTGTTACGACGCACCTTGTTCTTAATTTCTTCCATTCTTCTATCACCTACGTCGCACTCAAATGTTTTCCTTTTGCTTGTACTTTAGCTTAATTGGAAGGTTTTCCATTAGGGCGAGTGTTTCGAAAAGAAAAGTTTTGGGAGGAAATGAACTTGGACGAAAAACTGTGAAATGGAGATGGAGGTATGCATCTTGGTTTGCATATGGGTATAGAAGAATATGCATCTGAGTTTTCTGGGTATCGAAGAATATGCATTGGGTTTTCTGGGTTTTAGGCTATCTGGGTTTCTGTATAAAGCTTAAAAATCTTAGCTTTATTATTTTTTATTGTTAAAGTGAAAAATTCTTATGTTAAAATTTTCTGATACAAGGGCATAATTATAACAAAGATATACATACCCTTTTGTACATTGAAGTTTGAAGATCTTAATTTATCCATCAGAGTAAAAAATGCTTGTTTAAAAATGAATGAATAAGTTTGAAGATCTTAATTTTCTGAAAAAATCTTATTTTTAATTAATTTAATTTAACATAATAAATATAACATTATATGCAATTACACAGTCAACATGTCACCTCCCCACACCAGACACCTAGTCAGCATAAATGGTAACAGGGGGCGGTAAATTCTGATTTTGGGTTTTATAAGGGGGTCTCTATTAAAAAAAACTTCAGGGGGAATACCAAATCACACCCTAATGACAGGGAGGTTTGTATAATTATCCCTTTAAAAAATTATAATCAATGACATAATGTTTCCATAATTATCATTTAATTAGAAAACCCTAATTGATAGAAGCATCAATATAAAACCCTAATTGACAGAAGCATCTATAAAAAAGGATATTGAAACTTAAGAACTTAATGTGAATTGGGCAGTGAACTTGATGCCCTAATTTTCACAACCATTCATGAACTCACCAAACAAAAAAGAGTGGATTTCGAACCGATAAGAGGGAGATAAGATGCTCAAATTAAAAGGATCACAATCTAAAGATAATTGTTATTTGTGGGTATCTCAAAACAAAAGGCAACCCTATACAAGTTTGATATCTAAGGAAGATGAGACCAAGATATGACAAAAAAACTTGGAAGTATAAAAAACTTCTTATGGGTTACGAATTCCATTCTATAAACCAGTTATAAAACCGAATTAAATCTTAAAATTTTAAATGATGCAATTATAACAACATATTATATATTTTGTCTTTTTTTCAATTTGGTTTTATAACTGAATATTTTTGTTCTGGACTGACCCAATGACCAGACATGGCCGAATCCACTCCTACATCTAGGACGACCCAATAATCCAATGTCAAAGGGACCCACTGGCTTTATGCCCCTCGGTCGAGGAGGACTTGTCGACCACGGTTACCCGTGGTCGGTTTCCTCCGCTCCTTTCAGACTTATGTCCAACACCTGGAGAAGTCACCCAGATTCAGCCAAAGGTAACTCCTGCTCAATTTACATCCTATCCGACAAGCAGCGCATCCAGCAGGTTGCTCGCCCCAATGGCTAGTTTCTGGCTGTTACATATTTTCGGGGGATCCACGATCCAGATCCAAAATAAGGACCAATAGCCAAAAGTTGGGGGTTCTATATAAACCATCTCACTTGAGAGGGTCAGGTATCTAATATTCATTCTCTTAACTCTCTTTACTCTTACTTGTCCACTCTTCTGCCCTGTCTTACTTTGGCATCATAGTGTCTAGCAGGTACACACAATTCTCTCCTCGACGACCGAGCAACATCGCCAATGTCTGTGGCCCACCTCAGATTCTGATCTCCAGGAACGATCAATTTCTCATAACCCTAAACATGACAACAAATTTGTCCAAAACTTCAAAAACAGAGAATTGCAAATTTGAAGAAATACTTTAACCTATAAAATGCCCATATAAGTTGTTCCGGATTGACCCAATGACTAGGCATGGCCCAATCCACTCCTGCACATGGGATGACCCAATAGCCCAGATGTCAAAGGGACCCACCGACTTCATGCCCCTCAACCGAGAAGAACATGTCGACCACAATTACTCGTGGTCAGATTTCTCTGCTCCCTCCAGACTTCTACTCGACACCCGCAGAAGTCACCCAGATTCGGCCGAAGACATCTCCTGTTCGAATATCTCTATGCTCGACGTACATCCAGTCCGACCAAGTATGCTCTTCCCAATGACTAGTTTTTGGCAGTTACGTATTTTCGGAGGATCCACGATCCAGACCCAAAATAAGAACCATTAGCCAAACGCTAGGGGCTCTTTATATAAACCCTCTCACATGAGATGGTTAGGTATCGAATATTCACTCCTTAAACACTTTTACTTGTACTTGCATACTGCTCTACCCGCTCTTACTTTGACATCGGAGTACCTTGCAGTTACACCCCCCATTCTCCTCGACGACCGAGCAAAGACTTCAGGATCCACGTCAGTGTCCGCAGCCGTTGAAGATTCTGATCATAGTTACGATCATAAGTTTTAACCATAGGAGACAAAATTTCATTTTTAAAAGGAGTATTTTAAGGAAAGAATGTGTGAATAACAATTCACTAGCTTTTAATCAGTATTGGGCCGAATACGCATCAAATATGAGGAATCTACCAGCCACCCCCACTCATACCTAGCACCCCCTACATCCAATGAAAATATCAAATTGACCCTAGAAGAAAATATTTTCACATTTCACACATTCCCGGTACATTCACAAATTTTTCAAAAAATCAGACGATACCGGAAATTTCGTTGCACTATCGGAGATTTGCTTTTTTACAAGTAAGTTTTACCGGTTTTTTCTAAATTACCGGTGAGGATTACCAAAAATTTCAAAAAACCCGGTAACATTTACCAGAAATTCCAAAATTACCGGTAATTATTTCCGGAGATTTGAAATTTCCGGTAGTTCAAATTTTATGCTTTTTTTACCAGTAATTTGAAATTACTGGTAGTGTTATTTTTTTTTTCCTGTTTTTCCCGAGAATTTTATATTCCCGGTAGTTTTAATTTTTTTTGTTGTTAATTTTTTGTTTAATTTATGTTTTTGTGTGTGCAGTGAAGACTATAGGTACTGATGGTTGCATCGGTGGGAGGGCGCGTGATTTGACAGCGGGTAGTAGGGAGATGGTTACAGCCCCCCAGATGCTGAGTCTGCCCATGTACGGGCTGGACGAGTGGTCCCAACCGCTTCACACCAGAAGCGGATGGCCGAGCAGTAGGAGCATTTCCAGGCACCTCGCATCGTTAGGCGACATAAAGGTCTTTCTTCACAGTAGGCCACACTTGAGGACGTCCCTGTTATTCAGCCTCAATCGGTGGATGTTATTGAGAGAGATGTTCCAGATGTTGTTGTTGTTAGGGATGTGGTAAAGGAGACTGATGTTAGAGTGTCAGTTGAGGGCGTGTATGGGGGTGATGTTGATGGTGAGGGTGATGGCACTAGAATGACCGCCGATATAGGAGACGTTGAGGAGACCATTCAGACGGATGTGACGGTTCCTTCGACCGAGCCATCCGTACACACGGAGCTAGGATTCCCTAGTGGGCCGATAGATACGTCTTTGCTTACAAAGTACAATGAGCATGTAGCTTTGCGTCTATGGCAGGAGCAGGTATATGGTTTTTACGTTTAATATTATCATTTATTTACTAATGCATAAATTGTTTATGTATTAACAATTTTGTTTATTGGTTGGTGTCACAGGTGCGACCTGTACTGAGGGTCCAGTCTCACAGCGCGAAGATGAAGAGTTTCCCTCATATTCCCTTCTCCTGTTGCTCCTGCTCCAGCACATCACCATGATGACGCACAACAGTTTATGATTATAGCAGTGTTGGCTGATGAGCTCACGTGCATGGTAGACCCTGATGGTAGTGTTACTGCTGGATTAGCTAGGATTGCACAGTTAGCCTGTAGGGGCCTATTTAGTATTATTTTTATTTTTAGATGATTTGTATATTGTTGTATTATATGTATATTATGGTAGAACAATATATTATTATCATGTCTTCATTTATACCCTTACATTGAAGTGATCTTGATTAAACAACTTAAAAAAATAAAAACCCAACATTACAACATGATTAATCAATATTAAAAACCTAAACAATACCAGATGCTTCAGGGCATTTCAGCATCTCTATTATTTTATCAACTGATCTTGACATCTGCACATCTAAAACCAACTGATCCCTTGTTAGACTACGGCGAAATGATCTCCACATTTTGATGACATCTTCATCGTTCTTCAGCTCAATTAGGTTGTATTTCACACTACCATCCCCCCAATCCTCCTAAAACTCGATCTTCAACATCTTTCTATTATCACCATCAGTCAACAATTCCTTCAACTTCAAAGTCAGGCAGGCAAAGAAGGTTGTGTCATCCAGGAGCATGAATGCGACAAGTTGAGAACCTCTCTTGAAGTAAACTTCTGCCTTAGTTAAAAATGCTGGAATAACCATTTTTTTCATATATATATTTAACCACAAGACCTAACCCCTATTTATATAAACGTGCAACAATTATGAACCACGCAAATTGTCGGTGCAATCACAACCATACCAAACCGTCGGCAAAATCTCGTCCGTTTAAATAAAAAATCTAAAAAACCATAAAATTATGCTTACCAGAAATTTCAAAGGATTTCAAATTCCCGATATCAAACTGTATTTTTCCAAATATTCGGTTTCCTATCAACATACTGAGAATTTGAAATTACCTATACACCATGAATTTGAAATTTTCCGTATACTTATAATTTCAAATAAACTACCGAAAATTTAGTTTTATACCGAAATTTTTTTTTCTTCCGAAAATTTGTTTCGAAAATTGCTTAAAAAATTTTTAGATACATTTTTTCCATTCTCAAAATTTGGGGACGCAGGTATGAGGGGTGTGTGACAGATATCACGAAAACCCAACTAGCAACGCGAAAAAAAAAAGAAAAAAGAAAAAAGTAAAAACTCAGATCATCGAGAAGTGAGAATGAACCGAAGCACATTTCACCTGCATTTCTGTACTTAGAACTCGAATGTGGCGCAGTTCTTGAAGTTTGGGGTTTTGGAGAAGATACAGTAACGGTTCCACATGGCGGTTCCGCTTTACGAGACGCGACGCCACGCTTCCAATTACCCTCCTCAACTCCAACTTCAACAAAATCAACAACACCAGGTCAGGGTTTCTTCAATTTCCTCTTTCAATTCTCATTCCCATTCACTCAGTTCCATTGATCATCGTTCGATTTCAGGCAAATGATGATTCCAAGGGAACCTTACTTTCTCTGCTCTCAGTTCGAGGTACGTTTTGCATGTTCGGTTATGGTATTTCACTTATCTCGATTAACGTTTATTTGGATCCGATTCATCTATTGTTCATGCGGTGAAGGTGTGACTCAACTCAAAGAGAAATGGACTGAATATAATGAACCGAAGAGACTTAGAAAATTAGTGTCGCTGTTTGTTTCACCTACGGCCAAATACGTTGCTGTTGCTGCTGGGAATCGGATTACGATTCTGAGTAAAGAGGATGATTATCAGCAATCATATGCAATTTTTACCGGTAAGAACTTCTTTGGAATTCTAGATGTGATTATATTGCTTTGATTTTGAAATTGAAAATAATTTGATTCTGATGTTGAATTGGTGTTTGTTCGGTAGGTTCTGATTTTGGTACATTTAGTGTGGGAGCTTGGTCTGATGATGATGAAATTCTTGGTGTTGCTGATGACTATGATACTCTGTATTTTATCAAATTTAATGGTGAAGTTGTGGCAGAAGTTACAAAGAAAAATTTGAAAATCTCTTCACCAATTGTTGGTTTATTTTCTGACAATGACTCGGATATGCACGAGTCTTACTTGTAAGTAATTTTCTTTTCAGCGCCTCCTTTGTTTCTGCTATGCTGTTATAATTTGGTAAACTTACACAGTTAAAAATAATTGAGTACATTTTTTAAGTTTTCGCATTGTTTGGGGGTGTAGGTTCACTGCCATTACATCAGATGGTTCACTTCAACAAATTGAGATCAGTTATGGACAAGGCATTTCTACCTTTCCTAAATACGCCCTTAATCACAGGAGTCATCTCCGTAACAACGTTTTTTGCTTTGACCACAACCATGAACTTAACCTTTTTGTGGCTGTTCACACGATGTCAGGTATGCATGTTTTCGGGCTATTTTCTCAATTATTTGCTAATTTATCCAAGGGTTGACTCTGAAGTTAACGTGCATCATGTAATATCATGTAACGTACAAATATAAGATTCTCATTTCCTTCTGACTACTAGGTTGGTACCGAAAGAATTCCCCTTTTCTACATGATAAAATAAAAGATGAGGAATTGTTTGACTTTTGACTATTGTTCCCTTGATGCCATAAGCCGGCTTGTTTTCTGTACAAAAATATCTTAAAAGAGGAAACAAATTGAAAACAAGGTTATAGTCTTGTACATAAAAGTGACAACAGGAAATTCAGTTTCAGTCAATAAATTTTAACTAGGGATTGAAAGGAAATGAAAAATGTAGACATCATAATAATTTTAAATGTTTTAGAGAACAAAATAAAACTCTTGTACATAAAAGTGACAACAGGAAATTCAGTTCCAGTAAATAAATTTTAACTAGAGATTGAAAGGAAAAGAAAAATGTAGACATCATAATAATTTTAGATGTTTTAGAGAACAAAATAAAACTCTTGTACATAAAAGTGACAATAGGAAATTCAGTTTCAGTCAATAAATTTTAACTAGGGATTGGAAGGAAAAGAAAAATGTAGACATCATAATAATTGTAAATGTTTTAGAGAACAAAATAAAACTCTTGTACCATCAGGAACCTTTCGGCTGAATTGATTGCTTTTAGCTAACTGCTGATCTCTATGCTCTGTAGATATCAGGAACCTATCTGAATAATGACTGCTGTTAACTTTCTGAAAGATATAGTATATAGCCCTTAGTTTTATCTCTTTGCAGCATGACTATGATTTTCCTTTACATTTCTGCAGTTCGTTGTTATTTGAAAGAATTGTAGTAAGGGTCTTTCTAAAGAATGCCCTTAGACCGCATGCTAGCATTTTCCTTAAAATAAAAGGAGTCAATAAAAGGAAAGTTTGCCTTAAAAATAGAAGTTAATCATTTTGTCAATGTAATGAATACATCACTTTTCAATACAAAATTACCACTTTTAGTTTTTAAACAATGCCCTTAGGGCACTTGTTAGCATTCTACTTATAGTAATTGTATAAAATATAGGTGGATGTTAAGCTCCTAGAAAACTTGAAGCATATTACCTCTTATTTTTTTGAAGTTGTATCATCTTTAAATTTTCTATAAAAAATAAGCTAATTAAAGGCATGTAGATACTCTAGCAGTGATAGTAATTTTTTTTCTCTATTTTTTATTTTGAAAACAGACTGTTTCTTGTGGACAGATGAGTGGTTATGTTCACCATTTTCATGCCTTATAACAAACATGGGAATCTTTATTTTTATTTTGATCACTGGCAAGGAGTAGTTCATTACTGAACTTGTATTATGTGATCAGAATTTAAATTTCATACGCACCTTACCCTTTTCTTTTATACCTCTTCTATTATATTCTCTAGTCGTTTTGCTTCTTTTATCAATAACTTGTTCCTAGAACATGAAGAATAGACTGTAGATCTCACAAGTCATTTATCTGCTAAATATTAATGTCCAGTTCTTTTCTAACTAGTTTTATATATCTTCTAGGATCTTGCCATCTTTCTCTTTGGCATAAAAATTCAAGCACAGAACTGGAACAGGTATTTTCTTTGCAGTTCGAGGGATTATATTCGAAATCGAAAGGTTATAGAGGTCAGCTAATATATCCGAAGTTGCTAATCTCGCCACAAGCTACATTCATTGCTACTCTGGATTTGACAGGATGCTTGCATATTTTTAAGCTGGAGAAAGAAGGCTTGACACTCTCCCGGTTTGTCTTGGGAGAGAAGGATGATTCATTAATGTCTGATAATTTATCGAATGGGGGTAATAAATCGTTTCTGGGTTTTATGGATTTTACTTGGTGGTGCGACCATGTCATTGCCATTGTAGATAGGAATGGTGTGGTTATGTTGATAGATATTCTAAATGGTTCAAAGGTCCAGGAAGAGGATCCTGCACATTTTTTCCCTGCTCTGGGAAGAGCACAGAAATGTAGGGGCTATCTTTTTCTTTTAGCAAGTTTATCATCCAAAGAAAGATCCAGTCCTTCTGATTTTGGATTTTCAGAGGAGTTGCACCAGACAGAGTGGATTGTTGAAGATAGGCTTAAACAGTTTCACCTTTCTAGGTTGCTCTGGTTCCTTGTTTCATTTTCTGAGAAATCTATCCCTGAAATGTATGGTTTACTGATTAGGAAGAGAAGTTATCAAGCTGCTCTGGACTTTGCTGACAGTCATGGATTGGATAAGGATGAAGTTCTGAAGTCACAGTGGTTGAATTCTAGCCAAGGAGTAAATGAAATTAATATATTTTTGGCAAATATAAAGGATAATAATTTTGTACTTTCTGAATGTGTTCATAGAGTTGGACCAACAGAAGATGCTGTGAAGGCTTTGTTGGCTTATGGTCTACGCATCACTGACCATCATAGATTCTCAGAAGTAGATGATGATGATTCTAGTCCTGTATGGGATGTTCGCTTGGCTAGACTTCAAATTTTGCAATTTAGGGACAGACTGGAAACATTTCTTGGGATAAACATGGGCAGGTATCCCGAAAGTTCTAGATATTTCAATTACATAGACTACACGTTTTCTATGCTTTTGCTGTGATATTTATAGTTGTTCTAATATATTTTACTTTTGCAAGTCATCTTAAAAAATTAAAAAAGAACCAGCAAGTCAGAGAAGAAATTACATTGAGTTAGAGAATAAGAAATCCTTTTAGACAATAAAAATACAAAGATGCCCAATACCTCAATGTATTTGTTGGGAGACCCTTTTAAAATCTGCACTTCATAGATGTAAGCCATGAACTCAATCTTGTCCCAGTTCGTAAAAACATCCTTGAAGATATGAGATACTATGAAGCACGGACATATCGTTGTGCATGGATTGCAAATCACCTCTAGACTGTTCCTTTATTTCTATCATAATCATCAAAGATAATAATCACAATTACTTCAAGGACATTCAACACATTTAGCCTTGACCAAAAATTTCAAAACAGAGTTCAAGTGAGACACAAGCTTCATTGTAAGATGACATGAGGAATTAAAACTAGCACCGCATAACTCACAGATAAGGGTAAAACTCACATGGTACTTCAAGTAGGTTTTGGATCACTTCATTTTGACTTGATCCTTATGGTTGCTCACTTTTTTGACTCTTTATGGTTTTAGTATCATGTCAACTTTATTAAGCCTTAGTACTCATATGCAGCACTCTAGTAATAATTTCATTATAATATGCATTATAGATTTTTTTAAATTTCATATTTTTTTTACCAGAAAGATAAGTAGCAT
The DNA here is from genome assembly GCA_963966055.1 of Lathyrus aphaca. NCBI lineage: Eukaryota > Viridiplantae > Streptophyta > Magnoliopsida > Fabales > Fabaceae > Lathyrus > Lathyrus aphaca. The sequence continues at coordinate 119,170,595 of OZ014524.1, read as the reverse complement.
TTATACGATTAGTTCATTTCAAGGGGGTGGAATATTAAACAAATGGTAAAGCTGGTTAAATACACCAACCACCTTTAATATACTCATTCTGTTTTTACTACATGTAGACACATATACAAGGAAATCTTCAAGTCTTTAGCTGTACAAAATGTTGACATAATATATTATGCATTTTAAAATCTTAATGATAGAGTATTCTTGAAACTTCTTGGTTGTGATAGTAATAATTGAAACCAACAATTCTCGGATGATTTCTTTTGGGTGTACCATAGCTTTTGAGCAAGACCTACAGGCATATACTTATTCACTTAAAGGGCTACAAATGATAGAATTTTGAAAATTCACAATTGTTCAATAATTCTGATAGTTTCCACTGACTCAATGTTCATTGACACAGTTTTCTGCAGATTTTCTGTGCAGGAATACAACAAATTCCGTATTATGCCTATTAATGAAGCTGCCGAAGCACTTGCAGAAAGTGGAAAAATTGGTGCATTGAACTTGCTTTTCAAGCGTCATCCTTATTCTTTGTCTCCCTTTGTTTTGGATGTTTTAGCCTCCATCCCAGAAACAGTTCCTGTCCAAATTTATGGGCAGCTTCTTCCTGGGAGGTCTTTTCCTTCTGGTGTTGCTGTGAGGCAAGATGATTGGGTTGAATGCAAGAAGATGGTGGGCTTCATTAATGCACCAGTTAAAAACCACGACATTCAAATCCAAGTCAAAACTGAGCCTCTTGTTAAGCATTTTGTTGGACTTCTTTGGCCGTCAATTGATGTGCTCACAAAATGGTATATGGATAGAGCTAGAGCTATGGATGATTTTAGTGGGCAACTGGATAATTGCCTGAGCCTACTTGAGTTTGCTATTCGCAAAGGCATATCTGAGTTGCAGCAGTTCCATCAGGATGTCTTATACTTGCATCAAGTTATTTACTCTGATGACAATGATAGCGAAACAGGCTTACATATGAGTCTTGTCATGTGGGAAGAATTGCCAGACTATGAAAGATTTAAATTTATGCTCAAGGGAGTCAAAGAGGAAAGTGTAACTGAAAGATTACACAACAGAGCTATTCCATTTATGCGTGAAAAGTTTCGTAGGGGGTCCTTATTTGGAGATGGCACCCGTTGTACAAATCAAAGTGTAGATGAATCATTTCTAGTAAGATGGTTGAAGGAAATTGTTTTGCAGAATAAATTGGACATGTGCTTGGTGGTAATTGAGGAAGGGTGCAGAAACTTCCAAAGCAATGTCTATTTTGAAACTGAAGTTGAAGCTGTTGATTGTGCTTTGCAATGCATATATTTGTGCACAGTTACAGATAGGTGGAGCATCATGGCAGCAATACTATCTAAGCTTCCTCAAATGCATGGTGAGTTTGGCTTCGTGTTTATTTTAATATCTTAACAGCAATATATTGATGTAATTTTAGTAATTTCTTGGGGGTGGTTTATTGAACTTGTTAACATTCCAGAGCTTCGTTACAATAGTAGAGAAAGTAATATTACAGGGGCAATACTATAAGCTGGGAGGTTTACGAAAGCATATAAATTTAAGAGGGCATCATATTTTTAACAAATCATTCTTTACCTAGGGGGAATTTCAGGAACAAACTAAAATAATTCTCGAAGAGGGATGTCTGGGGGTGATCTCTCAAAGCTTAGTCCTACCTTGGAATTTTCTTGGATGAGAATGTGTAGAAATCTTAATAGATGCATTCAGACCAGTGGATTATTGTAGCCATTTGTTATACTTGGTTGGGGATATTTTCTACATAATATATTTGCAGCAATAAACTTAGTTAGCATGTGATTGGTCTGTAAATGATTGGAATTTGGAATCTTTTACACCCCTTCCCTTACAGAATTAAAATATAAGAGTTCCTGTTGTAAAATTTTCTATTTCTGAAAACTCACTAGACAAAACCAGACCAGCAATTAATTAATTCAATGCATCGTAAACTGATTGAAACTAGTACCAAACAGAATTTAATTGAACAATACAATAACTTTATCAATAATAATCTTAGAGATTGATTCTCAACCAGAATATTTAACACACAGTACTAGTATGACAGAAAGGTTACAAGGAAATAAGATGCAGAAGGATGAGGAAGCAAATAAGGTTTGAGGAAAATCCAAAATTACCCTCATAATAGTTTAGAATTTTAGGGTTGAAAGTGAAAGCGGGTTAAGACCCGCTCCGGGCTGGGAAGCTGCTCTCGTGACCTGCGAAATGGCCAATTGTGCCTGCAATGCTGAACTGCGCTGCTATCCCTTTTCCCTTCACGGCCGGCCTCTGCGCTGTGCTGCTATCGGTCGCCATCGACTTCTATGATAGAACCTAGTTACCTCCCAAGTTTTCAAGAGCTTGGTCTCTCTCCCAACCAATAACCACTCTAACCAACAATGTCTTGCCCTTTATCTATTTATTCTTACATAACACACGTTTGACATTCATAATCATAACTAATCAATAAAAACTATAACTGTCGCATAAAAAACTTAGCTGCTACAAAACTGACTAAAATCAGTTTACCTTAATGAGATGTCTTCTAGCATACGCATATTAGGAGATCATTGTTAACCACTTGTTTATAAAGATGTTTCTTCTTTCTAGTACATCTAACCTACCTGCTTACCACCCACAAGGTTTTTTTTCTTGAGCCTACACCGCAGGCCTAGCAGGCTCCTATGATGCATAGGTACGGGTACGGACCCGGTGCGGGTACGGGTACCGGTACGGGATACGACATTTAAAAAAAAATCGAGATACGGGTACGTTAATAAGAAGTATGAATTTTCTATCAAATGAATGAGTAAATAATTACTCCCTCCGTTCCTTTATAAGTGTCACTTTTTGAATAATTTTGTGTTCCTTTTTAATTGTCACTTGTAAATTTCAAGGTAGTATTAAATATATTTTTGTCAAAATTATCCCTAAGTAATTATTACAGAGAGAGAAAGTAAAATGAATAAAATAAATAATTAGGTGTAGTATAGGTAAAATGAGAATTATTGTATAAAAAGTAACAATATTGATTAACTTTCTTGGTATGCGTAAAAAATCAAAAAGTGACACTAAAAAGGAACTGAGGGAGTAAATTGTTAGGCTCGTAACAAAACACCACTAAAAAATTGAAAAAAACAAAAAATAATGTTGAGATACAAATTACAAAAAAATTAAAATAGATAAATATACTATATTGATATTTGAAAAAACCATCAATTTCATTCAAAATCGAATACTGAGAAAAAATGGAGTACCACGAGTATGGTACGAGTACCCGGTTCAGGTACTTCGCCATTTTAGAAGTACCCATGCTTTAGAGGCAGGCTCTGAAGTGTCTTTGGCTTGGTGCTTCTTTTAGGGAGCATGTTGGTGAAGGCAGTGTTCTGAATCTGACGTCTAATATAATGAAAGTGTGCAAATTGATTACAATTAAGGTGGCTTTATTTCTGTCTGAAGTGAGACATATAATAGCGTGCAGAATAATTGACTAGTTATCCATGAGGATGGCAACAGAGAAGAAAGTGGTGAATGGATCTTTGTATATTCATCAATGGGATCCAGGTGGCATCATCCTAAATAGGAATATACTGCACAATTCTGCCAGTACTTATTCTCTACAGTTTATTGTGAAGGGGAAACCCTTGAGGAGAGCTTGGTCTCATGTTAATTCCTAATTTCTAATAAAGACGGTTCTTTCTTTGGAATCCAATTCTTGGGTTCCTAACAGATTCAGTTAGGTGCTGGTTAGTAATCTGTGTATGAAATATAGGCTCAGTTTGTAAACTCTCAAATATAGTTCGGTTAGTTTCAGTGTCGGTTCAGCAGTTCGGAAGTTATTTTGAACAGTCCTATGTTTAACTGTGTTGTTGAGCTGGAGTGTGTATAATTTAAATCCCAATCTCCAAAGCTTACCAAGATAGATGCTGCTTGTGTATGTGTAATTTGCATGCGTTGTTGAATAAATTCTTGAGGATATTGTTGATTCAGTTGCATTTTCTATCGATCAATTTGTAGTACAATAAAATATGTATTATTGTGCAGATGGTGTAATTCAAGTTAAGAGTCTCGAGAGAAGACTTAGAGTTGCTGAAAGTCATATTGAAGCAGGGAGACTTTTGGCATTTTATCAGGTCGGTAGTTTCTCCTGTGACAATCAAACTTGTATGCCTTAAGTTGTTCATGAAGGGATCTTTAAATCTTTCAATTTAATGGTGTAAATGATAATGAAATTGAAAGTGATTATACTTGCAATTTGTGTGTCACCGTAATTTGGATTGCACTGCTTTTATTTTGCATTGTTTCCCTTCTCGCTTTAGCAATATGATTCTAAGATTCCTGTAATTGCTTTTTTGCCGTGTTGTGTTTACTATGTTATCTTTATGTTCTATGCAGGTTCCGAAGCCATTAAACTTTTTCCTAGGGGCTCAATCAGATGAAAAGGGTGTGAAACAGATTATTCGCCTTATTCTTTCTAAATTTATTCGCCGTCAGCCTGGCCGATCAGATAGTGAATGGGCCAGCATGTGGCGTGATATGCAGTACTTGAGGGAAAAGGCATTTCCTTTTCTGGACCTAGAATATATTTTGATTGAGTTTTGCAGAGGACTGCTTAAAGCTGGGAAGTTTTCTCTTGCACGTAATTACTTGAAGGGTACAAGTTCTGTTTCTTTGGCATCAGAGAAGGCAGAAAACCTTGTCATTCAAGCAGCTAGGGAGTACTTTTTCTCAGCTTCAAGTATTTCTTGTTCCGAAGTAAGATTTGCTTGTATCAATTTACTAAATGCAACATCTAATATTTGAATTTATTCATGGAAAATGCATCCTTCATCATATCAACAAGCATTAATTCATAATTACCTCGTAATGCTATTTTCTAATCATATTGAAGTTTTCTTTAGATACTCTGTTTATGCTAACATAACCTAATCTCAACCACATGAAGTGAATAATTATGTTACTCTGTTTTCCTCTAGGTCTGGAAAGCTAAAGAATGTCTTAATCTATATCCAAGTAGTGGAAATGTGAAGGCAGAGGCGGATATTATTGATGCACTTACAGTTAAGCTTCCAAACCTTGGGGTGAATATTCTGCCCATGCAATTCAGGCTAATAAAAGATCCTATGGAAATTGTAAAAATGGCAATCACAAATCAAACCGGAGCATATTCTCATGTTGAGGAGCTTGTTGAGGTTGCCAGACTTCTTGGCTTGAGGTCTGCTGATGATGTATCAGCTGTTGAAGAAGCTATTGCTAGAGAAGCTGCAGTTTCTGGTGATTTACAATTGGCATCTGATCTTTGTCTTGTTTTGGCCAGAAAAGGACATGGCAACATATGGGATTTATGTGCTGCAATTGCAAGAGGTCCTGCCCTTGAAAATATGGAAGTAGATTCTCGAAAGCAGCTATTAGGGTTCGCGTTGAGCCACTGTGATGAAGAATCCATCGGTGAGCTTCTCCATGCATGGAAAGACCTGGATATGCAAGGCCAGTGTGAAACATTAATCATGTCAACTGGGACAAATCCTTCAAATTTTTCAGTGCAAGGCTCCACTGTTGAGTCAATTCAAAAACAAAGTTTTCAAAATATACTAGATAGAAATGCACGTTTTCAAGAGTTTGATGGTTATAGCAGTGACAATCAGGACGTTCATCTTGAGAAAATTAGAGAAAAGCTTTCCATTGTTGCTAAAACCTTGGCTGTGGGCAATCAAACTGATTGGGCGTCAGGCTTGACTGAAAACGGGAAAGTTCTGTCTTTTGCTGCCTTACAGCTCCCTTGGTTGATTGAATTGAGTAGGAACGGATATCCAAGGGAAAAATTGAGTACTAGAAAGCAGTTTTTAAACATCAAAGCACAGGCTGTGGTGACTATTCTGTCCTGGTTGGCTAGAAATGGTTTTGCCCCCAGAGACAACCTGATCGCCTCTTTAGCAAGATCTGTTATGGAACCTCCAGTCACTGAAGAGGAAGATATAATCGGGTGCTCGTATCTTCTCAATCTTGTGGATGCTTTTAACGGGGTAGAAGTTATAGAAGAACAGCTCAAAATAAGAAAAGACTACCAAGAAATTTGTAGCATTATGAATGTTGGGATGGCATACAGCTTGTTACACAACTCAGGAGTAGGTAGTGACCATATTCAGCGAAAGCAGCTATTGAAGAGGAGGTTCAAGGAAAAACACACAACACCCAGTTCTGGTACTTGGCTTTTCTGTTATTTTCTTCCCCTTATACATTTATTATGTACTTGGCTTTTCTGTTATTTTCTTCCCCTTATACATTTATTATGTAGTTGATTCCCCGGTTACATTATTTTTGCCTTATTATGCTGTCTATTTGAAATGTTTGTTTATCATGCTTGTTTTGATCGTGGACTTGATCATACCGACAAAGACCTTGTTTGATTTTTTCCAGACGATATAGATAAACTTGGCAAGGTACAGTCTTCTTTCTGGAGAGAGTGGAAACTGAAGCTAGAAGAGCAGAAGAGATTCGCTGAGCATTCTAGAGCTTTACAGAAAATAATTCCTGGGGTTGAAACAGAGCGCTTTTTGTCCAGGGACTCAATCTACATTGAGAATGTTGTTATCTCTCTCATTGAGTCTGTAAAGTTAGAAAAAAAGCACATTTTGAAGGACATTTTAAGATTGGCTAATACATATGACTTGAACAGTACTGAGGTATGATATGAGCATTTGCACGAATTTGTTTGAAACATAAATCTTAAAGAAAAATGCATTGATTTAAAGGCATACATATTAACGAGATTTCATTGTTTCATTGTTTTTGTGCAGGTGCTATTGCATTTCCTAAGTGCTGTCCTTGTTTCTGATGTTTGGACAAATGATGAAATTACAGCTGAAGTTGCAGGTTATAAAGGAGACATAATTGGTAATGGTGTGAAAACCATTGAAACCATCTCAACAAAGGTTTATCCTGCAATCAATGGGTGCAGCAAACTTCGCCTTGCTTATGTATTTGGTCTGTTGTCAGAGTGCTATTTGCAGCTGGAAAATACCGAAGATTTATCACCAATAGCACAACCTGATCACACAAATGGCAATATAAGGTTTGCTCATTATTACAAGGTCGTTGAGCAAGAATGTAAAAATGTTTCCTTTATCAATAGCCTGAACTTCAAAAATATAGCTGGGTTGCGTGGTTTGAACTTTGAGTGCTTTAGTGATGAAGTTTATGCATGCATTGAGGAAAGTAGCTTGTCTGCATTGTCAAAAATGATTCAAGCTTTTGTCAATATTTATGGTCATTCATTGCCTGAGGGTTTTATGTCATGGCAGGATGTCTACAAGTATTACATCCTGAGTTCGCTGAGTGCTTTGGAGGCTAAAGCAACAACTGACTTTAGTAGTAGAACTCCTGAACGCCTTCAAAGCTTTTTAAGTAAGCTTGAGCAGAGCTATGATTCTTGCCGAAAATATATTAGACTTTTGAGCCAGTCTGATGCTTTGACGATCATGAAGCAGTACCTCACTGTAATTGTGCCTCTTCATAGTTCATATGGATTCATACCTGACAATTCAACTTGGCAAGAGTGCCTCATTGTTCTTTTGAACTTTTGGATGGGATTGACAGATGATATGAAGGAATTTTCATTGGAGGAAACTTCAGGAGAGACTAATAGCTTCAACCCACAATGTTTAACGAGTTGTCTAAAAGTATTTATGAAATTGGTGATGGAGGATATCATCTCCCCTAGTCAGGGCTGGAGCAGCATATATAGCTACGTCAACTGCGGCTTAAATGGTGATTGCTCTGTAGAAATTTATAATTTCTCCAAAGCTATGGTTTTTTCTGGTTGTGGGTTTGGTGCCATTTCAGAGGTATTTTCTGTTGCTTCATTGGAAACTGGTTCATCTTCTGATTGTGGCACAGGTTCCCAGGATCTTGCTCATTTCTATTTAGATATTCTTGAAGCTGTCCTGCAAGAATTGGTCAATGGTTCCCATGAGAGCCAGAACCTGTATCATATATTGTCATCTTTAAGCAAGCTAGAAGGTGACTTAAAAGTCTTGCAATGTGTTAGACATGTAGTTTGGGGGGAAATGGTCCAGTTCTCTGACAATTTACAGTTGCCAAGTTCCATTAGAGTTTATGTGCTAGAGCTTATGCAATTTATCTCAGGAAAGAATATTAAGGGTTTCTCTACAGAACTACTTGCCAATGTCCAACCATGGGAAGAATGGGATGAACTGCTTTATGCTAGTAGGAAGAGTGAGGCTGGTGTTGACAAGCAGTCACCAGATCACAAAGAAACCTCTAGTAGGTTTACAAATACTTTGGTTGCCCTTAAATCATCTCAACTTATGACATCAATCTCTCCTAGCATAGAAATCACGCCTGATGATCTATTGAATGTAGACACGGCTGTTTCTTGCTTTTTGAGGTTGTATGGAGAAGCTACTGAAAATCTCCACTTTGACGCATTGGTTTCTATTTTGGAAGAGTGGGAGGGACTTTTCACCATGGGGAAAGACGGAGAAATCACCACTGAAGCATCTGATGGAGGAAATGACTGGAACAATGATGATTGGGACGAAGGGTGGGAAAGTCTGGAAGAAGTAGACAAGCCTGAGAAAGAAAAGATTGAGGACTCTGTTTCTGTTCACCCTTTACATGTATGTTGGGCAGAGATTTTGAAAAAATTCATAGGTCTGTCGAGGTCTAGTGATGTGCTGAGAGTGATTGACCAATCGTCATCAAAAGCTAATGGTATGTTACTTGATGAAGATGATGCCAGGAGCTTAAATGAGATAGCATTAAGCACAGATTGCTTTCTGGCTTTGAAGATGGCACTCATGCTACCCTACAAAACGTTGCAGTTGCAGTGCCTGAGTGCAGTTGAGGATAGTATAAAACAGGGTATCCCTCATACGAGGAGCAATGATTGTGAGTTATTAATTTTAATTTTATCTTCTGGGATTCTCACATCTATCGCAACTGGTTCTACATATGGTACTACTTTCTCTTATCTCTGCTATATGGTTGGAAACTTATCCAATCAAGTTCAACAAGCTCTGATATCAAGTAGAGGGATTGCCAATAATGAAGATCATGAGAATCAGTTTTTCCGAAGAATCCTTTTCCCTAATTTCATTTCCGAACTTGTGAAGGCTGATCAACATGTTCTAGCTGGATTTATTGTCACAAAATTTATGCACACTAGTGAGTCGCTCAATCTCATTAACATTGCTAATGCTAGTCTTAATAGGTATCTGGAAAGGCAGCTCCTCATGCTGCAGACCAATGAGTTCCACGTTGAGATGGAATGTAGAACATTGAGGAATACTGTTGGCAGGTTGAGAGGCCGACTGAGTAATTTGATTCAGTCCACATTGTCATTGCTTTCAGCCAATGTAAGTTAATAGAAATTTCAATAAGACCAGTTTCCCCTTTTTATGACCCCTTTAAGTATATTGTCAATTGCTATTTGCATAGATTTTAGTTTGAAAGGTTGGGTTTTGGGGGGTCAGAAGAAAAGCTAGAATGTTCAGGTTTTCATTCATACATGTATAGGTTTTAAAATGTATTTGTCCATGTATTTCTGCCCTTTCTTTCTTTCTTTTTAACGTTTGCTTTGGGCAATTAAAGACGTAATCCAAGTTAGCTTTGGACTTTTGTGTACAAAATGAAGAACTGTTGAAAATTAAATTTATCTTTTATATTTTAGATGAATTCAGGAGCCTATTATCTGCCCAACAAAACCAATTTAATGAAGTGTACACATATCAATGCAGTATTGAGTTTTACAAGCCGATATCAATGCAGTATTAGATTTTACGAATCTGTACCTGCTCCATTGTATTTTCTCCATTTATCCCGTTCATTACAATAATTTATTTTCTTGGATTTTAAATCCAAAAATCAACATTTATTCCATAGAAAACAAAAAGAGATAGGTTTAAAGAGTAGCTGTCTTACAGCCTCTCAACCACACGCTTTGACAACCCCCTTGGCAGGTGTGCATGGTTTGTTAATTTTAGTAATCAACTCATATTCATTTATAAATCATTAATTGATTTATGATTTATAATCATAATCACCTTTCAATCAAAACCGATTATGAAACCAGTTATCAATTTGATTATGGTTACTTTTTTTTTATTTTATTTATTTATTTATTTTTTTTTTATAAATTTAATTTTTAATTTGGTTATTATTTCAAAACCATTTTTAAACCGGTTATTTGTAAATTTGACTTAATAAATCATTTAAAAAAAAATTAAAAATGGATATTTCTTAAAATTGGTTTTTAAGATCAAATTTGACAATAAAAATTGATTCAAGTAATTATCATGTTACAAATGATTTAAAAGAATTGGATATATATATATATATATATATATATATATATATATATATATATATATATATATATATATATATATATATATATATATATATACTTTGGAATAAAGTGATGATTTGAGGGGTTGAACTCGTGGTATGCTGTGGTGGTTTAAGATTTTGATGTAGTGGAGAATACTTTAATGTCAAAGTCAATAAAGGAGTAAGAAAAGAGATTTTGATGTAGTGGAGAATACTTTAATGTCAAAGTCAATAAAGGAGTAAGAAAAGAATTTTGATTTTGATGTAGTGGAGAGGGACTGACATCTGAGATTAACACTCTAATGTCAAAGTCAATAAAGGAGTAAGAAAAGAAGTTTGAATGAGAGAGATATTCAATATTTTAGAAATGACATGATCATTCCTTTACATAGAAGAATTAGTTAGCAATCGAATGCACGTGTGATTGTAAAATGTGGTCGATTGTTAGATGGATTTGGACGATAAGAATGAATTTGACATGTAAGTTTACTTATTTATGTATGAGGTTTGGAAAAATAAGATCCATATATTCCTTGCCTTGTTGTTTTTATCTTTATCAATATTGAGATTTAGTGCTTTTTTGGTCCTTACGGACAGTCCATAACCATTCCCCTCAAACCCTTATTTCTGCTATACAGGAAGAGGGTTTGTAATGCACAACATTTATTCGGCCACAAAGTCGTAGGGATAATGGTTTTTCGACGAGACATCGCCTTCCTTGAGAATAAGTACATTTAAACACCACCTCACACGGTACTTCATGTGATCAGGTGATCTTTAGCGTTTCAAAGGGGGCTAAGGTTCTCGAAGTGTCATCATTGCCCTTTTGAGTGTCATTGACTATGCATTAAAAACGTTTTTGCTCTTTTCATTTCTCTCTTAAACATGTATTTGTACCTGTGTCGGTTCAAGCTAAGGAGATTTTGCTTTGTAGATTTCATTTGTGTGTCTGATTTTCATAATGATTCTAAGTTTTAATATTTGATCGTTCTACTCTCGCCCTTGTTTGACATGTTTTAGGATTTTTGGGATTGTTGGCGTTTAAGTTTGTTCGTCTTCTTCGTCGCACATGCATTGGTTATCTACTTTTTTAAACCATGGTTATCACATCAATTTCAACCAAGAAGAATGATAAAGATATTCCACAAGTTTGGGTAAATTCGAAAACATTAGAAGTATATTATGCCTTTTCTCGTGGCGATGTTTTCGCTCAAGCAATAATCAACGTTGGTACATCAAAAGGTTATGGCATGTTTCCTCTAGATGAGGATCAAAAGATTTGTAGTGCATACAAGGGGTGCACGATTCCATTCCATGAGTTCCTAATTTCTCTCATTAGTTATCATATTTCCTTTAACGAGTTTGAAGTCAGTGTCTTAAACTAAGCGTTCGTCAAGCTTTTTCAACACTAGTGTGAATACAAGGGGAGCATGCCGATTTTGACATTGTTTTCCACCTATTCAAGGTAGAAAGAAGTGTTAAGTCTGCAAATGGATCCAACCTTCTTTCCTTGAGACAAACTGTCAAATATTTTGAGACTACTCTAAAAGTGTGAATCATTTCAAGGATCGCTTCTTCCTAGTTACTTCTTTTAACAAAGAAGCCCATACAAAGGTCTTCCTCCTAGAGCCTGGTGCATGATATACTTGTATGGACTGCTTTCATAAGTATTGGACTCATAGTCACTTCTTAATCGGATCCTGGATGTACTACTACCAAAAGGAAGACTTGTTAGAGGAATAATTATACATGAAAACTCAGTTGGTTGCCTTCGATCAAGAACTTAGTTATGTCAGTGAGGTTGTTCCATTTGATTTGGTCTCCATAACTTAATTGAAGAGGTGCATACAAACCTGTTGGCTGGATGATGCAAAATTCGAGGTAAAAAGGAAGAAAATCTATGGTGAGTAGCCTTGGATTTTACCCCTCCTATTTCTTTCCTAGGAACTTTATCTAATTCCTCCCTTATTTTTGGTGATGCCATGAAGAGTGAAGATACCATGCATCATTTAAGGAAGGAAAATTTGGGTTGTCTCTCTTTCGGTCGAAATTCCGAAAGCACCTTCTACTTAGGGGAGTTCCAACTTCAGATACCCCTGGCGTGACCCTTTTGGCATGGTGTTAGACAGACCCTACAATCTACCTCTCCTTAAGCTAAAGATGAGATCTGAGCTTCTCCTGAGAGTGTCGTGGTAGAAAAAACTCTTCTAGTTCTTCATTTGGGAAGAAATAAAAGGTTAAACTACATTCCCGAGTTAAAATAGGTTTAGGATGATGGTATTCTTCGTAAGCGTCTTCGACCTAAGTCCATAACTGAATGATTTTTTTGTGCAAACTAATTCGAGATTCGCATTGCTAGAGCTTTAGGAAGTCTTGCACCTCGGTGCCCGATGAAGATTATTCCGACTTCTCAGGGATCTCTAACGAAGTCTATCAAAGTGATCGTGGCCAAACTGGCCTATCACGTTTGCCATACATCAATTGTTTTGGCCTTAGGTATTGTTGGTCGGGAAGACTCCTTCTTGCTTAACTGCCTTCATCAATGTAATGCCTCATATAATAAATACCTAGAATATCATTATATACGAGTTTTATTGGTACTGACACCATCATAAGTGCCTAATAGCATAATTCACATTCTTGACCAATTCTAAAATTCTATACAACTATGGTACAAAACATGGAAAACATACTAAAATAAAAATACTAAGATCAAATACAATATCCATTATTGTACAAGGATATAAAATACACAGCGGAAACTAAATCTATGCTTCTCTTGAAACATCCCGAGCATAACTCCACTTGTAAACCAAACCTGCAAAAGAAACCTTAAAAGCAACGATAATAGTGGGGTGAGATAACAACATCTCAGTGAGTTCCCTGTCTTAGAGTTCTCTCGGCTGTAAAGGTTTAATTCTAATCACTACTCAGGTCTTTGGTCACTTCTATACGAAGAAGCCAAAACAAGATGGAAAAATATCCATACAACGCTCTTAACACTTCACGTGGGACTCAGTGGAATACCCACCCCAAGTGTTATCAGCAAGGCTTCCCGTGGGACTCAGTGTAATACCCACCTCAAACCACTACCTAAGTCTTTACGGATGCTTCTCGTGGGACTCAATGTAATACCCACCTCAAGACTTACTCAAGACTTCAACGGGAAAGGCTTCCCATGGGACTCAGTGTAATACCCATCTCAAGCCACTACCATGCTTCCCATGAGACTCAGTGTAATACCCACCTCAAGTCACTACCATGCTTCCCGTGGAACTCAGTGTAATACTCACCTCAAGCCTTTACTCGGGCAAAACTTCCCTTGGAACTCAGTGTAATACCCATCTCAAGTCACTACCATCATCTCACCAATGGTACCTCAAGCCTTTACAGATGCTTCCCGTGGGACTCAATGTAATACCCACCTCAATACTTACTCAATGGAGGACACCGTGTATCATGCGCCAACGGTTTCACATCAACCTAGGGTAACCCTAAACATCTCACAAGTTATACCTTTTTATTTCCAAAAGCTCACAATTACCTAACTAACATAATTACGGTTAATTATAAAAGTCAGGTAAAAGTCAGCTCAAAATAATATTTCTCAGTCTTATAAGATAGAATATATTATTAGCTTCAAATCGATATAAAGAATAGTTAAATCGGATAAACAATGAAGAAGTTATGAATTTTTAAAGAAGGATCGAAAATAGTATTTTTATTCGGCATAAAATAAATAAATATTTTCCACTTAAAAATTAATATTTTCCTCTACCATTGGACAATATGTTGTCATAGTATTCCAACAATGGATCATCCAGAAGCTGAAAATCAGCATTTTACACACCTAAAACCCCTTCAAACTCAATCCAAACACAATGGATCATCCAAGCAATCTTAGTAGGTTTAATATACATGTAATCCGACTATTCTACCCGATTATTTCAGCATTTTATCTGTTAGGTTCCCTTGATTTAACAATTTTATCATTTCTAACCTAAACTCTAAACAACAAAAACTCTTAAAAGAAAAAGCTTCTAACTAGAACCCACCTTGACAATGAAGAGGAGTTTGATGAAGATGAAGATGATTGATGAAGAAGAATGATGATCCAAGCATTTCCTCTTCTAGGGTTTTCTTCCTCTTCTCCTCTTTTCCTTTCTATTCTCTCTTTTTCTTTCCTTTTCTTCTTCTTACCAACTTTCTTCTTTCTCTCTTCACAAACCCTTCTTTTATTCTCTTTTTATCCAAACAAAAAAATAGTTATATTGATATAACTTTAGTTAGTAACTTAACAGGTCCAAATTGAGAGTAAAAATGTCTTTGAGTCAAATATTTAATAAAACCTCTGAGTCAGATAATACTAATTAATTAATTTAAGTTAGTCAGTTGCTCTAATTATTTTAATTGTAAACTCTCATAGCACACCAGAACCCTATTAATCTTAATTAATACTATCTAGATCATTTAATTAAAATACGGGGTATTACAATCAAGAGAGGTAGATGTTCAAGAAATTGGTTAATAACCTTACTATTGAGCAAGATATATACTTGGAGGAGATCCAGACTGTTTCAAATTTGTTTCTAGTCATAGAAGCCATTTTGGAACCCTTTAGGTATCCTGGTCCTCTAATCGAAAAGGTGAAACAAATAGTTTGGGGAGCGGATGAGAATGGCGAGGCTTTAGAAGAAGTGAATTTGTCCTTGGAACTTTCTCAAAAAATGACGATTGAGTTGGAGAATTCCTTGAAAGAGTTTCAAAAAAATCAGAAGAAAGTTGAGACCGACCTCACTACAATACACGGTGAAAATATTTCGCTCTGCAAAGGGTTGGTGAATTATTTGAAGGATGATTTTTCTGTGGTTAAGGATGCCTTTGAGAGTGCTACGAAGTGGGTGAAATACTTCTATTTTGAATGAACTTATTTCTTAATATCGAGTTTGTCTTAACCAACTCATCAAGAATGGGCAGGTGATGTCTTTGGAGAAATAATGTTGTATGATATTTAATCTTTTTATTTTTATTTTTTAGTTTTACTTTTTTTTTGTTGGTTCTGACATGTTTGTATCTGGTTTGTGGGTGACTTTGGCACTTCTGTCATGTAATCTACATATGTAAATATATCTCTATCTTAGTTTGTTATTTATTCGAATTGTACCTTTTTCATAATTTCAAGGTGGGGGAGTACACTCTCAAGAGGAGTATGTTATACTCTCTATATTTGTCATAGTAGTTTAACCATTCCAATTTGTTATATGTTTCTATATTTTGTCCACCTTCCTGAGAGATTTATTTTATTAAGGGAAAACTATTGAATAAAAAAGGAAAAACAAAAAGAAGGGGGGCATAAAACCCACCCCATCAAATATCTAGGAAAAACAATAATTGGAAATGCCCAATATATCCCTAACTTTTTTTAAGAAACATAAATAGGAATGAATCTCTAAGAGATGTGTTGTCATCATAAAAAAGGAGAGAATACGGATCTATGTTCTTACAGGTAAAATGTTTACAGCAGTCAGATGATCATAGTGGTTTTGATTATGGCAGCAAAATAATGTAAAGTCTTTATTTGAATTGATGACCAAGATATTATATCAAGATCAAGATATTTGTGAGATCAAGATGTCAAAGCCAAACTTTATAAGTACAACACCTAATGTCAAATAACATTTGGTGGAATTCCAGATGATCTATGATAAAGAAATATCTAATGATGGTATTTATCAAGAAGATCTATCAAACCTCATTAGTTGGAAGAAGTCAAGTCTTAAATGAAGTGTTGAATCAATGATGAATCCAACGAGGGATCTTGAAACTTAAAATATTGTGAAAGAGAAGAAATTTTAAAGCTTTCCTGGTCCATGTTTGAGTGATCAAAGTATTGTAAATATATTATAATAATTTTAAATTACTAAGGCAATGCACACATTCATCTAAAAGTGTTTTAAACCTCTATAAATATACTAAAACACCTTAAAACCTATAGAGGAACCATCAAAATGCTTATGAGATTGAAGGATGTTCCTGGTCTTTTAGAAAGTGTATATACATTGCTTAATTGATTATATCATAGGTTAATCGATTATAAGCTTCAAAACATGATAACCCTAGTTCCTCTAGAGAGCTTCTATTCACTTTCAAAACACACTATATTTCTATATTTTTTCACCTATAAATAAAGAACTTTACTCCATTTTATTTCTTATTTTTCACTAAATTGTCTTAGTGCTTTGAGAGTGAAAAAATGAGGTTTTTGTTTGTTTTGGTGTTAGGGTTAATGTTGTAACTTATTCAAAAGAAATTTGTCTCTTGTGTAATATCTCTTGTTGAGAAGTTGCTGTTTAATTTGTAAGCTAAACATGTAAAATATCCTGTTTGAATTATGAGATTGTCCGTGAAAACATTTGTTTGGTTCATAAGCTCATCTTGGTGTAAAATCTCTCATTTGGTTAGTGAGATTGTCTGTTAAAATCTCCATTTAGTTCCTCAGCTCAACCTGGTGTAAACAATATGTTTAGTTCTAAGATTGTCCTAGTATACAATCTCGTGTTTGGTTTGGGGAATAATCATTGCAAAACTCTTGTTTGGTTGTAAGAAGATTCACAAGTATAACATGTGAAAAGGTATCATCTATTATATTGGAAACTCTAAATAATAAATTTTTATGTGACAAGAGTAAGCCAAGTGGTTAGGACAAACTTGTATAAATCATGGTGCAATTCACTCAACCCTTTTATCTTTACATTTTTGCTATTTACTCTAATTTTTGTTTCTTTATTTATTATGCCTCCTATTCTTTATTTGTTATATATTTTTTTTAAACAATTTCATTTATAAAAAAATATATATTAACTGGACATAGTATTTTAAATCTACACAATTCACTCCCTTCTTGTGTTTAGAGTCAGTTGTCCAAAAATAGTATCAGACCCTGGTTCGATTTGACGGGTGAGCGAAAGTTGGATCCTATATGTTGAATCCTATTATAGGATGTGGGAGATCACACTTGTGGGGGAGATTGTTGGGTGTGAATGGTTAAGTCGCAAATCGCCTATAAATGGGTTAAATGTTAGATTTATAAGAGAGAAGATCTATATACTTGATACCTTAATATTTTTGGTTGAGATATGATGTATCCCTCTCTTGTGCTCATGGAGCATGCAAAGAAAATTTATTCTTGACTTTGGTTAAAGTATTGATGAATACAAACACATCAACAAAAAGAAGACAAAAACTTGTCTAAAAAGAAAAATATTGAAGGCCAACACAAATCAAAGAAAAGAATCAAGATGGTTAAAGTATGCATTACAATTCATATTATATATCTTAAAGGCTCATAAGAGTATACATAATTCATCTAAAATCATTTGGAACCAAACCATGTTGTTACAAAGCTGCTTTTCACAATTTCAAACAATTGTAATCGGTTACACAAAACCTATAACCGGTTACAAACACATTTTTTTTTAAAATTGTGTTTTATTTTTTAACAGCTACAACTATATATGGTTAACCAAAACCTTTGACTAGTTACATCCACAAAAATTTCAAAAAACTTTTAACAATTATATCTCTAATCGATTAAAATATTTTATAGTAACTGGTTACCACTGAAGCAACAACTATTTTCATGAATACTAGTAACTGACCCGTGCGTTCGCACGGGCCGGAGTGTTTGAATGTTTTACGCTATGAAATCTAAAATAGAAATGAAAATGTAAAAAAAATTATGTATAGTTAAGAAATTATTCCTATAGCAAAAAAAGTTAATCATGAAAAAATTAATAAACAATTGTAATAATATGGAATGAAATTAAAAAAATTAACTTTAAAATAATAAAAAGAAAAAAATAAAATAAACAATTGTAATAGAATTGAAAATATGGAAAAATGGAAAATTGAGTTAAGGAAAAAAATTAAGTATTTTGTTTCTAAGAAATTTGAGGTGTTCAATTTCCAGTAACAAACCTGTGTATCCGGGTTCTGGTACCGGTGAAAAATATATATTTTTTAATAGAGAAATGTATATTTTTTTTATAGAAAAATGGTTGGTTTATCTGAAAAAATAATAATTGAATGTTTAATTAGAAAAATATATCGAGTTAAGGAAAATAAATAAATAATAAATTAAGTGAAAAAAATTAAGTATTTTGTTCCTAAGAAAACCTTCAACCGACTGCATTCTGGACACCTTCAACCGGCTAGTGGACCTGTTTAAGAAAACCAAAAAATGAGTCGACAATAAATAATACAGACTTGTTAGCTACACAAAAAAGACATAAAGGCCGATGTACCGGTTGAGGTAGTTGAACATTGGGAGGTTGTTCGAGCAGCATTGGAAGGTCACTGACCGCAGGCTGCTGAAAATCCGCATCCATGCTGACCTGCACGACCATTTCGTCATCTACCCGGTTCTGTTGATTAACAAATGATTATAATACGAAGAAATAACAATGGTTGCATGTTGCTAGAGATAATGAAAAGGAAAAAGGTTAATGTAGTTGTTGTACCTTTTCAGGTTGTTGGATTGAGTTGCCGACCGCAGGCTGCTGAAAATCCGTATCCGTGCTGACCTGCACGTCCATTTCGTCATCTACCCAGTTCTGTTGATTAACAAATGATTATAATACGAAGAAATAACAATGGTTTCATGTTGCTAGAGATAATGAAAAGGAAAAAGGTTAATGTAGTTGTTGTACCTTTTCAGGTTGTTGGATTGAGACACCGACCGCAGGCTGCTGAAAATCTGCATCCGTGCTGACCTGCACGACCATTTCGTCATCTACCCGATTCTATTGATTAACAAATGATTATAATATGAAGAAATAACAATGGTTGCATGTTGCTAGAGATAATGAAAAGGAAAAAGTTAATGTAGTTGTTGTACCTTTTCAGGTTGTTGGATTGAGGCATGATGATGGACCTGTAGAGGTTGCTGCAATTCCGTAGGTTGTTGGAACTTAGTCTGTGTTTTGACATTCAAAGATTCTTCAACCCGTAGAACATTGTTGGACTCCATAAAAGTTGTTTCTATTTCATAAAGTGTGATGTGTGCTATTGAGAAAAGGATATAGGTTATATAATGAAGCTTGTGTCTCTTCACATACTCATGCATTTTGAAAAGGCAAACGCATTAAAATACATTGAAACTGTAACACACGAATATTGGGAGGTAAAGTAATAATGACCGATGATGGTCAAGTTTATCTGAAAGTTGTAAATACAGGGTTAATAATGGTGGACCACCATAGAAAAATAAAAGAACAATAAAACACAAAGGGGAACATTTAATACTTGATATCCAATCATTAACGGAAAAAATAGAAAGGGTAAGAACAACAACCTCAGACAACAAAACACTTAGACTTTATAATTACCATTTGATAATCGACACTGCATCATTATTAGAACCGATACAATTGGAACACCTACACAAAATCATACCTGAAACAACAATAACCTCAAATAACAACGACGTCAGCTGGTCTAATTACCAATTTCAAAAGCTCATAATAAACATTTTATGAATGACATACCATTGGGAGGTAAAATAACAATGACCGAGCATGATCAATTGTATCAGTAACGTGAGAATAAGAAGGCTCAGATTTATGTATTGTCAGTCAAGATAAGGAAAAGGTTCTCAAAGGATGCTGAACACTTATGCGGAAGTACAAAAATGTATTTCACGCAGACACGTAATAACCTCGCCATGAAAGAACTCTTCACAGAATGTCAGACATTTAAAAAAAAAATCATCACTGCCTTTATATGGTCAAGTTTATCAGAAAGTTGCACATACAAGGTTAATAATGGTGTGCCACTATAGAAAAATAAATGAACAATAAAAGACAAAGGGCAACATTGATTACTTTATATACAATCAATAACCGAAAAAAATGTGAGAAAGGATAAGAACAACAATCTCAGACAATATTACACTTAGACTGTATAATTACCATTTTAAAAAGCCCATTTGTTCCCGAGTCTTCGGCAATGGTCAATGCTTTTGCATATCCATTACCTGAACCTTACAAAGGATATCTCACGATTCCATGCTCCAATTGATACCCGACAATGCATCATTATTAGATCTGAGGCCATTCGAACTCCTACATGAAATCATACCAGAAAGAACAACAACCTCAAAGAACAACGACGTCAGATTGTTTAATTAGCAGTTTCGAAAGCCCATGACAAACATATTACGAATGACATACCATTGGGAGGTAAAATAATAATGACCGAGCATGATCAAGTGTATCAATAACATGAGAATAAGAAGGCTCAGATTTATGTATTGTCTGAAAAGATAAGGAAAAGATTCTCAAAGGCTACTGAACGCTTATGCGCAACTACAAAAATGCATTTCACGCAGACACGTAATAACCTCGCCATGAAATAACTCTTCACCGAATGTCAGATATTCATAAAAAATCATCAGTGCCTTTATATGTAAGCTAAACAATACAAACCATCATTATATAGGTAATACAAACCAACATGTCCCAATATAGTAATAGATACAATAGTTAATAGGACCACATTTGAACACGCTATAATTCAAATGAGTATCCTCGTCGGCTAAAATAATATGGAAAACATAATTTGCATCGCTGTTGTGTTCTCCGACATCTAAAATGTATGGAAGCAAGCCACATGCAAAGTGTTCAACATTAACTTCATTCTTGAACTATGAGGTTAGTAAACTAATATAAACACATAATATATTATGAGTTGATATCATTACCTATGAGCAAGTAAAACAAAGTGCTGGATACGACAATATAGATCACCATTTCTGCCAATTGTTAGAAAAGATTGGAACATTTTTCTACATTTTTGAATTTGGTTTTGTTTCTGTATGCACTACAACCTTATGAGATATTGATGAATTTGTCACTGTCACAAGACAAACTAAACAACCAACAACACAACTATTCACATAAACAATTTTTTTGCATACATAACCTTTAAACATTGTCTTCAACTCTTCATCGATACAAAATAGAGCCAACAAACACAAACCACCCCAACTTCATTCAACAACCAGTCAGCAAGACAAAAATATCATCATTGAAATAGACTGAATCAAACATGAAAAAGATATAAAGAAATCATAAATTATTGTAATCACAACAAAACATCAGCAGCAACGAGTCACTGTAAATTTCAGACCAAAAACATGTCACGTGAAATATGTTCCAACTATATATAAAAGCATTTTTTACATCATTATGTTCCAATCATGCACATAAATACTTATAAGAACTTCTTCTAGAAAAATTACATCCGTGTGTTACATACATATTATTCAACTGCCTTTATTTGGAAATATCTTCACCGAATGAAATTAAAATATCATAACTACCTTTATATGGAAAGTAAACAATACAAACCATCATTGCAGGCATACAGGTAATAGAAACCATCATTGCAGGCATATAGGTAACACAAACATCTTATGAATGACACACCATTGGGAGGTAAAATAATAATGACCGATGACTGACAAGTTTATCAGTAACGTGAGAATAAGAAGCATCAGATTTGTGTATTTTCAGAAAAGAAAAGGAAGAGGTTCTCAAAGGTTGTTGAACGCATATGTGCAAAGTGCAAATATACATTTCACGCAGACACATAACAACCTCGCCATCAAAGAACTCTTCACCGAACATCAGACATTTATAAAAATATCATCACTGCATTTATACGAAAACTAAACAACACAAACCTACTAAACAATAAAAGTCAATCCTCAATTAGAGAGAGGCTTAAGTACAAGAGTACTTGTCTCCGACGATCAATATATTGTTCTACAACAAATGCATCCAAATTGCTCCAGTAAAGTACCGAATCAACCAAAAAACAGAAAAAAGGGTTATCATTTTAAAAGAAACAACATGAGCGGGAAAGTGAACAATAGCTTGCATCCAACATTCAGATCTAAGCAAAAAAATACCCCATCAACAAACACATATCTGCAGTAACTATATCCGGCTCTAAAGCACATGTAAACATAAAGAAAATATGTACATTAAGTTTAAATCTAGTTTAAAATCAAGAAGAGTTAAAAGGTGGGTACAGTAAAACCCTATTTTCTTCTTTCATTGCCTACAGGAAAAAACACACTCATACTCATATCAGTGTATAGTTAGGGTTGAACAAAATTAGACTCACATTTATCTTTTCTCACACAAAAGAGGTTTGCAAAGGATGCAACACCAGTATCGGTGCAAAGAACCCACAAGATTTGACAAAGCCATCATACCTGGAAAAAAATCTTAACTCATTATAGATACAATGTGATGAAAGCATGACTACCTTAATGTCGAAGACGAGATGGAAGAAAAAGATGTAAGAGAAAGAAATAGTGAGACAAAGAAATATGGAGGAAGAAGACGAGAAACAAAACCGTGTGAGAGAGATAGAGAGAAATGTCCGAGAGTGAGAGAGAGAATGAGGATGAAGTGAGAAAAGAGAGAGTAGACCGGTCTGCTAGGTCATCTGAAAGGTGGAGCTGAAAAATGATGAAAAGAAGAAGTGGTATTTTGAATAGAGAGTAAATAAGTGTAGAGGGAAAAGAAAAAGAGAGAAAGGAAAATGTGTTGACAGAAGGTAAAGCCAGCCACTTGGCACACAAAGGGGTATGAAGGGCCAAAAAGGTATTTAAAGAACTATTAATTTTCTTATATGATAGATGTTTCATTCCTAAAGATTGCTTTGCTTCATGGAACCACTTAAAACTTTTTTTTTCATTCAAAGGGGATGTATATAAGGTTTATACATCGATAAAACGAAAATCAACTCTTTCAAAATGTAGTTTTAAAATCAATTCAAACAAAATTGTTAAGTGTTCATATAATTTTAAATGAAACTTTGTGTTGTAAGTCGAGCTAAACGACTTAAAATAGCGCTACTGAGAGACAATATAGAATAATTTAATACTTGTTAAGTAGTTTCATGACTTATCACTTTTGAGGTTGTTGTTAGCGTTGTCAAGAAAGCAACAAAGTCTAAGCAGAAAAAAAGACTAGGACAAGAAAAAATAGTAGGTTGTTAGCCTAACTCGTAGTGATATTTTAACCAACCAACCTTGAATAATGAATAAATTATGTTTTTTTCCTGTCAAATAGAATCGTGTTAGTACTATCCATCTTTAAACAATGAGGATATTGTTCTTTTTAAGTCTGGATATTTTAATTAAGTGCTTTATTTTGATTAATGATAAATGAAATATCATGAAATTTTCAAAATAATGAATTTAAATATATTTTAAAAATAGTGGGAGATTGAGAATTTGCAAAATATACAATTGAAAAATAATATTTTATAAGTGGCTAAAATATAAAAAATGTACATATTTGATATTTGAGAAAATAAATAGACTAATGATTGAATTGTTTGTTTTAATTATATATTAAAAGGGACAAAAGAATGAAAATATAAATTCCATGAATTCAAACTCATAATATATGAATAAGAAAGACACCTAGTTATAGGTGTTTAACGTTTAATCATTACAATTAGGGGGTGGAAATAGACTAGGTTAAGTTAGACTTTATAAGGCTCGGGTCTGACATACGATAAACTTAAAAGGTCTGAGTCTGACTTATGACCTGTTATAGACTATCTTTTTTTACCTGACCTGTCTTTTTAAAAGTCTGGTCTGAAAGCCTATATATAAGTTTTTTTCTCATTAAGGTTCTCAATTATTTCATATTATTTAAGAAACTTTATAGACTGGTCTATATATGCATATATAGACTGAATTATTTAGCTTTTGTTCTAATATATATATATATATATATATATATATATATATATATATATATATATATATATATATATATATATATATATATATATATCATCTTGGGCTAGCCTATTTTTGTTCCAAAAATACCCTTAGATAACTACTTTTTATCTACTTTTCTTTGCATTTATTTATTATTTAAAATAAGTGTAAGTTACTAAAAATATTTGAAATGTTCACAAGGAACTTGAGCAAAGGTTGTACTAAAGACAATTACCTATAACTTCCAACATAACCCTTACATGATCTCTCATGTTTTTTCTTCAAACTCTCACACGGTTAACCATAGTAAAAAAATTTTGCCCTTGAAAATATATGAAACAACTCTCAATTGCAAAATGATCTTTCCTTCATAATAACTCTATTTTTTCTTTCTTTCTTTTTCCTGGAAAAATTGCCTATTACTTACTTTCATTTTACTTTCATTAATTTATATAAATGTCTGCTTGAGATATTGATGTATGTACAATGAGGAGTGGCAAACATAGATATAATTAGCATTTTGTGTGACAAAAAATATTCGACAGTTACAATGAGATGATACAGTAGCGTTGCACTTTGTGGTGGATACATGGAAGCCCCCATTTACATCTGATATTTTTCTATCTTCTTTATTTTTGTTTCATCTATATCCTTTGTAAAGAAGAAATAATTATTTCTCTTATTTTATTGTTGTAGTTTATGATTTTGTCTTTTGAAAAGTGGAAGGTATGTATGTAACACGCAAGATAATTAATGTTTGACTTTGATAAATACATTAGATTGATTAATTACGTTCAAAAGAGAAAATAAGATTTTATATATAAAGGGAATATAATTATGTTTATATTGCATTATAAACATAACTATATTTTATATATATTTTAAAATATATTTTGTGTATTAATTAACAATTATAAAGGGAATATAATTATGTTTGTGATAATGAATGATCGAAAGTTTTAACAATTATAAAGGGAATATAATTATGTATGTGACAATGAATGTTTGCAAGTTTTGCTGATGGGAGAAGATGATGAAGTGATTTTAACCCATCCACGTGTAAGATTTTTAAACCCAAAGAGTGAGTTTTCTTATATACTAGATTACATAATGAACATCAAGTTCCTACTTTTTCATACGTTTTATGTATTATTTTATGTATGATTTTGATATAGAAAGTAGTTGTTTTTTGCCCATACGTTTCATGTGCCATCACTGAGTCTAATATATTTATTTTTACAAAACAGTGGTAATATATATTATCACATAAGGTTGTGATAACACTGTTATATATATGATTTATTCAATGATAACATTAATATTTTTGAGTTTTATTTTCTAGCATTAATACCATTAATTTTGTTTACCCTCTCCAATTAGATATGTATTTTTTCTTTTATTTTGTTAAATTAACATTCAAACACACACACACACACACACACACACACACACACACACACACACACACACATATATATATATATATATATATATATATATATATATATATATATATATATATATATATATATATATATATATATATATATATATATATATATATATATATATATATATATATATATATATGGAAGTTATGACAAAAAAATTGTTTTATGAACAAATCATATATCTTCTATTTAACTATAGTAATGACATCACATAACATAATATTGTGTGTGAGTTAAAAATTATAATTTGTTCTAATAATACTTGTTCTTTTTTAAAAGATGAAAAATATTGTACCCGAAATATAGTGTTAGCAGAGTAAGAAAAGCAAATAAAAAAAACATAATTGAGTTTTTTTAAGAGATAAAAAATGTTGTGTATATGTGTTAGTATAATAAAAAAATGATAAACTCAAGAACGCATTGACACAGGGATATTGTTGTTGATATGACATTTTGTGGTGTATTTGTAGTTTTTTAAAACTCAAGAACGCATTGACACAGGGATGTATGAATAATTAATTTGAATATTTACAAGGTAAAAAAATACTATACTATACTAATTACAATTAATATCATCATCTTTTTCTCTGAAAAAGTCTAATATGATAGTCTTACATTTTTGTTTTACCACGAAAAATAATTGCAGGGAAAAAGAAAATTTTTCAAAAAAGATTTCAAGTTTGACCTTCCCCTTAAAAGCATTTGTTGTGAATTGGATACCTTAGAAACAAAGTATAATAGGTTTCTTTATGATCAAGAAATCCGCAAGGATTTGGGTTTAGGGTTACCAAAGATAACAACAATGATTGGTTATAAACTGCTATTCTTTCCTTTCTCTTAAAACAAGATTACAAGTATACAAAAATAACAAATAACCTCTCTCACTTTTGAATTAGGGTTTTATCTTCCTATTTTCCCTTATTCAAAATATGAGAGATTAGTATGCTATTTATAATAAAACTAACATACTAACCTAATGAGCTTTTTAACAATTACCCATTACAAGCTAACTTAGGGTACAAGTTAACTTAAACAATTGGATCCATAACACAAGGCCCAATTAAAAAATAACATGTGAGTAGACTTCAACGACATGCTATTCGTACTAGGGTTTGTTCCAATATTTCACAAATTTCCACCTTGGAACACACCCTATACCAACAAGAAACAAACTAGCTTTCTTCATGCAGCTTTACAACTACATACAGTGGAAAAACTTACAACTGGACAACGTCTTGGTGATCATATAAGCAACATTTTGATCTGTAGAAACCTTCAGCACTTGGACTTCTCCATGCTCGATTATCCCTCTACGAAATGCAGCATCACATTAATGTGTTTGGTTAGCTCATGATAGGATGAGTTCTTCGACAAGTGTATTGCACTTTGACTATCATATTTAATAGTGATACTTCGACCTTGAAGTTTCAGCTCCTTTGCAAAATCTTCAAGCCACAATGCTTCCTTTACAGCTTCAGATAGGGGGATATATTCTGCTTTAGTGGTTGATAAGGAAACAACCTTATGATGTTTTGATTTCCAACTAATTGTTATGTCAAACATATTGAAAACATATCCAGAAGTAGATTTTCTAGAATCCATACAATCTGCATAATCAGAGTAGACATATCCCTCGATTGCTGCTTTACTATCTTCACTCAAGGCTCCGCCATAAATTAGGACTCTATTTAGAGACCCATTTATATACTTTAGAATCGACTTCAATGCTTGCCAGTGAGCCTTTCCAGGATTCGACATGTACCTTCTTACAAGACTTACCGCATATGCTATGTCGGGTCTAGTACAAACCATAACACACATCAAAGAACTTACTATATTAGCATATGGAATTCTATTCATATAATCTCTTTCAACGTCAGTACTGAGACACTGATCTATACTCAACTTGAATTGAGGGTTTGTTGGAGTCACAATAGGCTTTGAATTCGACATACCAAACTTATCAAGAATCTTCTTCAAGTATGCCTCTTGAGATAACCATAATCTCGATTACTTTCTATCTCTTCGAATGTCAATCCCAAGAATCCTGGACGCAGCTCCCAGATCCTTCATATCGAATTCCTTATTGAGTTCATCCTTCACCCTCATTACATCTTCGACATTGTTGCTTGCTATTAGAATATCATCCCCATAAAGCAACAAAATAGCAAATGAATTACCAGGTCGAAATCTGAAGTAAACACAGTGGTCGAACTAACTTCTGATGAAACTTATGCGTGCCATGAACTTGTCGAATCTCTTATTCCATCGTCGAAGAGATTGTTTCAGACCATATAAAGATCTCTTTAGTTTGCACACATACTCTTCTTTCCCCTCTTTGACACACCCTTCAGGTTGCCTCATCAGGATTGTTTCATCAAGATCACCATATAAGAACGCAGTCTTCACATCTATCTATTCCAGTTCAAGGTCGAACTGTGCCACCATGGCAAGAAACATTCGAATGGACATGTGCTTCACAACAGGAGAGAACACATCATTGAAGTCGACACCTTCTTTCTGAGTGGACCCCTTGCAACCAACCTTGCCTTGTATCTCTTCGACGCCACTCCTTCGATTCCTTCCTTAACTTTGAAAATCCATTTACAGCTGACTAACCTGGCTCCAGCAGGTTTCTTGATCAGTTCCCAAGTATTGTTATCATGAAGAGATTTCATCTCATCATCCATGGCCTTCATCCATTCAGTCTTATTTTGACTCCTCATAACTTCCTTATAGTCTATAGGTTCTTCGTCTAGAACCTCACTTGCAGAGTAAAGGCATAAGCTATAAGATCTGCATACCCAAGTCTCTTTCCAGCAGGTAGTAATTATCGGTCTCCTCATCTTCGACATCAATTTCTGCTTCTTCTTCGACTTCATCTGGGTCATGCAAATCAACATCATTATGCTCTACCTCAACAAGAATTTATCCCTGTTCTAGATCTTCGACAACATCTTCAGTTTTCTTGAAAGCCATCTCAGCTTCATTAAAAACTACATCTCGACTGCTGATACACCTCTTGTGACCTAGCTCTAGGAACCATGCATTTCAGAGCTCTAGGTTCGACCTTGTCTTTCCTAATGTAAGCATAGGCTACAGAACCAAATACTCTCATTTTGCCGAGATCTGATGGATGTCCTGACCAAACTTCTTCAGGTGTCTTCATATCTAACGCAGTCGAATGACATCTGTTTATCAGATATGTTGTTGTCGAAACAGCCTCAGCCCAAAACACCATCTTCAATCCAGCACTAACCAATATCCATCTAAACCTTTCGAGGATTGTTCGATTGAATCTCTCGGCTAGACCATTTTGCTGAAGAGTACCTGTTATAGTCTTATGCCTTGCAATCCCAGGCTCGACACAATAATTGTCGAAAGCTTCATTGCAGAATTCAAGGCCATTATCAGTTCTCAACCTCTTGACCTTTCTGCCAGTTTGAGTTTCGACCAGAACCTTCCAACTCTTGAAATTCTCAAAAAATTCATCCTTCGTCTTCTGAATGAATACCCATAACTTTATGGAATAGTCATCAAGTATGGATAGAAGATATCTTGCACCTGAATGTGAAGGATTACTTGCAGGCCCCCAAAGATTAGCATGGATGTAATCAAGGGATCCATGTGTTCTTTGTTTACCTTTGTTAAACTTCACCCTATAGGATTTTCCAAATACACAAGATTCACAAAACTCCAACTTCTCAACTTTGTCACCACCTAGCAGGTTTTGTTTCCCCGGTTCGACCAGGTCTCTCTCGCTAACATGGCCCAATCCATAATCCACTTTTTTCTTGAGTCGCCGCTCGAAACCACAAGAACATCAGATGAGTCAAAATCATCTTGAACAATGGCAGCATTGCAAGTATCATTACCTCCATGATATTTCGGGCTTTCAAGGCACACCTTTCGAATGTTACCTTCCTTATTACAATGATATCATAAAACACTAGATGCTTCACCACTATAAGATTTCTACTCACTTTTTCCCTTCTTCTTGTCGAACTTACCATCCTTTCGCAAGAGTTTCGCCTTAACGACCAAACCTTCACCAATCGTCGAAGGTTTATGCTCCTTTTGTTTGTTCAAGTCCTTAGAGTACAAGTAATGCTGAACATCTTCAAAGGTCAGGGACTATCTTCCATACAAGAGGGTTTCTTTGAAGTGGGCATGTGTTCTGGGAAAAGCGCATAACAACAACATCGCTTGATCTTCATCATTGATCTACACATCAATATTTTCAAGATCAAGAATCAGCTTGTTGAACATATCCAACTGCTCAACCAACAATTTGTCTTCATTCATCTTGAATGAATACAAGGCTTACTTCAGGTAGAGTCGATTCACCAACGATTTGGTCATATACAAACCTTCAAGTTTCAACCATAACCCTGACGTCGTCGTCTCCTTTGATACCTTTCGAAGAACCTTATCACCAAGGCTCAACAATATTATGTTGTGTGCTTTCTCAATCATGGTCGTCTTTTCAGTTGTCGTGAATGCAACATTCATGGTCGTCTCTCCCTTCAACGCTCACCACACCAATTTGTTGTGAATTGGATACCTTAGAAACAAATCATAATAGGTTTATTTATGATCAAGAAAACCACAAAAGTTAGGGTTTAGGTTTACCAAAGATAACAACAAGGATTGGTTATAAACTATTATTCTTTCCTTTCTCTTAAAACAAGATTACAAGTATACAAAAATAACAAATAACCTCTCTCACTTTTGAATTAGGGTTTTATCTTCCTATTTTCCCTTATTAAAAATATGAGAGACTAGTATGCTATTTATAATAAAACTAACATACTAACCTAATGGACTTTTTAACAATTACCCATTACAAGCTAACTTAGGGTACAAGTTGTAAGTTCTGTAAAATGGGCATGAATTTTGTAAAACAAATATAACAGCAGTGTGTATGTATAGAATCTTTGCAAAACACAGAAAATATAAAGCAATGAGTCCTTTGTGTGTGCCCAAACATGTTGTGTTGAAATGTTTAAACGTCTGGAACATCATGTCGTAGAAGATGTCAAGACAGTTCATTCGACATCATGAACTGTTGAAGATGGATTGAATATTCTGTCAGGTTTCAACAAAAACAAAATATTATTGAAGATTTAAATCAATCCAATGGCGCTGATTATAAAAGATCTTGAAGACTCAAATTTACATTGAAGAAAAATATTGAAAAATATAGAGTTTCTATATTTAGAGATATTTTAGGAGTTTTTATATTTAAAATCTTTTTGTACATTTGTAAGCAGATTTTTTCTGCATATTTGTAGCAGTTATTGTTGTGATTGTTTAGGCTCAAATTTAGTTGGGAATAGGTTATAAAAGAAACCTTGTAACCTAGTTTAGAACCAACCAACCAACCGATCAAAATGTAAACATCATTAGGTTGTGTTCTTGTGCAGCCGTATGTAACAAGGAACCCTATTGTGGCTGTGTATTTGTAAACCTCGAAGCTGCTAAGAATACTTAACTAAAGTTGCTAAGCAAGGTTAATGTATTGTAATAGAAGTGTGACTTCTATTGTGAATTGTTGTATAGGTTTGAAGTCGTCAATATCAGCAACTGAGATTTGAGGGCTATGAGACATCACTGAGGTGATTGGAAGTGAGGATGAGTTTCTCATGTTTAGCAGTTCCTAAGTAGAAGTTGAATTGGTAGTGTTTAAGTGAGAAGATTGTAAATTGTAGGTGTTTGTTGAGAATTCTTTGAATTGATACTACATAGTGGATTTCCTTCTTGGCTTGGTAGCCCCCAAAGTAGATTGGTTTGATCGATCTGGGTTAACAATTCTATTATGTTCTTTATAGCTTTTATGTCTTTATTTTATGCAGTACCTGAACTGGATGTATTATCAGATGTCACAACATCCTGAAGCATGTTTGACTCTGATATATCAGAATTTTTAATTACTGATGTGTATGCCTTATCATGTATATAAGTAACAAATAAGATGTCTCAACATCATATTCGACATCTGAGTCTGTCATACCAGAATTTCAATTGGTATCAGAGCAGGCATCTTAGTCTATTTCTGGATGAGATCCAAGGGGGATACTTTCTGGTTCATGGTCAAGGTAGAAGGGTTCTACTGAAAAGATGTTTAGATGTGTGAATGGTCCCTAGAAGTGGATGATGGATTGTTCTAGTGTTGTATCATGGGGTTCGTGCTGCTATTGTGATAAATTTGATTTATTTTCAAACCTATGGTTGCTAGTGTCACCTGGAGATAATTGCTAGGGAAAATTTGTGTCACTTGAAGCTTTTAAGGAGTTTGTTATCCGCTGCTTATCTATCGGATAACTCCTTTGTGTGAGAAAGTTGCTCTTCTATGGAGATATATCCTATGATATTGGGGATATATGTCTATCTGCTTATGTTAATTGTGATAATGATACTTGAAGACTCTTTTTCAAGTCCACTCAAGGCACTATGAAGAGAAGTGGTTGGTTGGAGATCTGAAGACTACTATTAACAAACCTATCTTCTGTCTGTAGATCTCTTTGTGATCCTTGGAATAATGTCTTATCCCATGATAGAACATCACATCAGAATTAGGCATGATTATATTGTTCAAAGAATGGCTATATAGATGCTTGGGTACTAAACTACTATGTTTATCTCACAAGTGTTTGGAACCTACTCCTGATCTGGAAGAGGAGGCGTCTGTATGGTGTGTCTAAGGAGGTTCTGGCCCTGGAACTTTTCTTAGCTATGGGTGCTGATCAAGGAGTGATCAACATGTGTTTTCTCCTGAGGACAATTTATTTATAGTCCTTGCTTCATGAGTGAAGTACCAGAGCTTCAAGGAGGATTATTTCATAGAGACTCCTTGTACATGAAGGTCAAGTTGTGTCAACTGGTGGAGTTGACCGATGTGAATATAGCTGATCAATAGCTATATTATGTGTGAGGACATCTCAATTCAGTATGATTACTGGGCCTGAAGGAGAAGTCTGTTGGAGTGTGCCAGCTACTGCTTATGTTTGTGTTTTGGAAGGCTAATCAACTGCTGATGGTTGATTCCCCTATGCCCATGTATATGTTTGTTGTGGAGGTTTGTGTAACTGATATTGATGTCTGAACAAATGTTGGAACATCATCTCAGAAAGTATCAGATATCTGCAGAAGAAGAAGAAGTAGTCAGACTCATGTCCTACCTTGTGTGAGAAGGTAACCTTATCTGACCTATAGTAAATATCTTGATGGGAGATTTGGTATTTGTCTATTGTTTTTATGATGCATAAATGTGGATACTTGGATGGGAGACTTAGTATTTATCTAAGAAGTATGCATATCTGCAGTCTGAAGCTTATGGTTCAGAAAGTGTTATGAGTAACTAAGGCTCATCTTCGAAACAGAGCTTTGGTTGTTCATGAAAGGGGGGGTTAAGTAGTGTCATATGTGGTGTTTTGGTGCAAGAGTCCAGACTAGTTTTGGTGGATGCAGTTGGAGTTTTGTTCTTCCCTTGACAAGGAAGGTGGTTATAATCATGAAGTTATTATTGACCAATCATCAGGACTTTGTGAAGATTGCTTTACTCAGGGAGAAATGTCATCCTTGGTATTGCGGCAAGGTGTAGTTCCGAACTATTCCTTCTGAAGATTCAGACAGTGGCAGGTTTGAAGACTTTGGAGAAAACAGTGAAAGTTTCTCATCAATATGGGATATTGGTAGAATTTTCTACAAAACCAACATAATGGAGGTTGTTTACTCAAACTTGGTGGATAAATCAAGTCTATGAGAGCATGGAACACTTGTTCTGTAAAGGAAGGAGCTTCTTTCAAGTGGCAGAAGAAGGAGCTGAATTTAATAGCTGGATGTGGACTAACAATGTTCAAACATCTAGTTCAACATCAGAGTATAATTGGTGAAGTGGCACATCAATTTAAGATAAAATGATCTATAGGGATTGAATGCTTCCTAAGGCTTGTTATCTTGACAGCTTGGTGAAGATCAACTTTATTGATCAGGATATCTTTAGAATATTTCTAATAAATGTGAAGAAGACAAGTGTGGAAATTGGCTTTTTCATTTAGGATTCATAAAATGAGGTGATCAAAGTGTGGCAATTGGTTGATCTCTATATTGGATTCGAAGAATCAAGATAATCAGAGTGTGGCAGCTGGTTGTTCTTGAGGATTGTCTTAGAACAAATTGCTCTTGGGAAGAAGAGTGATGAGTTGAAGACTCAAGGAGATTTGTTCTTCTTGAAGGTGGATGGGAGTTTAACTCTCTTTCTGGATTTCTGATTCTAGTTGGTGGCACAGTGTAGTTGAAGATTTTCAGTTCTTGGATTATTATGCTATAGTAAGTCCAGTTGGTGGAGCACATCTAGGATCATGGTGATAAGTTCTTGGTGTGTGGAAAATGTTCTAACTAAGTGTTAGTACATTACCATAGGTATTTGTCTACATGGTTTCTATTCTTAGACTACCTAATCATAAGGGAGAATGATGAAGTCAATGATCTATGTAGAAGAGACTGAAGTAGATCAGGTATTGATTGCTTGGAAGTCTATTTATAGACACTCTTTCTAATTTCATAATTAGTTTGAATGTGGTTTGTCTAGATTGTATGGCCAAAGGACTGTAAAGATATTATGTTGGGCCAGTTTCAAGAACCCGTGTGCAGAAGATGTTCAGCTTGTGTAGTTTGTGGTAACAACAAACCAAGAAGGGATCAAGTGTGCTTTGCTACAAGAAGTGAATGTGTTCAATTGGGAATTGAACAGTGGGTAAGCTCTTGAAGACATGAAGATATGTCTTATGTTTTCCTTTCATTAAAGTACAGAGAATGATGGAGTATCCTTGATAGGGGGAGTATGTTACAATTCTGTGCATCTGATTTTGTGGAGTTAAGAGGGAGTAATAACTTAACCAGGTTATGTGATGTTACACATCATGTTATGACATGTGCTACTAAGTATATTTTCCTGATTAATTTTTATTACTTAGTGGTTGTGGTGTGCATGTCCTTATGATCCAGATGAGGAGTGTTTTGTGTATCCAATATGCTTATGGAATAAAGTTGCTATCTACAATTTATGTTGGATTCTTCAGGGGTTGTGAACCATAATGTTGCACTGCTAGAAGAAAATATATGGTTGGATGTCAGAACATGTTTCATAACATGTGTGTATTGTTCTCTTTTGTGAGTGTTTATGGACGACGTTGGCAGAAAAATGTGAAACACAACGTTTTTATGCGTGTTTGTTATTGGGCCGTTTGTTTTGGGAGAACTAGTCAGCATGTCAAGATCAGTTTTTGTTCCACATTGAATGGTGCATAAGTTTTTTCTCCTATCATAAAGATCTTGGACCAAAAACACTTCTTCAAGGATAGGACGGTACTATCTATGCCTTGGCTCCCTGTTTATAGAAGCATATTTCCTCTTCCTCCAGCATGTGAGTTTTCTTGTTTTCATCTTTTCTTTTAATGGGGTTCTTTAGAGTTTGGATGAATAATTCATGGGTATGGTGCTGTGAGGGATGTGTTTTCCAAGTTTTAGCTAAAAGGGGGAGAAAGAGGGTGTACATATGTTGTACTCAGAGCTGTTGTCACATCAGCTGCATTTGTTGTTATGTGTGGTGCTTATCAGGATGTCAAGGTTGATTTCGTATGCTAGTCTGTGTGACTTATATCCTGAGTTGTTGAACACAATTGTGACTTGTGTTTTGAGTTACATAAGGGAAGGACAAATTGTTCTCTTATGTCACCATTGGTATTCTAGAGGAAATATGTCCAACAACCTGTGAAGGAAACTTCTCAGAATATGAAAAGAAAGGAAGTAGTAATGGATTTGTTCGGTCAAGAATTCAGGACTTTCTACTTCTTATTTTACTGCTGTTGTGTCTACTAGAAGAAGAGGTAGTAACTCATCCACTGGAAGAATAGATGACTATTGTTTTTGTTCAGTTGTGAATACTGTTGAAGATGTTCAATAACATGTTTTGACATAATGGAGAGTTTTTTGTTGTATGTTTTTGCTGCTGTTTTTTTCTTGATGTATTTTTATTATTTGTTTTAGCCAAAATTTGCCAAAAGGGGGGGGGGGGATTGTAAGTTCTATAAAGTTGGCATGAATTTTGTAAAACAAATATAGCAACAGTGTGCATGTACAAGATCTTTGCAAAACATGGAAAATATAAAGCAAGGAGTCCTTTGTGTGCACCCAAACATGTTGAGTTGAAATGTTTCAACATCTGGAACAACATGTCGAAGAAGATGTCAAGACGACTCATTCGACATCATGAACTGCTGAAGATGGATTGAATATTCTATTAGGTTTCAACAGAAATATAATATTATTGAAGATTTAAATCAATCCAATGGAGTTGATTGTAAAAGATCTTGAAGAATCAAATTTACATTGAAGACAAATATTGAAAAATATAGAGTTTCTATATTTAGAGATATTTTAGGAGTTTTTATATTTGAAGATCTTTTTGTACATTTGTAAGCATATTTTTTCTGCATATTTGTAGTATCTATTGTTGTGATTGTTTAGGCCCAAATCTAGTTGGGAATAGGTTATAAAAGAAACCTTGTAACCTAGTTTAGAACCAACCAACCGATCAAAATGTAAACATCATTAGGGTTGTGTTCTTGTGCAGCCATACGCAATAAGGAACCCTGTTGTGATTGTGTATTTGTAAACCTCGAAGCTATTAAGAAAGAGGTGGATTGTACTTAACTGAAGCTGCTAAGAAAGGTTAATGTATTGTAATAGAAGTGTGACTTCTATTGTGAATTGTTGTATAGGTTTGAAGCCGTCAATATCAGCAACTGAGAGTTGAGGACTGTGAGACATCACTGAGGTGATTGGAAGTGAGGATGAGTTTCTCATATTTAGGAGTTCCTAAGTAGAAGTTGCATTGATAGTGATTAAGTGAGAAGATTGTAAATTGTAGGTGTTTGCTGAGAAGTCTTTGAATTGATACTACATAGTGGATTTCCTTCCTGGCTTGGTAGCCCTTAGAGTAGATTGGTTTGATCGAACTGGGTTAACAATTCTATTGTGTTCTTTATAGCTTTTCTGTCTTTATTTTTTGCAGTACCTAAACTGAATGTCTTATCAGATGTCACAACATCCTGAAGAATGTTTGACTCGTATATATCATAACTCTTAAGTACTGATGTGTATGCCTTACCATGTTTATAAGTAACAGATAAGATGTCTCAACATCATATTCGACATCTGAGTCTGTCATACCAGAATTTCACAAGCTAACTTAAACAATTAGATTCATAACACAAGGCTCAATTAAACAATAACATGTGAGCAGACTTCGACGACATGCTATTCATACTAGGGTTTGTTCCAATATTTCACAGCATCAATGATTACACATTAGCGATAAAACTTTGTATGCTTTAGTTCTTGAATGGTTTTTCGAATATCTTTGTTTACCATTTTCAATATGTAATAATATATTGGATGTTTAGACAACATACATACATTTTTATCTTAATTTCATTTAATTCTAATAGTTGTATTTGAGTATAACTAGTTTTAGCATGACGTATACCTAAAACTTCTTAAAAGACATGTACGTATTAGCGCAATAGAGTTCATATATATAGTTAATTCACTATTACAATTTTAAATTGTCTGTTTATCATCTTGATTTTAAGTCTACTTGACGGTTTCTAAATAATATCATACAGTGCGCATTAAAAAAATGTATTGATAGGTAGCATACTGAAACCAATATAATAATGTTTTAAATATACTTTCATCTATTTGGCTATTTTAACATTGGCCAAATCAATAGGAAACATGCTATTGCCAAGTACATGCTCCAATGATCTATATTTAATAATACTTGAATATAGAAAAATATTAAAATCAAACTTATAAAAATTGTCACGGTTAATATTTTCACACGTTGCACCTTAAAAAGGCGGAAATAACCTATATAGAATATCTTTAATATATATGAAAATATGTGTCGCTCTATAAGATTTCATAGGCTTTTTTAATATCTTAAACTTGACCTATTTAATTAAATACACTTTAAAAAAAATCTTAGCATAGCCTTTTTATTAAAAAAAATTGGTCTAATCTGATCTTAAGTGGGCTAAGTTATAGGTCCTTGTAGACCGATCTAACATATTTCTACCCCTCATTACAATCTATGTCATACTTCTTTCAGCCTTATTTATAAAGCCAAAATATTCTATTTTTATTTATTTTAAATATAACAAATATCAATAAATTAATAAATACTCAAGCTTTTATTCCCAAACTACCCATGTATTAATTACTTAATATTATTAGTATTTTTTATTACTTATAATTAAGGCGGGAGTAGTACCTCTTGAGTGTTAAAAGTATATATTACCTATAATAACTATTTCAAAGAGTTACACCATACCATTTAATCAATTGTTATGAATTTCTCTATGAAATAGATTTTTTCTGATATATAAAGAAATGTAAATTGACATGTTTTATGAATCAAACCTATATTAAATATTTTATTTATTTTTAGTGCAATGAAATATCATTTATCTATTATAAAATATCATTGAACGATAAATTTAATGTGAATATGCAATATTTTGAATATAATTAATCAATTTATTTATTTATATTCAATTTGTCTAAATTTGTGGAGATGAATCAAACTTAAAGTTTAGTATGAACAAACATTTTGTAATTTCTTTTGTCCAACTTTCATATTATTTTCACTTTTTTTCTTGTTCAAGTTAATTTGCATACTCCACATAAAAGATCTAAAAGAAACATATATTTTTCAAAGGGAAATGCTAACAAGTGTCCTCACGACACTTTTAAAGAACTTTAAACAGTAAATTTTTATAAAAGTATGCGTAATAATGTGTAATAATGTGAATTGGAAATTGAATTGTTTGAAATTTTTAAAGAATAATTTCTAAATATGGAATACTTAAATAGTACCCTGAAAGCACTGATTAGCAATACCCTTTTTTAAATCACTAAAAACTCAAAAATAATTTTTTATTTATTTAAACCTTGCATTTAAAAATGTTTGAGATCATTGTCTATAGTTATTGTAATAGTTTGGATATCCATTAATATGATGATTTCATAAAGCATCCTTTCTGTTTCTTAGCCATCACTATAAATTATTTAAATGTCCTTAGTTTTCGGAGATGCATCTCCGGATGTACCAAATTCTGAATAAACGGAATATTTCGGAGATGCATCTCCGTAACAATTTAAAACATTCAATGCATCCCACTCATAAGCCATTATACACTTGAATTGAAACGAAGATGCAACTCCGTGAATATTCCGGAGACACGTCCCTGTAACGTATCAGAACTTGGTCTTTCATCTTATATTTATTTTATTTGTATTCATATTAAGATTTAAACTATACCATATAATCGAAAAATAAAAAAATCTATGTACATAATTTCAAATGATCCAAAAATACCATACATAAATAAAATACCAATAAATATCGAAAATGTCATATGATCGAGATCAATACAGTAGCAAGACCGTCAAAATAAATACATACCATGATACTACTACTATATACTATTTCGGATTGGCTCAAAGACTAGGCATGACCCAATCCACTCCTGCATCCAGAATGACCCAATAGTCCAATGTCAAAGGGACTCACTGGCTTCATTCCCTCAGCCGAGTAGGCCTCGTCGACCGAGGTTACCCGTGGTCGGACTCCTCTGCCCCTTCCGGACTTCTGTCCGACACCTAGGAGAAGTCACCCAAATTCAGTCGAGGACAACTCCTATTCAGTTTACCTTGTTCCCGGTTGGCACCACATCCGAGCAGGTCTGATCCTCCCAATGACTAGTTTCTGGCAGTTACCTATTTCCGGGGGATCCGCGATCCATGCCCAAAATAGGGACCAATAGTCAAGCGTTGGGGGATCTATATAAACCCTTTCACACAAGAGGGTCGGGTATCAAATATTCACTATCATAACTTACTTTCTCGTACTTGCTTATTCTTCTGCTTTGTCTTACTTTGGCATTAGGGTGTCTTTGTTATAACCTGCAACAAAGGACAAACATAAATCCCTTGGTCCTTGAAACGGTTAGTGAAAATGCTATGTTATAATGTCATGATGTTATGTTCATGTTTAAAGCAAGCAAATGGAAAACACAAACAACTCACACAAGAGCCTTAAGTTTAAGAGCTTTCATGAAGTCCATAGGTAATTACCCTCCCCATGGAATAGTAACCGGGATTTAAGGAATCTCAATATCACTGATTCTTCTAAAAGGTTGTAGTTCAGTATGTCAATTTTCTTGCCAACCAAAACATCCCAAGATTAGAATCTCAATGAGCGTAGCATCGAGTATCAACCAACTTTAGACTGCACCAAAGCCGACTATCTCACTACTTTCTACTGGCCAAGATGGGTCAATTATGGTTCTAAAGGGAAGTTAGTGTAAATGACACCATGTGGCAGCCTGATATTATCCTTAACTGACTTGAAGAATATCAGTACTAACCTAAGTTTTACACTAACTATGGCTACCATATCAACCATAGCGGTATACGTCGTACAGTTTCCTTGGTCTATTGTCACTTACCTAAGGTATCACCAGATTCAGGTTAGGATCTTTCTCACAGTAGCCCCAAGACAAAACCCTTAAAAGTAAAGCATACAAGTCAAACAGATTATAAAGTGAACTAATACTCTAGGGTAACCCCTCTTTAAATAGTAGTCCCCAGCAGAGTCGCCAGTTCTGTAATACAGTGGGAGAACTGACTTTTAATTTTTTTATCGCAAAATATGTTACGGTAAGCAAGAGTCGCCACCGACTTTTATTTCATCCAATTTAGGAAAGGTATAAAAGAACAGGAAAGACCTTTAAAAGATTTTGAGTTCGGGGGGTAAGTTATACAAAGGGAAGGTGTTAGCACTCTTTCTATCCATGGTTATCCATGGGCTCTTAATTGCTTAGCTCACTTTATTTGTTTTGTTTGAAAAGTATAGTGTGTGATTAAAATATTTTCATAAAGATTTAACTTTGTACTGATTCTCGTATGAATGTATACAAAGTGTTTACTTGTTTGAAAGTATTTTGAAAAAAAGAGAGTGGGGTGTAAAAATATTTGTTTTGAAAGTTGTGAGCAAGCATTAAGAGTTACTTACCCTAAGTTTGTATAGTCTTTCTTGTTATTTCATTTCCTTAGGGATACAACTGTCCTTACTATCAGTTAGTAAGTAGTCTTATCCTTGGATTTAAAGGGACAGGCGTCAGGTCATAGTCATAGAAGGTAACATGTAGAGATACCTAAACAATTCGAAAGGACTATCATTAGTCTTATAGGGACACGATCATTTATTCGAAGGCAACTCGAAGGGTCATTGAGGGACTATGATCTTTTTCGTAGGGTCAATATCATTTATTCGAAGACAACTTTGAAGGGACAATGAGAGACTATGATCTTTTATTCGAAAGGCAATTGTGATGATTTATTTCTTTAGGCAACAAGTTAAGGTATCCCTACGTTCAAGGGACTTGACCAATATTTGTAAGGCAACAAGAGAGATTACCCTAGAGGTGAAGTGTGCAAGTGTGTTCCATTCGGTTATTTTTCTTAGTTGTTACGGTTATTCTAGCGTTTGTTTTTTAAGTCTTGCCATACACGCCTAATTACTACACAGTTGGATATATATATATATATATATATATATATATATATATATATATATATATATATATATATATATATATATATATATATATATATATATATATATATACACACACACACACACATACAAGCATAAAAATATAAGGTGCGGGGAAAATAAATCTACGCTATTACAGGGCTTTGGGACAGTTACATTATTTAATCGTGCGAGAAACAAAAACTACACTATCACATTTAAAAGTGCAACCTATACATTTTCTCTAAGAAATTTAAATAAATAAAAGATAAACAAAATTGATAGAAAATTAATTAAAAACCTAAGAATTTCTAAGTTAATTGTTTTTATTATTATTTTTATTTATTAAAAAAATTAATTAATTAATTTTAGTTAATAAAAAAAAACAAATGTAAAAGTTATTTAAAAAAAAAATAGGTCTAATTAAATTAAGTTTATGTCCTAAAATCTAAAACTAAATTTGCTATATATTTTTTTTAAATTGTGTTTAAAAAAGAAAATAATTAGAAAATGAAAAGGAAATTCAAATTTATCTTTTTGTGATTTTTTTTAATTGAAAAGGAAAAAAACCTAGCTATAATTTAATTACAAATTAGTTACTTAAGAAATCTAAGCCTGAATTAAAATTTTTTTTTTTTTTTTTTTATGATGTAAAAAAAAATTATGAAGTAGAAATCTAAAATATTAATTTGATAAAGAAAATTTAAATCCGTTTTTTATTTTCTAAGGTTTTTCAATTTTTATTTGGTTTTATGATTTTATTAGATTAAAACTAATTAAATAAGTTGATTAAAAACAAACAAATAAAGTAAATATTGGTTAAAGTGGGAAAAAAAAACTAAAAACGAAAATGCAAAATGCTGGGATCAAACCCGG
This sequence comes from Lathyrus aphaca, assembly GCA_963966055.1. Lineage (NCBI taxonomy): Eukaryota > Viridiplantae > Streptophyta > Magnoliopsida > Fabales > Fabaceae > Lathyrus > Lathyrus aphaca. The sequence continues at coordinate 119,128,435 of OZ014524.1, read as the reverse complement.
GGTCTTTGGTTTTATGCGATACATTGAACCTGTTCTATTAGATATCATGAAGACAATGGGATTAGTAGTTTAAATCAAAACACAATTAAAATACGAAATTCACGAACATGATGCAACCAGAGTTCAATGGTATGCGTGTTTCAGGCATGGTTGATCATTGTTATTGATCTAAACTTACTCTTTGATATCTCAGAGGTTGAATGGAAGGGTTGGTTGGCTTTGAATCCGCCTGGAAAATGGAACACGAATTTGCACTATTCTTTTGAAAATTTGAGATGTTTTGGTCTAGATTTGGAGACTACTCTCTGTCCTTGAGGTTGGTGAAGGTCATGAGTTTATATAGGAGAGCATTTTAGGTTAGAAAACTTCATGGGCTTGAGTCAAATTGATTCACTTTTGAATGGTGTTAAAAACCTTCTATTTTTGTGCAAATTTGGCCATCATGTCTTTCTCCTCTTGTTTTGCACAAATTTGGATCAAATATTATGTAAGTAACTCTCAATATCTAATCCTAAAATAGTCCAAATATCAAATCTTTGATTTTTCATATTTATTTTGATTAAAATTGAATTTAAATGAATTAAATCCAATAAAATATGAAATAAATAAAGAAAAATCAGAAAATATGAGTTAGGAGTCGTGGAATAACTTAAGATTAAGTTTGGATTGTGAAAAGATAGGCCCATTTGGCACAAACTCAAGTTTTGGTCATTGTTTGCCATATACACCTCCTCAAATTCGCTCAACTTTAACAATGCACAACATTCTCAATTTTTATCATTTGAATGTGCTCTTGGACTTTTTAGAAAGCTTAAAGTGCCCTTTAATCACTACTTTTGGTTCCATGTCAATTTAATCTTCCATGTTCAAGTTATGAGCTTTTGAAAAAGTTGACTTTTTGTTGACTTTTTAGAGGACCTGTAATGTCTTGGCCCATATCTCTCAAATGAAGTATTTATGGCCTTGGCCTTAGAGAGACAAAATTGTAGAGAATTGAATTTACTTCAAGATAGGCTTTAGTTGGGAAATTTATAATGAAGTATGTGAAATTTAGGTCTGGTCAAAGTTTAGTTGACTTTCTCCTTAAGAAACCCTAATTTAGCAACTTTTGCATTGTGATGAATTTGAGGTTTTTTTTATGAATCATGATCAACCCTTTATAAAATGATGAATCTTACTTCATAATATTGATGTTGACAAAAAAATTGATGTTTAACTGTATGTTGACCACAGATGACTTTTTACCCAAGTTAACTGATTATTGATTATCTGAGCATCTGACTGACCAAACTTGTAGGGTGATGGGTGTTTTTCCCAAGTGTACGAACACGTCAGAGTAATATAAAAGATTGTCGAATCCACAGAGACCAAGTGTCAATCTATCGTACCTGTTGTTATGGTGTGTGTAACACCCCAAATTTGCCCTCTTCATTTTGAGCATCATATCGCATCATAGTCATCATAACGGATCATGTCTTTAGCATTTTGCATAGAAAAATGAGGCATAACACTCACATGTTCTAGCATAAGGCATATGACCAACCATCTGGAAAGTTCGAAGCACCACAGATAAAAATCGAGAGCATGGTGACCAGGCAAAAATTTCACAGGATCACTCTGCACAAGCTCTGTACCATGTTCAAAGCTTAAAAAGAATGAAAGGATCAAAATCAGCTTGAAACGGCGGGCGCCGGCATCATTTTTGAAGTTTCCCACCAAAAGGGGGGAAATTCAAATTTTGCATGCGTTAACCGGTTAACGCATATGGTTAACCGGTTAACAGCTGCGAAATTTGAATTTCCAGCAGCAAATTTCAGCATGTGGTTTTGGCTCCATTTTCCAATTTTCTGATTTTTATTCACTTGAATTTCATTTGAATTTGAGAAGGATCTAGAGCATGTACCCAAACCTCTTGCCAACCCTAGATCCAAATCACATTACCAAGCCATATTTTTTGGATCCCAAACCAAGATTTTGGGCCCCAACCCTAAACCATATATATTCCATTTCCCTCCAAACCAAAGGATCTCTCACTCATTTTTCACTCTCATTTCTGAATTTTCATTCCTCTCACTCACAATTCTCTCACTTTTCTCTCCCAATTTTCCAAATCACTCAAAGTTCTTCTTTGAAGATCACACAACCTTGCCTTGAGGTGTGTAGATCTTGGAACTAAACCTCCATTCATAGCTTCTTTGCATCTTTTGCTGGTTTTATTGGAGATTCAGATCTGGTTTGGGATCTAGAAGTGCTTTTGGATCCAAAATTCTGCATCAAGAGCTTGATCTTGCATTTATTTTGCATGGAGTGTGGAGCTTAGCATCGGATCTTCAAAGTTTTGCGCGAGATCTATCATTTTCAGCATAATCAACAATTACCAAAGCATACCTCCGCTTTGTAGGTTGGTTTAATTTCAGATCCAACTCTGTTTTTAGCTTATTTGCATTGCTTGTGCTTTAGATCCACCATGTGTTTGTGTAATTGATTGTGTTGCATGATTTGATTGTTTGATTGGTATCCGGATCCGATTGTTAGTGTTCATGAGCATAATGTTATGGATTGATGTGCATTGATCTATTTTTCCATGTGTAATTGAGTGCTGGTCTGGTGCAGCTTATTTGAATAAGCTGTTTTTTGAAATGCTGTTTTCTGCAGGAATTTGCTGCTGTTTTTACAGTGTTAACCGGTTAACGCATATGGTTAACCGGTTAACGCCCTGTTTTTCTGCGTGTTTGGTGCAGGTTTTGACTGGTTAACCGGTTAACGCATATGGTTAACCTGTTAACACTGATGCAGAATGGTTTTTCAGGGCTGTTTTGAGTTTGTTTGATCCCTTTGCTTGTGCTAATTGCCATGACTCTTTGTATGATCATTAAACATGATGTTTAGGGTGATTTGCTTGCTGTTTGATGTATGCTCTCATGTTTTCGACGCGTAAGTCGTGCATTCGCAATGTTTGGCATGTTGTTTGACTTTTGTTTTCAAGAACCTTTGAGCATGTTTAATTCCATGTTTGTGGTGATTGATTTGCTGGATTTTTGCTAACTTTTCAGGGGCTCATGGTAAGAGAAGTGTGGATGTTTATCCACATTTCAACTTTTCATCTTTCCTCTTTTTTGTTATTTGAACTAACCCTTTGTTGTTGGGCTTAGGCCTTTCTCATCCCTTCTTCTATCTTCTTCTTCTCTTCTTCATTAGGATAGAAACCTCACAAACCTAGGATCATCCATGCATGTTAACACTTAGGATTATTTTAGTCCCCCTTTAGCATTTTACCTTTATGATCCTTTTTGGTTCTTTTCTCTTCTCATCTCAAAACTCTTAAAAAACACTTTAATAAATGTGAAGTGATGCATTGATCCATAGCCTTATTCCATGAGGTATGCTTGTAGTCTTCCCATCTTGGGATAGTACATGTTTACCTTGTGATGCACAAGTCTGATCAAGGTATCTTCTTCATAAAGAAAAGCATAAAAAACACTTCTTCATGTAAATAACCAAAAACACTCAATAATTAAGCAAGTTAGTGAGCCTAAGCCCTAATCTTTGGGTTCAAGTTTTGGGGATCTTCTCCTTACTTGAGTGTGCTTGTTCTATTATTCCATCTTGGAATGTAGTGACAAGTGCACATTCCATTGATGAGAGCTTGAGTTCACTCCCTTGTGACACACTCATAAAAGCTTCTAAAAAACACAAACAAACAATAAGCGTCTTTCCTTCGGGAATTCTTTTTCTCATCTCCTTCGCTCCGTACGCGAACTTGCTCCTACTTGTCATTTTGCAAGACGGTTACGCACTCGTCGTCCGAGTCTGCAACACCTGAGCAATGGCATAGGCAGTTCAAGCCTTAATTCACAAGCAATTTCCTTTTAGTACCCCTAGTTAGGGGAACTACGGCGTCTCTGATCCTCATTATCCTGATGAGGTACGTAGGCAGCGGGGTAGGGCCCGTTCGAGCACACTCTTTATTTTCCCTACATTTTTCTCCTTGTTTCTTATTTCATTTCTTTTTCAGTCCTTTTCATTTTCTTTTGCTGCATTTTTCATACCCTCACCCTTTGAAACAGTTTCTTTTGCAAGCGTGGATCCCGTCGGGTACGGCGGACGATCTGGGTGCTAGTACCTTCCCAGGTCGTAACCGACTCCCGAGCTCAGTCTCTCTGGTTCGCAGGACCCGTGTCCTTCCTTTTCGTTTCTTCTGGTTTGTGCAGCATTACCATTCCCTTTCTTCGGGATAAAAATGCATGGCTGGCGACTCTATTCTTTTTCCGCGCCACTTTCGCGTTTGTACCAGGATGGAAATCCTCGGGAGCGACAGCTGGCGACTCTGCTGGGGATAAGCACACCAGATAATCTCTGGTTCCCCTGAGAGTCTCTCCTAGCGCTTGTGTGTCTCTGTTTCATTGGGTGATGTTTGTTTGATGTGGCTTATTGTATTTTATTGTTGTTTGTTTACTGCTTTATTTACAGCTTTATTTACAGTTTTCAGTATTTATTTTCCGCATCATATATATCATACTGGACTGTCTGGACTGGTTTTCTTTGGTGGGATGGGAGTTACTGGTTCTTGAGAGATATGAGCCAAGTACCCGGCTCGAGTGCACCATAGGACTTAGAGTGGTTCCACTTTGGCCTCATGAGATCTTGTCATGGGGGTAGTAGTGAGTTCCACACCCAGGTTGCGATTGTCTTGGAAATGTCTTGATTTGGGGATCTTCCTCTCTCATTACATAACCCTGACAGTTATGTGCAGCTGGGGACCGATCATTGAGAACCTTTGTGGAAACAACCCTCTCCAGTGGTGACAGTGGCAGACCACATTTTGTGGCAAACCCATTCGCACCCGAGGGTCCACTGGGAACTCGCATAGGATGGCCTGGTTCTCTTATAAGAACTCAGTTAAAGCATCTGGTCGTATGACATTAGTACTGTATCCTACGGGCTGAATGTACTATTGTTTCTCGATTTCAGCACTTGAAGCTGGGGACTTATAAGGGATGCTTGTTTTTCCCGGACTCAGCTGAGGCCTCCCTGCGTAGTACATAATGCCTAACCGATTCCCTGATTTGGTCATGAGCCATTTCTCGGAGATGGTGAAAGTATTATTGCTATTCGGCTTTGAGAGTCCGTGATGTCTGACCCGGAGCCTTTTACCTGTGAGATTGGGGGGTGTTTACAGGTGTGCAGGAACCCATGACCTCAACATACACTCATTTGTTCAGTTATGATCTTTGGTCCGGTGAATAAGATTTGTGGTTCCGAAGTTATGGTCCTGGAATTCTGGATTTCTTGATACTGTGATTCTGATCAGAGGGTTGTGATTATCAGAGGGTGTGACTCAGTGAACTGTTGAGATTGCCAGTTATTCAGAGGGCTTTGTCAGTGTGCCAGTTCAGATGGTCCCCGTTGGTCATATGTTTGCATTGCATTGCATCTGCATCATTCTTTGCATTAACTGTTTATGTTTCCCATTTTTCAGGGCATTGCTCGCATTTGTTCCCAGTTCTGGTATTCTTACCTCCATGGCAGAAATCAAAAGAGATCCAAGAAAAAAGAATGTGCATTATACCTTTCTTCAGCCGGAAGTTAAAAGTGTTCAGAGGTTAGCAGGTTTGATGAACGATCAAGTCTTAGGAAACTTCAAGAAAAGATATGGCCAGATACTGAAGTTTGTGGACAAGCCTACTACAGACCAAAAGGACAGCTTGCATACCTTGTTGCAATTTTATGATCCCTTGCTGCGTTGCTTTGTTCTTTCAGGTTACATCTTAGCTCCGACATTGGAAGAGATCTCCAGCATGCTGAGTATTCCGATCAGAGAGACATTGCCGTTCTACGAGTCAGAGGTTGTGCTCAAAGATGAAGACATAGCCAAGGTTTGTAGGTTGCCAGTTGTTTCGGTCAGAAAGGCTTTGCAAGAGAGTAAAGGCAGAGGTCTACCCTGGAGTGTGCTTATCCCAGAGGCTGAGAAGTATGCTACAGAAGCTAAGTGGAACGACTTTGGAGCTTTGCTTGCATTGATGGTATATGGGTCTAGCTTGTTTCCCGGAGAGAAGGAGTTTGTCAGCTTAGAAGTGATCTCAATCTTTGCAAGAGGCAATCCAGCGCCTACTTTATTGGGTGACTTTTATTTTAGTGTCCACTACAGAAACGAGAAGGGTAGAGGTGGTCCAGTGGTCTGCTGTGCTCCTTTGTTTGCCGAATGGTTCGCTAGACAGTTACCTAAATCAGGTGCCTTCAAGGATCTGCGAGATGAATGGAGATGGTCCAGAAGGCTGACGGGATTGACTGAAGAAGACATTGCTTGGGGTTATGACAGGGGTTTGCTAGGAAAGGAGTTGATGGTTAGTTGCGGGAGGTTTGCTGGAGTACCTTTGCTAGGAAGGAAAGGTGTCATCAGTTACTACCCGACATTAGCCAGAAGGCAGTTTGGCTACCCTTTGAAGGATCCTCCCCAGATGGAGATGTTTGCTGAATCCTTGTATTTTCCTGCTGACGGAAACGGAGAGCTAGTCCAACAAGCCGTTCAATCCTGGGATCACAGGAAAAGGAAAGGGAAGAAAGACTTCGGCCGAGTTGATCCCAAGGCATATCCACCATATGCTGAATGGTTGCAAAGGCATATCGAGTCAGTTCTCATGCCTTTTTCAGTCGAAGCTCCACTTTATCCTCGAGAGGTACCAGGTCCGAGCAGTACGGTTTCCTTGGAGGAGTACAAGAAGCTAGAAGCTCAGCTGCATGCGGTCAGAGTAGAGAATGTTGAGATGGTAAGCTTATACCACCAGGCCAATAGAGCTAAGAAGGAAGTCGAAGACAAGCTGCAGAAGCTCCAAGCTTCCTTGGAAAACAAAGAGAAAGATTTTGCCGGAAGAGAAGCCCATTTCCATCGATTGGGTATGATGGAAGCGCAAAGAGAAGCCAAGCACAAGGAGACTTTAAAGACTCTCAAGAGCGCTCGACAGTCCATTGTTTGGCTGAAAGGCCAAAGGGATGAAGACCAAAAGAAATTCAAAGAGAAGGAAGAGTTCTTTGAGATTCAGATGGCTTTCAAGAAAGAGGAAGTGGAACAAGCCCACGCCATCCGGAGGGAGAGGACCCAGCAGCTAGTCCAAAGTCAATTAGCTCTGGAGGAAGCCAGGAAAGAGATTGAAGAGCTCAAGCTGAGGGCAGGTGTCAAGAAAAGCAAGGCGGAGGTGGCAGAGCCGGGATCCTTAGCTTAGTTTATTTTTTCAGACTACCTACAGGCTTGTTGTAGGAGTCTTGCTTTTATTTCTCTTATCTTTATGTACTGGTTTGTAATCCTTCGGGGAATATTCTGGGATGTATTCTGACTTTTAGCCTATAGTGGTTTGTCCCTACTCAGTATTAATGTGCAAGTTATCGTTTTGAATGTGCAAGACTCGTTTGTCTAGATACTGCTAATATCTGAACACTTATCAAAGAGAAAGTTTGAAAGATAAAAAGTGATTGCCGAGATAGATGCCAGAACTGGGGCATGCCAATTGTTTAAAGTTGGGAACATGAACAGTTGCATTGCATTGCATATAACCTGTTTGTCTGTTTTGCAGGTGTCGCATCAATTACTAACGGGTTTTGTGTTTCAGGCGCAATAGCTCCTCGTAAGGTTCGAGAACGACCAGCAGTGCACAGATACCCAACCAAGGTTAACAGAGAGCGGGCCATGGATCAAATGCAGGCAGATTTGGCAGATCTGAGGCAGAGAATGGACAACTTCATGACGTTAATGGCCGGAATGGGGCAGAATCAAGAACGTTTGCGAGAGATGGTGGAGAATCAGAATCGGAACGCTGCTGCTGCTGCTAATGCTGATAATCATGCCGGTGCGGGCGCACGACAGGCTGGACCTCAGGTTATACAACCAGGGGCGACTGTAGTCAATGACGGGATGCATAACATTCATGTGGATCACCAGGATGACCAGTTCACTTTGCTTGATGAAGCCGAGGGTCAAGGGGTCGAAATGAACAAGAGGTTTGAAGAGATGGCCGAGCAAATCAAGGCTATTCAGTCCCAGAGTTCTTTGGGGTTCGATATAACAGACTTGGGCTTGGTTCCGGGAGTCAGGATCCCGTATAAGTTCAAAGTTCCTACTTTTGAGAAGTACAACGGCACTGCTTGCCCAAAGACCCATCTGCAATCGTATGTTGGAAGAATTGCTGCACATACAGACGATGAAAAACTGTGGATGTATTACTTTCAGGACAGTTTGGTGGGAGCTTCCCTTGAGTGGTACATGAAGCTCAGCAGGGTCAATGTTAAGAGCTGGAAAGATCTCGCTGAGGCCTTCGTGAAGCAGTACCAGTATAACATGGACATGGCTCCAAATCGCACCCAGTTGCAACATATGGCTCAGACAGCAAAAGAGGGCTTCAAAGAATACGCTCAGAGGTGGCGTCAGTTAGCTGCCAGGGTGCAACCACCACTGTTAGAGAATGAGATGGCCGATATGTTTATGGGTACCCTCCAGGGGGTATTTCTTGAAAGATTGGCGTCAAGTTCTGCTACAAAGTTCAACGATATTGTCATTGCGGGAGAAAGGGTTGAAACACTGTTGAAAATGGGGAAGATACAAGACCCCGGTGCTAGTAGTTCAAGTGGAGCGAGGAAAGCTTTCAGCGGACCTCCAAGAAGACGAGAAGGAGAGACCAATGCTGTATTCGGCCGAAGCCAGGGTCGTGGTTACAGAAGACCTTATGAACATGTGGCTGCTGTCACTATTCCTGCAGCTCCCGTACAACAGATGCCACCTCCACCACAACAACAGCAGCAACAGCAACAACCTAGAGCCAACTACCAGCAAAGACCTCATCAGCCGAGGCAGACTCATCCTGCTAACAGGGTGATTGAAGCTATTCCAATGACATATGCTGCTTTGTTGCCGAGACTACTGGACTTGAACCTTATTCAATTGAGGACTTTGGCACCACCACCTCCTGGAGAGCTTCCAGCTGGTTATGATGTCAACGCGCGATGCGCTTTTCATTCAGGGGCACCCGGGCACTCAACCGAGAAGTGCAGGGCGCTACATCACAAAGTTCAAGATCTCGTGGATTCAAAGGCAATCAACTTTGCGCCACCACCAAATGTCCACTCGAACCCTATACCGCACCATGGAGGGGCAAGAGTTAATGCTATTGAGGGTGATGACAAGTTGAGTTTGGTACTAAGTATTGGTGAAGTCAAGACGCCGTTGAGGGTGGTGAAAGAGAGATTGTTGAAGGGTCAAGTATTTCCTGTTTGTTCTCTCGATTGCGAAGACTGTGCGAGTGCTGTGAATGGCTGCGAGAAATTGAAGGCGGGTTTGCAAGAGTTGATTGATGATGGGTCTCTGCAATTTAGCAAGATTAGTAATGAAGAGGCTGATGATGTGTCAACCATTACTATCTTCTATGACGAGGCTGATATGCCCGTCAGACAAAGGCCGGTTACCACCTACGCTCCTCAGATTAGTCCTGTGACTATAACGGTACCTGGGCCAATGCCGTATAATGATGATAGAGCCATTCCGTGGCATTATGGTTCTGATGTCTATGTGGCGGGACAGAAGATGGAAAGTAGACCTGTTGCTGATTTGACCATTGAGAATGTAGGAGGTGTTGGAGGTTTTACTCGAAGTGGCCGTTTGTTTGCTCCTCCTGCACTGAGAAAGGATCCCGAGGCCGAAGCTTCATCTAAAGACAAAGGAAAGCAGACTGTGAATGATGAGTCGAATACCCCTGTGGCTGGGCAGGGGACGTTTGAGAAAGAGGTAGAGGAATTTATGAAGATCATCAAAAGGAGTGACTACAAGGTGGTTGACCAACTGAATCAGACACCTTCAAAGATTTCTATCTTGTCACTGTTGATGTGTTCTCCCGCGCACCGAGAAGCCTTGCTGAAAGTACTTCAAATGGCTTACGTTCCTCAAGAGATTACGGTCAATCAACTTGAAGCTGTTGTCGGAAGTGTCAATGCTAGCCATGGCTTGGGCTTCACTGACAGAGATCTTACTTTGGAGGGAAGAAATCACAATAAAGCACTGCATATCACGATGGAATGCAGGGGCGCTGTGTTATCCCATGTTCTGGTGGACACAGGCTCTTCGTTGAACGTGCTCCCGAAAAAGGCGTTGATGAAGCTTGACATTGATGGGGTTATCCTGACGCCGAGTGATCTGGTGGTTAAAGCTTTCGATGGTTCAAGAAGATCCGTTTTCGGAGAGGTTGAGTTGCCTGTCAAGATAGGCTCTCAAGTCTTCAAGAGTGTCTTCTATGTCATGGATATTCAGCCTGCGTATAGTTGCTTGTTGGGCAGACCGTGGATACACGCAGCTGGAGCCGTCACTTCAACCCTGCACCAAAAGCTTAAATATGTGGTGGACGGTCAGGTCATCACAGTTTGCGGGGAAGAAGATATATTTGTCAGCCATTCGTCGACGTTTAAATATGTGGAAATGGACGGAGAAATTCACGAGACTTTGTGCCAAGCTTTTGAGGCAGATGTCAGTATCTTGATTCCGGTGAAGAAAAACAACGAAGGCACGTCAATTCATTCTTACCGGGAAGCAAAAGAGGCCGTCCGATCAGGCAATGCCCAGGGCTGGGGCAAGCTACTGGAGGTGGAAAAGAAGGGTGATAAATTCGGTTTAGGGTATCAACCTGGAGGGTCTACTCAGAGTGGTAAAGCTATCTCATTCACAAGTGCTGGGTTGCTCAACCGTGATCAAATCTGTATGGCAAGTCAAGACGGAGATGGTGACAGAGACTGGGACAACAATTGGATCCGCCCGTGTGCACCCGGCGAGGAGCTAGGAAATTGGTCTGCTGAAGACATTGTTCACGTCACCTGGCTCTCAAAGTAATTGTTTGTTTCCTTTTATTAGCATACTGCATTGTCAAATCCAGCATTCTGCCCAAGATGCTTGGATCCATTGTATTGGGCCACCATGTTTTGTTTCGCATTGTTATTTTGCTATGAAATAAAAGGACATTTTTCAGACAAACTGTGTTCTCTTTCTTTGTTTTTAAACTTTTTCACAAAAACAATATAAAAATGGCAATGTGTTTTTTTTTTCATTTTTTTGCTTTGTGTTAGCGTCTCTTTTCGAAATAAGCAGATTCTGAATAAGCACATCATTTGTGCAGTGCTGATCATCCGGATTCCACGGATAATGTTCCTGCTATGACTATGCATGACTTTGATAATCCAGTCTACCAAGCCGATGAAGGGGTTGAGGAAGATTGTGACCTACCTGAAGAATTGGTCAGATTGTTGAAACAAGAGGAACGAGTTATTCAGCCTCATCAAGAAGAGATTGAGACCATCAACATTGGCAGTGAAGATGCAAAGAAAGAAATCAAGATAGGAGCCAATCTGCGGGCCGATGTCAAACAAGAGCTGATCAGTATGTTGAGAGAGTATGTGGATATCTTTGCTTGGTCATATCAGGATATGCCAGGATTGAATACCGACATCGTGATGCATAAGCTACCCCTGAGGGAAGACTGTCCTCCTGTAAAGCAAAAGTTGAGAAGAACTCGCCCGGATATGGCGATGAAGATTAAAGAGGAGGTGCAGAAACAGTGGGATGCCGGGTTCCTTGCCGTGACTAGTTACCCACCTTGGGTAGCTAATATCGTACCAGTACCTAAGAAGGACGGCAAGGTCCGGATGTGCGTTGACTATCGAGATTTGAACAGAGCAAGCCCAAAGGATGATTTTCCGTTGCCACACATTGACGTGTTGGTCGACAATACTGCTCAATTCTCAGTATTCTCCTTCATGGATGGATTCTCCGGTTATAATCAGATAAAAATGGCGCCGGAGGACATGGAGAAGACAACGTTCATTACCCCGTGGGGAACATTCTGCTACAAGGTCATGCCCTTCGGTTTGAAGAACGCAGGGGCAACTTATCAACGGGCAATGGTCACATTGTTCCATGACATGATCCACAAGGAGATAGAATGTTATGTGGATGATATGATTGCAAAGTCCAAAGACGAAGAGGAGCATTTGGTTAACTTGAAGAAGTTATTTGACAGATTGATCAAGTATAAGCTGAGGTTGAATCCGAACAAGTGCACCTTCGGGGTGCGTTCTGGAAAATTGCTGGGTTTCATTGTAAGTCAAAGGGGAATTGAGGTAGACCCTGCTAAAGTGAAAGCAATTCAAGATATGCCTGCACCAAAGACAGAAAAAGAAGTGCGTGGGTTCTTAGGTAGATTGAACTACATTTCTCGGTTCATATCTCACCTAACTGCCACGTGCGAACCGATATTCAAACTGCTAAGAAAAGAGCAGACGGTCAGGTGGAATGATGATTGCCAAAGAGCTTTCGACAAAATAAAGGAATATTTGCAGGAGCCTCCAATTCTGATGCCTCCAGTGGAGGGGAGACCGTTAATCATGTACTTGACCGTGCTAGACGGGTCGATGGGGTGTGTGCTCGGCCAACATGACGAGTCTGGTCGAAAAGAGTATGCCATTTATTACCTTAGCAAAAAGTTTACCGACTGTGAATCCCGATACTCACTGCTCGAGAAAACTTGCTGCGCTTTGGTATGGGCTGCTCGCCGACTGAGGCAGTATATGTTGACCCATACCACACTTCTCATTTCCAAGATGGATCCTGTCAAGTACATCTTTGAGAAACCAGCATTGACCGGAAGGGTTGCTAGGTGGCAGATGATTTTAACTGAATACGACATCCAGTACACTTCTCAGAAAGCCATCAAAGGAAGTGTATTGTCGGAATACCTTGCTCAGCAACCTCTTGAGGATGACTATCAGCCGATGAGATTTGATTTCCCTGATGAGGACATCATGTACCTCAAAACAAACGATTATGAGGAACCACTTCCGGAGGAGGGGCCTGACCCTGAATCCAAGTGGAAGTTGATGTTTGATGGGGCTGTCAATATCAATGGTCGTGGAGTTGGTGCCGTACTCATTAATCCTGAAGGTGTTCACTTACCCTTCGCTGCCAGAATTACTTTTGGCTGCACCAACAATGAAGCGGAATACGAGGCGTGTATAATGGGAATAGAGGAGGCAATTGATCTTCGGATTAAGAACCTCGATATATTCGGAGATTCAGCCCTCGTCATTAACCAAATTACCGGCAAGTGGTATACACATCAGGAGCATCTAGTTCCGTATAGGGATTATGCTAGAAAACTGTTGACATTCTTCACAACATTTGAGCTCAAATACATACCACGTGACGAAAATCAATTTGCTGATGCTTTGGCCACTCTCTCTTCGTCGATTAAAGTTATGTGTTGGAATTTTGTGCCCAGAATTGATATCTCCAGGCTTGACTCTCCAGCTTATGCTTTCTCTGTAGACGCCATGTCTGACGAGAAACCTTGGTATTTTGATATCAAGTTATTCCTGGAGAAGCAAGAATACCCAACAGGGGCATCTTCCAAAGACAAAAAGACCTTGAGACGACTCGCTGCTGGTTTCTTCTTGAACACAGACGGGGTTTTGTATAAGAGGAACTTCGACATGGTCTTGCTCAGATGCGTGGATAGACACGAAGCAAGCCTGTTGATGCAGGAAGTCCACGAGGGATCTTTTGGTACCCATGCAGGAGGGCATGCCATGGCAAAGAAACTGCTGAGATCGGGGTATTACTGGATGACAATGGATGCAGACTGTTGTTCATTCGCTCGAAAGTGCCACAAGTGCCAAATATATGCAGATAAAGTGCATGTTCCTCCTAACCCGCTCAACGTCATGTCATCTCCTTGGCCTTTCTCTATGTGGGGCATTGACATGATCGGGAAAATCGAGCCAACTGCTTCGAATGGTCATCGCTTCATCCTGGTCGCGATTGATTACTTTACCAAGTGGGTAGAAGCAGCGTCTTATGCCAATGTCACTCGTCAAGTGGTGGCAAGATTTCTGAAAAGAGATATCATATGCAGATATGGAGTGCCCGAAAGGATCATTACTGATAATGGTTCTAATCTCAACAACAAGATGATGGCAGACTTATGTCGGGACTTCAAAATACAGCATCACAATTCTTCTCCTTACCGACCAAAGATGAATGGTGCGGTAGAGGCAGCTAACAAGAATATTAAGAAGATTGTGCAGAAAATGGTTGTCACCTACAAGGATTGGCATGAGATGTTACCGTTTGCTTTGCATGGGTACCGAACGTCGATCAGGACGTCAACAGGGGCAACTCCCTTCTCTCTGGTCTATGGCATGGAAGCAGTCCTGCCTGTTGAAGTGGAGATTCCTTCACTTCGCGTGATGATGGACGTCAAACTGGATGAGGCTGAATGGGTGCGTGCTCGTTACGATCAGCTATGTCTAATTGAGGAAAAGAGGTTAGCGGCTATCTGTCATGGTCAGCTTTATCAGAGGAGAATGAAGCGGACATTCGATCAACGAGTACGTACTCGAGAGTATCGAGTGGGAGAGCTTGTATTGAAGAGGATCGTTCCTCCAGGTTCAGATAACAGGGGCAAGTGGACCCCAAACTACGAAGGACCATTCATAGTGAAGAAAGTATTCTCAGGAGGAGCGCTGATGCTCACCACTATGGATGGAGAAGACTTCCCATCTCCTGTTAACTCGGACGCAGTTAAAAAATACTTCGCATAAAGAGACCCGCTGGACACAAAAACAGAATGTAAGTCCAGGCAAGAAAAGGGCACCCCGGCGAGCTAAAAACAGAATAAAAAGCTCGGGCAAAAAATTAGGGAAAGAAATAAAAAAAAAAATGTGTGTACACCCGCTGAGTTGAAAAGCCGCATTGGACAGCTCAGGCAAAAAAGGGTATCCCGGTGGATTGAAAACCCGAGAGGGCGATCCACGCAAAATAAGGGAATAAGCGAACAACTGTGATCCGAGTTATCTGAACCACGTCATCGTTTTGTACAGTTTGACAATGTCAGAAGGATAGGAAGCAGTCCCCTTGTCCTCTCAGAAAGCCAAAACAGAATGGAGAGTCTTGAAGACATGCAGGTCATAGCAGAAATGGAACTCCTTGGAATGCCGCGTACGTTGCCATTAGGATAATTTCTTTTCTCAATTTTATAGTGGCTACCTCTTTCCAGGTGGTTGCTTCCTGATGTAAATCTTTGCCTATTCAGAGGCCATTCAATAAAAATAATATTCAGTCAAAAAGCTGTGTGTGTTTATTTTTGTTTACAAAATGTCCTGAATTTTTGGCAAAAATAGCATTGCATCTAAACATGGTGATAATTTTGAAAAGAAAACTGACATGCAGGGAAACTGTAACCCTCTTTGAGCGTCGGGTGACGATGGATGAACCGATCATTCCATGCAAATCCCCGGGACACGCGTGGGTTTTCTGTTGTTGCAGGTTGCAGGTTGGCGTCGCATTCTCTCAAGTGATTTAATATTCCCCGACGGAGTACCTCCCCAGCCGAGTACTTCCCCAGTAGGGTATCCCCCAAGCAGAGATTTCTTCTCTAACAGGTATCTGAAGCCTGGCATCTCCAGCAGAGATTTTCCTCCAAGCAAGCCTTGACAGCCGCCCAAGCGAGCTTTTCTTCCCCAGTGAAGTAGCATTTCATTCTTCCTCAGCGGAATATATCCAGCAGGTGCCCGAAAGCCTGACATCATCAAAGATGGAATTAGTAGTCCATTATCCCCATCAGAGTATGCCTATCAGGTACCTGAAAGCCTGATATCCCCTCAGAGTCTTGAGTTATCAGATGCTCTCCCCAGTCAGAGTGTTTGCCCAAGAAGCTTCTCCAGCCAAGTCTGAGGATGTTCCTGTTCCCACAGTGGTCATATTTGATTTTCGCTTCCGTCAGTGAAATATTTCCCCAGCAAAGTTGCCGTACTTTGGGTATTTGATGATGCAGCCAGGTATTCATCACCTCAGTCAGAATGTGTATCCAGACCTCTTGACTTGTATTACCCTGCAGAGTCGTATCTCTTATTGCCGATCAGGCATCCGTTTGTTGCTCGTCTGCAATCTTCAACACTCGTATGTGTTATCTCTAAGCAGAGTTATCCCCAGCAGTAATGTATCTGCTTTATCGTTGCTCGTTTGCATCTTTCAACACTCGTATGTGTTAGCTCGGTGGTATTGCTCGTTTGCTTTCCCCAATAGAGTCTATATCTATTAGCACTCGTCTGTGCTCGCATCTTTATTTGATGCCCATCCTCTTTCAGCACTCGTCCGTGCCCTTTCCCCGGCAGTTTCCTCTTTATTTGAGGTACTCTCCAGCAATCTTCTGTGCTAGCATCTTTGTTTGATGACCATTCGCAGCTCTCGGCACTCGTCCGTGCTTGTTAGTCTTTGAAGTTTTCTCTCCCCAGCGAAGTTGCCTGTACTCGTTGGGGCGCGTATCTTCATTTGGTGCTCGTCCGCATCCCTGCAGCACTCGCTCGTGCATGTCGTTCCTCTTTATTTGAGGCGTATTCCCTAAGAAGTGCCCAGTGCTCGTCCGTGCTCGCATCTTTATTTGATGCTCGACCGCATCTTTTAGCACTCATAGGTGCTTGTTACTCCTTTGAAGGTTGCTCGGCGCCCGTCCATGCCTGTTGCTCATCTGTTGCTCGTCCGCAACTCCTCAACACTCGTTTGTGTTTGATTGCGTCGGTTGTTGTTTGCTCGTCTGCAAATCCCAGCACTCGTCTGTGCTTGGAGATGTCCCCAGCATCGTCCGCAACCCCTTTACACTCGTCTGTGTTCTGATATGATATTTGTTGTTGCTCGTCTGCAACCTCCCAGCACTCGTCTGTGTTCGGTATGGGATCCTTCGCTGCACTCGTCTGTGCCTTGATATGTATTCTCCGTTGTTGCTCGTCTGCAACGACCCAGCACTCGTCTGTGTTTGGTTAAAGCTCGTCTGCTTTTATTCCCCAAAAGTCGTTTGTGTTTTGAAGCTCGTCTGCTTTGCCTGGATACTCGTCTGTATCATCCTCGGCACTCGTCTGTGCTAGCTTGCACCTGAATGTGAAGATATCTCTGTGACTACTTCAAATGCTCGTCTGTGTTTGAACTTCTGGTATTCGTCTATACCAGCGGCTGATACTCGTCTGTATCATCGCCTGAAGCACTCGTCTGTGTTTCTCAGATCATCGTCTGATACTCGTCTGTATCATTGACTTAGGGCACTCGTCTGTGTTATCTGGATGATCACCCAATACTCGTCTGTATTGAAGAGGTTTCGAATCCTGACAGTGGGAATTAAATGTCGAAATGGTTACCGGTCCTGGCGTAACAGGTAAATCCGAAGGAGGCTCGTCTGTCTCAAGCACCAATTATGGTAGCTGCACCTGGCGTAACAGGTTTGCTCAGAAGACTCGTCTGTCTTATACCATATATCCGCGGATAATATATGAAGAAGGTTCGTCTACCTTGGTTGCATGTCTATCCCACAGACTTATATGCATTTCCGGAGCCTGCGTAAGGGTTATCCGAAGAAGACTCGTCCGTCTTATTCCACTTATCTGCGTGAGGATTAGTGAAGGAGATTCGTCTATCTCAGGCTACTTTGAAGTTCTTTAAGGGCTCGTCCGCTCTCTGCACCTGGCGTCACAGGGTTGTTAGAAGACTCGTCTGTCTCAGATTATTGTCTTGAAGTGTTGAAGGACTCGTCTGTCCAGCTCCTGGCGTCACGGGATTGTTTGAAGACTCGTCTGTCAATTTGTTCTTATTTCAGATATCACTTCCAACTTGGAAGAAGCTCGTCCGCTTCTTTCTCCCCTGCAGTCCCCAGAGCGTCATCTGGTCGGGTTTATTTCCCGGTGTTGCATTCTTCGTCAGAGTGCAAATTTCTGGTCTTATTGGTATTCAATCACAGTTTATCTCGAATGTCCGATAGTCCGTACTATCGTCCTTTTCAGATTAACTGATGATTGAATAGGGGCAGCTGTAACACCCCAAATTTGCCCTCTTCATTTTGAGCATCATATCGCATCATAGTCATCATAACGGATCATGTCTTTAGCATTTTGCATAGAAAAATGAGGCATAACACTCACATGTTCTAGCATAAGGCATATGACCAACCATCTGGAAAGTTCGAAGCACCACAGATAAAAATCGAGAGCATGGTGACCAGGCAAAAATTTCACAGGATCACTCTGCACAAGCTCTGTACCATGTTCAAAGCTTAAAAAGAATGAAAGGATCAAAATCAGCTTGAAACGGCGGGCGCCGGCATCATTTTTGAAGTTTCCCACCAAAAGGGGGGAAATTCAAATTTTGCATGCGTTAACCGGTTAACGCATATGGTTAACCGGTTAACAGCTGCGAAATTTGAATTTCCAGCAGCAAATTTCAGCATGTGGTTTTGGCTCCATTTTCCAATTTTCTGATTTTTATTCACTTGAATTTCATTTGAATTTGAGAAGGATCTAGAGCATGTACCCAAACCTCTTGCCAACCCTAGATCCAAATCACATTACCAAGCCATATTTTTTGGATCCCAAACCAAGATTTTGGGCCCCAACCCTAAACCATATATATTCCATTTCCCTCCAAACCAAAGGATCTCTCACTCATTTTTCACTCTCATTTCTGAATTTTCATTCCTCTCACTCACAATTCTCTCACTTTTCTCTCCCAATTTTCCAAATCACTCAAAGTTCTTCTTTGAAGATCACACAACCTTGCCTTGAGGTGTGTAGATCTTGGAACTAAACCTCCATTCATAGCTTCTTTGCATCTTTTGCTGGTTTTATTGGAGATTCAGATCTGGTTTGGGATCTAGAAGTGCTTTTGGATCCAAAATTCTGCATCAAGAGCTTGATCTTGCATTTATTTTGCATGGAGTGTGGAGCTTAGCATCGGATCTTCAAAGTTTTGCGCGAGATCTATCATTTTCAGCATAATCAACAATTACCAAAGCATACCTCCGCTTTGTAGGTTGGTTTAATTTCAGATCCAACTCTGTTTTTAGCTTATTTGCATTGCTTGTGCTTTAGATCCACCATGTGTTTGTGTAATTGATTGTGTTGCATGATTTGATTGTTTGATTGGTATCCGGATCCGATTGTTAGTGTTCATGAGCATAATGTTATGGATTGATGTGCATTGATCTATTTTTCCATGTGTAATTGAGTGCTGGTCTGGTGCAGCTTATTTGAATAAGCTGTTTTTTGAAATGCTGTTTTCTGCAGGAATTTGCTGCTGTTTTTACAGTGTTAACCGGTTAACGCATATGGTTAACCGGTTAACGCCCTGTTTTTCTGCGTGTTTGGTGCAGGTTTTGACTGGTTAACCGGTTAACGCATATGGTTAACCGGTT
The DNA here is from genome assembly GCA_963966055.1 of Lathyrus aphaca. Taxonomy (NCBI): domain Eukaryota; kingdom Viridiplantae; phylum Streptophyta; class Magnoliopsida; order Fabales; family Fabaceae; genus Lathyrus; species Lathyrus aphaca. Next base: position 119,109,182 of record OZ014524.1, on the reverse strand, counting down.
AACACTGATGCAGAATGGTTTTTCAGGGCTGTTTTGAGTTTGTTTGATCCCTTTGCTTGTGCTAATTGCCATGACTCTTTGTATGATCATTAAACATGATGTTTAGGGTGATTTGCTTGCTGTTTGATGTATGCTCTCATGTTTTCGACGCGTAAGTCGTGCATTCGCAATGTTTGGCATGTTGTTTGACTTTTGTTTTCAAGAACCTTTGAGCATGTTTAATTCCATGTTTGTGGTGATTGATTTGCTGGATTTTTGCTAACTTTTCAGGGGCTCATGGTAAGAGAAGTGTGGATGTTTATCCACATTTCAACTTTTCATCTTTCCTCTTTTTTGTTATTTGAACTAACCCTTTGTTGTTGGGCTTAGGCCTTTCTCATCCCTTCTTCTATCTTCTTCTTCTCTTCTTCATTAGGATAGAAACCTCACAAACCTAGGATCATCCATGCATGTTAACACTTAGGATTATTTTAGTCCCCCTTTAGCATTTTACCTTTATGATCCTTTTTGGTTCTTTTCTCTTCTCATCTCAAAACTCTTAAAAAACACTTTAATAAATGTGAAGTGATGCATTGATCCATAGCCTTATTCCATGAGGTATGCTTGTAGTCTTCCCATCTTGGGATAGTACATGTTTACCTTGTGATGCACAAGTCTGATCAAGGTATCTTCTTCATAAAGAAAAGCATAAAAAACACTTCTTCATGTAAATAACCAAAAACACTCAATAATTAAGCAAGTTAGTGAGCCTAAGCCCTAATCTTTGGGTTCAAGTTTTGGGGATCTTCTCCTTACTTGAGTGTGCTTGTTCTATTATTCCATCTTGGAATGTAGTGACAAGTGCACATTCCATTGATGAGAGCTTGAGTTCACTCCCTTGTGACACACTCATAAAAGCTTCTAAAAAACACAAACAAACAATAAGCGTCTTTCCTTCGGGAATTCTTTTTCTCATCTCCTTCGCTCCGTACGCGAACTTGCTCCTACTTGTCATTTTGCAAGACGGTTACGCACTCGTCGTCCGAGTCTGCAACACCTGAGCAATGGCATAGGCAGTTCAAGCCTTAATTCACAAGCAATTTCCTTTTAGTACCCCTAGTTAGGGGAACTACGGCGTCTCTGATCCTCATTATCCTGATGAGGTACGTAGGCAGCGGGGTAGGGCCCGTTCGAGCACACTCTTTATTTTCCCTACATTTTTCTCCTTGTTTCTTATTTCATTTCTTTTTCAGTCCTTTTCATTTTCTTTTGCTGCATTTTTCATACCCTCACCCTTTGAAACAGTTTCTTTTGCAAGCGTGGATCCCGTCGGGTACGGCGGACGATCTGGGTGCTAGTACCTTCCCAGGTCGTAACCGACTCCCGAGCTCAGTCTCTCTGGTTCGCAGGACCCGTGTCCTTCCTTTTCGTTTCTTCTGGTTTGTGCAGCATTACCATTCCCTTTCTTCGGGATAAAAATGCATGGCTGGCGACTCTATTCTTTTTCCGCGCCACTTTCGCGTTTGTACCAGGATGGAAATCCTCGGGAGCGACAGTGTGTATCTAAGGCAACTAAATAAAGGGGTTTTAAGAAGGGTGCAATGGTAAATAAAATAATAATTTTAAATAATAAATAAAAGACAGGCTCGAATGTAATTCACGTAATCAATGATAATCCAGTACTTGTTAATGGAACTACTTATGGGCAATGTTTTCTCCTTTGAAAAGAACTAATTTAACAGGAACTGTCGCTTTCGCGTATTCAGAACCGAGTTGTACTCTCTAATCAACCCCTCCTATTGTCACGGATAAAAAGGTGCGTACTGCGTTAGAGTAGTAAACCTATTTTTAAGAAATATAGTATCTTAACTAAGTTGAAAAGTATTTTAACCTGGACTTCTTAGCAAAAAGAGGTTCTTATGAACCAGACTCTAAATCTCATAACGCGTGCGAAAATCGTTTTAAAATCTCTTTTCTTTTTAATCTAAAATCTCCTAATGAACTAGACAAAGCGCTTTTGGCTGTTTTTGAAATAGTTAAAAACAATTACTTGAATTGAAAGATAAAATAGCCCTTAGGTGTTTCCTCGAACAATTATACTGATTACTGGTTTAATTACGATCCTTACATTCTAACCTTTATGGAATTAGTTAGACATGATAAAGTAAAGATTCTTTTTATAATTTTTCATATAAGTAATTTAGTGCGAGTGCGGAAAGTAAATGAATTTAGTGCGAGTGCGAGAAATAAAGTAATTTAAAGCGAGTGCGGGAAATAAACGAAATAAAGTGCGAGTGCGGATAATAAAGAAAGTAAAGCAATGCGAGAAATAAATGAAATAAAGTGCGAGTGCGGATAATAAAGAAAGTAAAGCGAATGCGAGAAATAAATAAAAGTAAAGCAATGCAGAAATAAATAAAGTAAAATAAGAACTTGAATTAAAATGGCGGCAGGATTAACTTCCTCCAAAGTGCTCCAAAACTCGATCGCACAGACAGATTACAGACTCGATCACTCGATTGCAGAAACACCCCGATGTGGAATGGCAACTGCTTTGAAACTGATATATGCCTAGAGAAATCTAATTTTGGATGAAGAAAAACGAAAATCTAAGGTCCTATTTATAGGAAAACTGAAAGCATGAAAAGACTGGGATGCCCCTCCACTAAAAAGTGGAGGTTACTGAAATTAGCCTTGTGGCGCCCGCCACAGGCCTATGGCGCCCGCCATGGTCCCTACAGGGGATTGGAGAGTGGGGATCGTGGGTCTAGGAGGTTGAGGAGTGGTCTTGAGTCGTGGCCACGTCATGGCTAACCCCATGGCGCCCGCCACGGTGGGTGTCGTAAGTGCAAAACGCTGAATTTCTAGGTTTTCGTCCGTTTTCACTCCTTTTTCGCTCCCTTTCTCGATTTAAGCCCCGATTATTATAAAAACCTGAAAACATAAGAAAACAAAGTAATAACATAACAAAATAACAATAAAAGCTAAGAATGCATGCGAAATCGGAGTCAGAAACACGGTGAATTTTAGTGTGATCAAATTCTCCCACACTTAAACCTTTGCTTGTCCTCAAGCAAACATTAAAGCTTAAGAAAATATGGTGTCAACACGTGTCTTTGGGCTAAAGGGCTTCTAAGTTCAAGTCAGGATGCAGTGACAGATACTAACTAAGTGAACCAAGGGTACCATAGTAACACAAACACAAACTTCAATCCTATATTAACCACTCCATATCATCCCACAATACCTAGGCCTATCTTCTCATCTTTTTGTGTCCTTTTCATTCAGGCGCAATCACATTAAGCCCGTTATCCGTACATGTTTCATAGTAGAGTGACCGGTTAGTGATTCTGATCCATAACATAAGGTTTCTGGCACATAAGCATGTGTAAACCTGTTTTATTTGACCTAATTGTAGTTGCGGGGGATCGGATCGTAATCCGCCCTACCAAGTTCAGTGCCAGATACCTCTGAACCAACTAACAATAGGTGACTTTCAATTTTTTTTCTTTTTGTGGCAAAATTTTTTTTCTTCTCTTTTTTTCGGTTTAAATGACTTTGTGAGGGTCACCTATACCAGAGTTTGCCTTTTTTTCTTTTTTCTCTTTTTTATTAGCATTGGATCATTCACTTATGTTCATCGGCCCCCTACGTAGAGCATGCTTAGGCCGGAGCTGACTGCTAAAATAAACTACTTAGGACAATTTTTAAAATGATAGTAAAGGCCATGGTGGTGGGGTTTAGGAGTGATTCCTATATTCAAGAGGTCTATGGTGCTAAAATGGTTCTGATGTTTCAAAAAGTTGACCTAAGTCACCACATCCTAATCTAAACCTGTCTCAAAGCCCAAAAAACATGTGAAACAATATTATTTTCTTTTTAAAATTTTTCTGGTAAGGCTAAGGAAATGGGAAAAATGAAGATGAACTAAAAATACACTATACTGGTGACTCGTCAGACTCATGCATTATCTAAGAAAAATAAATTACTGAAAAGGGAAATAACTGAAAGGAAATAATTAACTAAAAAGGGAAATGACAGAAAGCAATAAAATCCCCTCCCACACTTAAATCGAACATTGTCCCCAATGTTTCGAAATAAGATAAGGGGGGTAACCTGAAAAAGACTACTGAGGAGGAGCACTGGTGCCCTCGCCGTCCTGCTGTGATGGTCTGGAACGACGGGATCTACTACGATGCTGGTCCCTCCGGTCGAGTCGTGCTGATAAAGCAGCCTGAGTACTCCAGACCTCTCGAAGGTTACCTAAGATGGAACCCTGAGTGGCCTCTACAAGCTGGTAGTGTCGGTTGTTGAACTCTCTCTGACGGTTCTGCTCTAATGAGATATCGTTCAAGGTACGGCAAACGTTGCTATAAGCACGGTCCGAAACCAATCGCGATTGTTGCATGAAGCTCATGTTGTCCGTCAGCTGTTGTGAAATAGTAGAGAGAAGGCCATCTCGCCTTTCTTCTCTAGTTGTCATATCACGCCACATCTCCTCGGTGACATAGAATCCAGGAGCAGTACCTGCAACAGGGTTAGAGGAAGATGGTGCAGTGTGTGACTGTGAAGGACGATGGGGGGACATGTGAGGGATGGGAGACTGCTCTCTCCGATCATACTCTTCATCAGTGTCATGTGCCTCCCCATCGGGAATATTAGGAGGAAGTGGACCCAAAACACGTGGAGCATTAAGATCATAGGTCCAGTTCCTTTCATCACGTACATCAGTACGTCTACTGCATGGTAAAGCAACAGATGGGATAGCTACCCCATGAACCATCAACTCATAACCACCTTCTCTCCTCGTTCGGCACAATTTCATGTCTTTCAGAAATTTTAAATTAATTGTGCGAGGAGGTAGTGGTTCAAGTGTAGATATCTCATTGTTCAGGCCAAGAGCCCGAGCAATAGACGTAACAAGCCCTCCAAAAACAATCGGTCCTGTTTTATTAGTAAATAAAGTCATGTGGGCAAGCATAAACGGGACCGGATTGATGTGGGTTCTAGTGAGGCATCCTTGCAAAAATAGGAGTTCACGAGCATTTACCTTGTTTGGACTTTCCCGGCCAAAAATAGTACATGCCAAAAGAAGTCTAAAAACTCTTATGGTCGGGTTGTGAATGGTCGACGCAAGTATCCCTTCAAAAGAATTAATTGAAGAACTTGAAAGCCTTTGCCAGAAGGTAAATACCTCGGCCGACCATTCCGCATCCAAAGGTGCCTCACAAATCGCACCTTCCCTATGAGGGATTCCTAACAAACCTGCTAGCTCGTTGGTACTGAATTCATATTCAATTCCAAACAGTCTAAAAATAACAGTACCGACAGTGCTAGCAGTGTTAGGACTGACAGTGTATATCAAAGAACTCAAAAACTCAGTTGTCAGTCTCTCATAGGTAGGTTCCAGATTAATGAAAATATTATGCAAGCCTAGAAATTCTAATAAATTAAAAACACTATGATAAATACCCAAAGCATACAGACAGTTATCGTCGACGTACCTAGTTGAGAGAATTTCTCGACTCTGAAGCCTCTGAATAATTTTCCGTTGCCTATCGCCCGGTCTTCCATCACGAAGAAGAAATCCGTTGAACTCCATTGTTGATAGCTCCTTAGGTAGTGAAAATGGTAGAAAAGTGGTTTATGAGGGGAATGATAAAGTTTTGATTTTTTTGGTTTTTGGTGGATGAAAATGAGAATGGATGTTGGATATGTTTTATGGATGGAGGGTATTTTGGAAATGGTGGAGCTTTAATGGGGTTCAAGGAGGTTTTGGAAGGTTGTAAAAATGGGTTTTTGGTGAAGAAAGGGATGAAAATGGTGGAAATGGGGATTCAGCCCCGTATTTGTTGTTGGTACGGTGTGGCGCCCGCCACAGGGCCTATGGCGCCCGCCACAAGGCCAATTCCTGGGCCTTGGGTTTTTGAATCCTCCTTTTGGGCCTTCCTTGCACCTTTGGTCTTCGGGGGGTCTGGATAGCGTTTTCTTCTTCTTTTCAAGGCATGAGGCTTGCATATTTTTTTTGTAAAGACAAAAATGAAAATATTTTTGTCTTATATTTTTTTTCTTTGCACGACAAAAATAAAATAATTAAAAATCAAAAAAGAAAAAGAAAAAATTAACATTAGTGCATAATATGTATATATAGGAGGAATTCAAAGTACATGAAAATATAATAGATGCAAAAGAAATAATATATGTCTGGAAATGCGATAAATAAAATAAAGCATATAAAAGGAAATTAAATACTAGGGTAGCGCTGTCAGTGTAGAATGAGTCATGTGGTAGGCTTCTTTTCCTGGCTTGATCCACGAATCTCTGCTATCTCCCTCCGAAGCTCTTCAATCGCCTGATATAGAGCATCGGCCTCTGAGGCATGAGTGAGATCAGAAACCTGCATCTGTAACTCTAAGTCTGCCACTTCCTGCTTGAGCAGGGCAGTCTCCTTACGGAGCTCATAAATCTGTGTTTGTAGGTCAGGTGGCTGCAGAGACATATTGTTAGACATAACAAGGTGTAGGAGTGTACTCAGCGGCTGGAGGCGATTTCGGCTCTTCGACAGTCTCTCCATAACCCTCTAGAGCATAACTCCAATTTTCAGGATCATGGACACTGGTCATCAGCGGATCCGATAATGTAAAATAGTGTATCGCTTCGCCGTCGATCAACAATCTAAACATGTTGGGCTCAAAAGAAGCCCTCCTCATCAGTCCTCTATCAAGACAAAAATCAATATCCAGGGTGGTGTAGCAGCAGAAGGTCCTGAGGTGCAATAATTTGCGAGACAGACCCAATGCAGTAGCTATCTGTGTAACAATCCCACCGACATGGATGATGCCTACTGATGATCTGGCAACACTAGCAAGGCCCTTCAACAGGAAGTTGCCACAAGCAACTGAGCGAGACTGAGTCGCACAAAACAGTAGGAAAATCTCCTCTTCACTTAGCAGGGTCTCTGTATCTGGCAAACCTAGGAAAGAATGTGCTAGAATCATCTGGAAGTACCTCAATGCAGGGTTGTGGATTACCTGAGAAAACTAGGTAGAAGGATCTTGGCTCCCTCCACCTGATATTTTAGTCCAAAACTTTTCCACTTCTCTGCTCATAAAATACCCCATCGGTGTCTCTGGAATAGCATCAGGAGTAGTCTGGAAACCTAGTAAGTCACCAAACTCTTTGTGAGAGAATGAGTAGTCAATCCCGAACAACCTGAAAACAGCGAGTCCATCGGGTCCAGCCCAAGGGTCATGATGAAACGAGCTGAGGAACTCAAGAGTCAAGTTCCTATAAGTGTTGTTCCTGTCGTCAAACTGGTCCCACTGGAGTTGATGGCATAAGAATCTGACGCTTGGCTCTATCCCAAGGCATCCATGCAGTCATGGTCAGGGTACCTGGTAGGAGCCATAGGGCGTCTCATGTGGACATAGTAACGCTCTCTCTGTGCGTCGTCTCTAAAGGCCACGTGCATGTCATCAGGGTTCTGCATTCTGCACAAGGTTAGCAAACAAGTCCTGAAAGCACATAAAACATTCAATCGTTAGCCCTGACATAATAATAAAAATATAAACAAATTGAAATAAAGTAAAAATAAATAAAAAGTACATAAATAAGAAAAACCATGGGTTGCCTCCCATGCAGCGCTTGTTTAACGTCATTAGCTCGACGACCGATTTTTATACATCATTGGAAGGATATGGTGGATCACTCAGAGTATGACAGGTGTATGTTGTTGGGATGTCACCTCCTTTGTAGGGCTTCAACCTCTGTCCATTGACGATGAACAGTTTACATGTTTGGTTCTTGATTTCAATAGCACCGGATCTTAGGATCTTAGATACTTCGAAAGGGCCAGTCCATCTCGAACGAAGCTTTCCTGGAAAAAGTCGTAACCTAGAATCGAACAGGAGAACAGGATCGCCTATTTTGAAGTCTCTTCTTATGATTCTTTTGTCATGCCAAGCTTTTGTTCTTTCTTTGTATATGATGGCATTTTCGTAGGCAAATTGTCTGGGCTCTTCTAATTTGTGGATATCAAGGATACGTTTTTCACCAGCAGTCAAGTAATCCAAATTCAAAGTTTTGATGGCCCAATAGGCCTTATGCTCCAATTCAAAAGGTAACTGACATGATTTTCCATAGACCAGTTGATAAGGGGTTGTTCCTATAGGAGTTTTGAAAGCGGTTCTATAGGCCCATAATGCTTCTTGAAGTTTCTGTGACCAATCCTTTCTAGATATAGAGACAGTCTTCTCGAGGATTTGTTTGATCTCCCTATTAGATACTTCCACTTGTCCATTGGTCTGTGGGTGGTATGGTGTTGCTACTCTATGCTTAACTCCATACTTGCTTAAAAGTTTATCAAATATTCTCGATATGAAGTGTGATCCTCCATCACTTATGACTAAACGGGGGGTTCCAAACCTGGGAAATATATAGTTTTTGAATAATTTGATGACTACTCTGGTGTCGTTCGTGGGTGCGGCGATAGCTTCAATCCATTTAGACACGTAGTCAACAGCTACTAAGATGTACTGATTTCCAAAAGATGGTGGGAACGGACCCATAAAGTCTATACCCCATACGTCGAAGAGTTCTACTTCTTGGATATTTCTTAACGGCATTTCATTACGTCTTGAAATATTTCCTGTGCGTTGGCATCTATCACACTTGACAATGAAAGCATGGACATCACGCCACATAGTAGGCCAGAATAGGCCAGCTTGAAGAATCTTGGCGTAGGTCTTAGATGTGCTTGCATGTCCACCATAGGGTGCAGAGTGACAATGCTCAATTATATTATTTACCTCTTCTTCTGGAACACAACGGCGGAAAATGCCATCTTTGCCTCTCTTGAAAAGAAACGGTTCGTCCCAATAGAAGTTTCTCACATCACTATAGAACTTCTTCTTCCGGTGGTAGTTTAGATCAGGGGGTATGATGTCAGCGGCTAGGTAATTAAGAAAGTCTGCATACCAAGGTACATTACTTATAGCTAAGGATTTATGAAAATGCTCATGAGGGTCTGGGTTATCTTCTTCAATAGTTTCTAGTTGGGCTATCAGTCTATCATAGGCAAAATCGTCATTTATGGGTACTGAATCAGGTTTCAGGTATTCTAGCCTAGATAGGTGATCAGCTACTACATTATCAGTGCCTTTCTTATCACGGATATCCAAATCAAACTCTTGCAGTAATAGAATCCATCGAAGTAACCTAGGCTTGGCATCCTTTTTGCTTAGTAAGTAACGAATGGCAGCATGGTCGGTATAAACTATAATCTTGGCTCCTACTAGATAAGATCTAAATTTGTCTATGGCAAAAACTACAGCTAGGAGCTCTTTTTCGGTTGTTGCGTAGTTGAGCTGTGCAGCGTCTAGGGTTCTACTGGCATAATAAATTACATGTAACTTTTTGTCTTTTCTTTGACCTAGAACGGCTCCAACAGCATAATCACTGGCGTCACACATTATCTCAAACGGTTCTGACCAATCAGGGGGTTTCATTATAGGTGCTGAAATCAGAGCTTGCTTCAGAAGATTAAATGCTTCAGTACATTTTTCATCGAAGATGAATTCAGCATCTTTCATTAAAAGACCAGTTAAGGGCTTTGTTATTTTGGAGAAATCCTTGATGAAACGTCGGTAAAATCCGGCATGTCCAAGAAAACTTCTTATCTCCCTGATAGTCTTCGGCAGTTTTAGATTCTCTATGACTTCTATTTTTGCTTTATCTACCTCTATACCTTTTTCGGAAACTATATGTCCTAAAACAATCCCTTCGGTGACCATGAAATGACATTTCTCCCAATTTAGCACAAGGTTTACCTCCACACATCTCTCCAGGATTTTCTCAAGGTTGATAAGACAATTTTTGAAATCTGATCCACAAACTGAGAAATCATCCATAAATACTTCCATGATTCCATCTAAATAATCAGCAAAGATAGACATCATGCAGCGTTGGAAAGTTGCAGGAGCATTACAAAGTCCAAAAGGCATTCTTCTATAGGCAAAAGTTCCAACTGGGCATGTAAAGGTAGTTTTTTCTTGATCTTCGGGGTGAATAGGTATTTGGAAGAATCCTGAATATCCATCTAAGTAACAAAAGTAAGAGTGTCTGGCTAGGCGCTTCAACATTTGGTCTATGAATGGTAATGGGAAATGGTCCTTCCTAGTTGCTTTATTTAATTTTCTATAATCTATGCACATACGCCAACCTCCATCGGTTCTTTTTGCTACAGGTTCGCCCTTCTCGTTTTGCACGACTGTGATGCCTCCCTTTTTAGGTACTACATGCACAGGACTCACCCATTTACTGTCCGAGATCTGATATATTATACCTGCCTCTAGTAACTTAAGAACTTCAGTCTTAACTACAGTACTCATTATAGGATTTATTCTTCGTTGGTGTTCTCTGGAAGGTTTTGAATCTTCTTCAAGCAAAATCCGATGCATGCATACGGATGGGCTTATTCCTTTTAGATCAGAGATCTTATATCCTAAGGCTGAGGGGTACCTACGTAAAACTTCTAATAATTGATCGGTTTCTTCTTGGTTTAAGGTAGCACTGACTATAACTGGACGGTTCATATCTTCATCAAGAAATTCATATCTCAGGTTTTTAGGCAGTTCCTTAAGTTTTACGGTCGGTTTCATAGGGCAAGGCATAGGATCTGGGGTAAGAGATAAACATTCGTGAAGGTTATCATCAATGTAGGGTCTTTTATAATTGTCATCTTCCAAAATAAGGGTTGACGGCAATTTTATAGATTCAGTTTCTTCTTCTTGTTCTAATTCCCTAATGCATTCTTCGATGATATCTAAGGCATAACAAGCATCTCCTATCACAGGTGCCATAAGAAATTTTGAAAGTATAAATTCTATCTTCTCGTCACCTACCTCAAAAGTTAGTTTTCCTTTATTAACATCTATTACGGCTCCAGCAGTCGATAAGAACGGTCTACCTAGGAGGATTGGTATGTCGTCATCTTCTTTAATGTCCATGACAACAAAATCAGTAGGTATAAACAGCTGACCTATCCTAACAGGGACGTCTTCAAGTATGCCTATAGGGTATTTAACGGATCTATCGGCTAATTGAAGTGACATCTTAGTAGGTTGTAATTCTCCTAAGTTTAATCTCTCACAAACTGCTAAAGGCATTAAGCTCACACTAGCTCCTAAGTCTAGAAAATCTTTTTCGATGACATGATTCCCTAAAATACAAGGAATGGAAAAATTTCCGGGATCTTTATCTTTCTTTGCTAACCTATTTTCGGAAATAGAATTACATTCCACGGGTTTCGGATCTTCAAGTCTACGTTTATTCGTAAGTATGTCTTTGAGAAACTTAGCGTAAGAAGGTATTTGGGTGATGGCTTCTGTAAAGGGGATTTTTACGTGAAGTTTTTCTATAACCTTAACGAATTTTTGATATTGATTATCGATTTGGGTTTTCTTTAATCTTTGAGGGTAAGGTATTGGTGGTTTGTATGGCGGTGGTGGTACATAGGTTTTATTTTTAGGTTCTTCTCCTTTTTCTTGACTTTCCGGGGTTTTAGACTCCTCTGGTTCCTTCTCCTCATTCCTCTCAGAAGTTACGGGATCACTTAATCTAGGGTTCAAAGGTTCCTTATAAGCGGTTCCACTTCGTAGAGTAATGGCATTTGCTTGCCCTTTCGGGTTTTGTTGAGGTTGTCCAGGGAACTGTCCTCCAGGTGTAGTCTGTGGGGCTTGGTTTAATGCTACCTGAGAGATCTGGGTTTCAAGCATCTTATTATGAGTAATAATTTGATCAACCTTGGTTCCTAACTGGGTAATTAGTTCGTTAACATGGACGTTTTGGTTCATGAACTCTTTGTTTTGTTGTTTTTGAGCAACGATAAAATCTTTTACAACTTCATCAAAGCTCGGGCTTGGTGGTACAGGTTGCATAGGTTGATTTGTTCTTGGGGCTTGGTAACCTTGTTGTCTCGGAGGTGCGGTATTTTGAATAGGGTTATTATTTTTGTAGGAGAAGTTTGGGTGATTCCTCCATCCAGGGTTATATGTGTTTGAAAATGGGTTCCCTTGGGTATAGTTCACTTGCTCAGTGTTGGTCTCATTCAACAGATTGCATTCGGCGGATTGGTGTCCTTGCGTTCCACATATCTCACAATTCGGCGAAACTGCGGCTACAGTATTCGGAGTTGTACACATATGTTCGACTCTAAGGGCCAACGCGTCCATTTTAGCCTGCATCATGTCTATAGAGCTTAGCTCATGTATTCCTCCTTGGGCTTCCTTCTTTTCCACTGTCGCTCGTTCTACTCCCCATGATTGATGGTTTTGGGCCATATCTTCGATAAGGGCACTAGCTTCAGGGTAAGGTTTGTTCATCAGTGCGCCACCAGCGGCAGCGTCGATGGTCATCTTAGTGTTATAATGAAGTCCATTATAGAAGGTTTGAATGATTAACCAATTCTCTAAGTCGTGATGTGGGCATGCTCTTAATAGTTCTTTATATCTCTCCCAGGCTTCGAACAACGACTCTCCTTGGTGTTGGGTAAATCTAGTTATTAGGTTTCGAAGAATAGCTGTCTTACTTGGGGGAAAATATCTAGCAAGGAAAACTTTCCTAAGGTCGTCCCAAGTTGTTATTGAATTGGGTGGAAGGGAATCTAGCCATGATAGAGCTTTATCTCTGAGGGAAAAGGGAAATAATTTTAAGCGTATCGCCTCAGGAGAAGTTCCATTGGTTTTAAAGGTGTCTGCTAACTGAAGAAAGTTTTTTAAATGTTGGTTCGGGTTATCAGTAGCGAGACCTGCGAATTGTCTCTGTTGCACTAATTGCAGCAGAGATGGTTTAAGTTCAAAATTATTAGCTGGGATAGCGGGGTTTACTATACTGGAACTAGGTTCCTCGTTTGATGGTTGGGCGAAGTCCTTAAGCGGTCTTCGGTTTTGATCTTCGGCCATAGCTCTCCTATTCCTATGAAAAAACAAACGTGCGCGAGCGTAACGTTCAGGTTCAGCTAGAGGGTCTACTAAACTTCCGGCACTGCGAGTCTTTCGCATTGACCGGTGGGTAACAACCTTAGTCTAAACGGTATAACTACAGGGTAATGAAATTTGACGAAATTGCTCCCCGGCAACGGCGCCAAAAACTTGATGGGTGTTTTTCGCAAGTGTACGAACACGTCAGAGTAATATAAAAGATTGTCGAATCCACAGAGACCAAGTGTCAATCTATCGTACTTGTTGTTATGGTGTGTATCTAAGGCAACTAAATAAAGGGGTTTTAAGAAGGGTGCAATGGTAAATAAAATAATAATTTTAAATAATAAATAAAAGACAGGCTCGAATGTAATTCACGTAATCAATGATAATCCAGTACTTGTTAATGGAACTACTTATGGGCAATGTTTTCTCCTTTGAAAAGAACTAATTTAACAGGAACTGTCGCTTTCGTGTATTCAGAACCGAGTTGTACTCTCTAATCAACCCCTCCTATTGTCACGGATAAAAAGGTGCGTACTGCGTTAGAGTAGTAAACCTATTTTTAAGAAATATAGTATCTTAACTAAGTTGAAAAGTATTTTAACCTGGACTTCTTAGCAAAAAGAGGTTCTTATGAACCAGACTCTAAATCTCATAACGCGTCCGAAAATCGTTTTAAAATCTCTTTTCTTTTTAATCTAAAATCTCCTAATGAACTAGACAAAGCGCTTTTGGCTGTTTTTGAAATAGTTAAAAACAATTACTTGAATTGAAAGATAAAATAGCCCTTAGGTGTTTCCACGAACAATTATACTGATTACTGGTTTAATTACGATCCTTACATTCTAACCTTTATGGAATTAGTTAGACATGATAAAGTAAAGATTCTTTTTATAATTTTTCATATAAGTAATTTAGTGCGAGTGCGGAAAGTAAATGAATTTAGTGCGAGTGCGAGAAATAAAGTAATTTAAAGCGAATGCGGGAAATAAACGAAATAAAGTGCGAGTGCGGATAATAAAGAAAGTAAAGCAATGCGAGAAATAAATGAAATAAAGTGCAAGTGCGGATGTAACACGGTGGGAGAACTGACTTTAGTTAAATGTTGCGGATAGCAAGAGTCGCCACCGACTTTTATTTTATCCAAAGGAAAGGCATAAAAGAACAGGAAAGACCTTTAAAAGATTTTTGGGTTCGGGGGGTAGGTTATGTAAAGGGAAGGTGTTAGCACCCTTTACATCCATGGTTATCCATGGGCTCTTAGTTACTTAGCTCACTTAAATTGTTTTTGAAGAGTGTAGTGTGTGATTAGAAATTTTCTAAGTACTTTGTAATGATCCTCGTATGGATGTATACAAAGCCTTGTTTTGAAAATGTTTTGAAAATATTGTGAGGTGTGAAAAGTATTTTGAAATGTGAGCAACTAAGATGTACCTACCCTAAATTAAGTCTTTCATGTTCTCGTATGTTCTTTCAATGGTAAGACTATCCCTATTATTAAGGAATAGGTAGTCATTACCTTGGATGTGTTAAGAGACAAACGTAGGGTCATCGTATGGTCAATGAAGGCAACTTAAGGGATGTCTTTAGCAATTCGTAGGGACTATCATCATTTATTCGAAGGGACAAGATCATTATTCCGTAGGCAACCTCGAAGGGACTTGATCTTTTAAATTTATAGGGACTTGATGATTTTATAAGTGAAGGGACTTTGCTTAAGACACCCCTATATTCGAGGGACTTGACCATTTTATTTTAAGGCAACCAAGAGGAATACCCTAGGAAGTGCAAGATGGCGATCAAAGATCGACTTACGTGTGTGAGTGTTTATTTTCAAATATTTATCTTTTAAAGTTAATTATCTAAATTAATTTTAATTACAAATAGTTTCCACACCCTATTTACTAACCACGCAGTTAATATGAAAAATAAATGGCAGAAATTAAAAGGCAGAAAATAAAATTCCTACACTATTACATGGCTTAGGGGCAGTTACATAATAATAATAATAATGGCGGAAAATAATAAAAACCAATTATTACAAAGGCGAAGCAGTTACATAATCAGGAAAACAGTGAATGAATAACATAAAAATGAGTGAATAAATTAGAAGAAAAAAAGTTTGCAGACTAGGTTAAGAAAACAATTAGGGTTATGGTTTGAGAAAAAATTTAAGGTTTAAAAAACAATTTAAGGTTTAGGAAAAAAATTTAGGGTAAAAATTATGGCGAAATTTGGGTTTTAAGATAAAGATTAAGGCTAAATTTTTAGGGTTTAAAGTTTATGAAAAAAATTAAGATTTAGGTTTAAAATTAAGGTTTAGGGAAAAAATTAAGGTTTATGAAAAAAATATAAGTTTTAAAAAAAAAGGATTTTGTTTTATCTTTTAGAAATTAGTTTAATAATAATAATAAGGAAATTCAAAAAAAATACATAATTTGATGAAAAAGGGAAAAATAAAGTTAGAGATACCAAAAATATTGGGGGTTTGCCCTTTTTGCTTCATTGAGTTCTTTGCCACTGGGACACCCACGTTTCTTCATCAAAATGCTCCAAACCTCAGTTCCTTGCCACTAGGTTGTGGGCCTTAGGTCTTTGTCACTAGGGCAATCAGCGCATGCCACACACCATCTTTTTCCTCCCACCTGCCTATTTTTGGTATATACTGTTGGAAGAATAAAAAAAAGAAATAAACAGGATCAAATAAAATTGCTGCAGATTTTAAAATAATGAAAAATAAGAAAAGCGATTAAAATAAAATCTAAAAAATATTAAAACGATGCTAAAAATCTAATAAAATCAAATAAAGAACGCACAATTTTTTTTAGATTTTTTTGAGAATATGAAAATAGAAAATAAATCAAATAAAATAGAAAAAAGAGGAATTTGCGATTTTGAGGGTCGAAATCTTTTAGAATTCTATTCTAAAAGAGTATTGTTTGTCGATTTTTTTCTGAACTTCTGGAAAAAATTCGGAGCAAATCGAAACAGTAGTACTTACCTGACTTACCTGTCAGCCTGTAATGTTTATCACTACTGCAGCCTTCGAAGTATCGACGAAAACAGATTACAGCAGATTAACCAATAGTTTAGTTCTCCATGGTGCCCTATGATTCCTGCATCGAAACTTAAATCCAACTATCCAAAAACCATCTACACAATCAAACAAACATATTATGTAATCAAAATCAATTAATCATGCGTAAATCATTAAAATTGAAAAAAAACAAAAGAAAGGCAAGAATAAGAATTTGATTTGTATGATTTGGCATGAATTTGATGATGAGGATGATTGGAATAGGTTCAGGAAACCTCAATGTTGTTGTCCAGAAATCATCTCTATAGCACTCTAACTTAGAAACCGAAATCAAGTTTTTGTATGATTTTTTGAAGTTTTGAGACCAGGTGAGAGGCTGCCAAAAATCCTCCCTTTGAAGCTGTTTCATGTTGTATATATAGGAGTGAATGAAATTAGGTTAAGAGCTTTCACAAACTTGTGGATATTTGGACCTTTTAAGATTGAAAAATATTTGGTTTTAAAACTTGAAATATCTTGATCTAGCCTTGCTATTTTGGGATGATTTTCATAACTCTTGTATCAATTAGATCAAAATATCATTTATGACATTCTAGAAGCAAAATAATTTTAAATCTTCACTATTTCATATTTTATTTGAATTTAAAATGATTTTTAATATAAAAAATCATAATAAATAAAAATAAAATAATGAAAATAATGAAAATATTAAGTTAATTTCGTGCATGATGTCTTGGTGTGGATTGGGTCATCATATGGCAAGCCCATTTAGAAGAAATTAGTTTTAGACCTCCATTTTCTTCATAAACCAACCAAAAATTTCCCAACTTTGCAAGGGCACACATCCTTCAATTTTAATGCTATGAGGGTGTTCTTGGACATTTTGGAAAGCTTGAAGAGTCCTCTAACCAACCTCACTGGTTTCATGTCCATATCATTTACCAATCTCAAGTTATGCCCTTTTGAAGTTGTTGACTTTTTGTTGACTTTCAAAAGGACCTATAATGTCTTAGCTCATACCCTCCAAATGAAGCATTTTTGGGCTTGGCTTGTGAGACACAAAGTTGTAGAGAATTCAATTTCCTTCAAAATGAGCTTTGGATGGAGACTTGGTGATGAAGCATGTGAAAGTTATGGCTGGTCAAAGTTCAGTTGACTTTTCCTAAGGAAACCCTAATTTAGAAACTCCTGATTCTTGATGATCTGAAATCTCCTTGATGAATCATGATCAACCCTTGATCAAATGATGAATTTTACTTCATATACTTGATGTTGGCAAAAAATCATGAAGTTTGACTTTGGTTTGACCACAGTTGACCTCAGTTTGACTTTTTAACTGCTTTAACTGATTTTGACTTATCTGATCATCTGACTGAGCAAACTTTTGAGAAAAGTCTTGAAACTTGACATGGGGGTTCTTACACACATATAAGATGTTATGAAGCTCACTTGAAGTCTTGGAAGTCCATTTAGCCTGATTAAAGTCAAAACCCTAGTTTTGGATGCACTGCTTAGGAGGTGCATTGTCTGAGGGAATTGTCAACTCTTCTGACCAATTGTGAACTTTGTGAACCTTGTGAACCATCATAAAATGTCTTGTGAATCTCATGGGAGGTATTGTGAACCTTGTGAACCTTGTGAACCTCATAAAGTGACTTGTAGACTTCATGAACCTCATGAAAGGTCTTGAAAGCATTGTGAATCTTGTGAACCTTGTGAACCTCATAAAGTGACTTGTAGACTTCATGAACCTCATGAAAGGTCTTGTAAGTGTTGTGAATCTTGTGAACCTTTTTAGCACACAAAGTCTTGTATTGTGAGGGCAAATTTTGGGGTGCAACAGCGGATAATAAAGAAAGTAAAGCGAATGCGAGAAATAAATAAAAGTAAAGCAATGCAGAAATAAATAAAGTAAAATACGAACTTGAATTAAAATGGCGGCAGGATTAATTCCTCCAGAGTGCTCCAAAACTCGATCGCACAGACAGATTACAGACTCGATCACTCGATTGCAGAAACACCCCGATGTGGAATGGCAACTGCTTTGAAACTGATATATGCCTAGAGAAATCTAATTTTGGATGAAGAAAAACGAAAATCTAAGGTCCTATTTATAGGAAAACTGAAAGCATGAAAAGACTGGGATGCCCCTCCACTAAAAAGTGGAGGTTACTGAAATTAGCCTTGTGGCGCCCGCCACAGGCCTATGGCGCCCGCCATGGTCCCTACAGGGGATTGGAGAGTGGGGATCGTGGGTCTAGGAGGTTGAGGAGTGGTCTTGAGTCGTGGCCACGTCATGGCTAACCCCATGGCACCCGCCACGGTGGATGCCGTAAGTGCAAAACGCTGAATTTCTAGGTTTTCGTCCGTTTTCACTCCTTTTTCGCTCCCTTTCTCGATTTAAGCCCCGATTATTATAAAAACCTGAAAACATAAGAAAACAAAGTAATAACATAACAAAATAACAATAAAAGCTAAGAATGCATGCGAAATCGGAGTCATAAACACGGTGAATTTTAGTGTGATCATAGGGCAAGTCTTGAAACTTGACATGAGGATCCTTTGAAGTATGTAGGATACCATGAAGTCCATTTGAGGCTTCATAAGTCCAATTTACTTTGAGAAACACAAAACCCTAATGTGAAATTTATTGCTTAGGATGAAGCTTTGTCTGATGAAACCTTGAGTCCCTTTGAGCAATTGAGAATATTATGACCATTAGGAGACCTCTTGAAACATATTGTTTTGAGATATGAGGGAAAATTTTGGGGTACAACATCCGCCCCTGTTCAATCTTTCTAAACTCGAGGGATTAGATTGGCACACACGTCATTTGTGACCTGAAGGTGGAAGAGGATTGAACACCTAAAGCCCAAAAATTTGCACTCGCTGATGCGCAAAGTAACATTTTCGGTTGATTGTATTGCTTGAATGGGCTTAAAGATGTCATTCTGAGTAATTGGAGATGGGCTTATATATGCCATCCAAAGTGTCTGTTGATATGAGTATCAGTATGTGTCTATGTTTGACTATATCTGAACGTTGTTCTGGAATGAGTATCAGAACTAAATCTTTGTCTTGATCGTCTCTGAACTGTCTTTGGAAAATATCCTGAACTAAGTATCAGAACTAGATATTTGTCTTGATCGTCTCTGAACTGTCTCTATAAAATATCTTGAACTAAGTATCAGAACTAGATCTTTGTCTTGATCGTCTATGAACTGTCTTTGGAAACATCCTAAGCTAAATATCAGAACTAGATCTCTGTCTTGATCGTTTCTGAACTGTCTCTGGAAAATATCTTGAACTCAGTATCAGAACTAGATCTTTGTCTTGATCATTTCTGAACTGTCTCTGGAAAATATCCTGAACTAAGTATCAGAACTAGATCTTTGTTTTGATTGTTTCTGAACTGTCTCTGGAAAATATCCTAAACTAAGTATCAGAACTAGATCTTTATCTTGATCGTTTCTGAACTGTCTCTGGAAAACATCTTGAACTAAGTATCAAAACTAGACCTTTGTCTTGATCGTTTTTGAACTGTCTTTGGAAAATATCCTGAACTAAGTATCAGAACTAGATTTTTGTCTTGATCGTTTCTAAACTATCTCTGGAAAATATCATGAACTAAGTATCAGAACTAGATCTTTGTCTTGATCGTTTCTAAACTATTTCTGGAAAATATCTTGAACTAAGTATCAGAACTAGATCTTTGTTTTATTTGAGTGTCAGAATTAAATCGTTGTCTCAATTATCTCTGCACCATATCTAAGAGACAACAATGTTTATCTGGTCGCGAACTATCCTGAAAAGGCAAAGTTAGTTTTATGCGAGGTCATTGATGTATGTAATGCATTGCATGATGTTCTTAATGTAAATGAGAATGTTACATGTATTTTGTATGTGTATGCTATGATATGATGTAGATGATGTATGGACAAATTATGTAGTTGGAGCACATTAGTAGCTTTATGTAACAAATGCTAGCTGAGGAAAATAGATCCATGTTCATTGCTGGGGATGATGAAGACATTACTTCAAATCTCAGTTGAGGAGAGTCGATCATTTGTCCTGCTTTTTATCGAAGGATTAAGTTCCTAAAACCCAAATTGGGGATAAAAGAGACGGACATTCCCCTGAGAGACTCGTCTGACCAAGTGTCAATTCTTCTGGGGATATTAGACTTGCCTAGATCTTGCCTGGAACTTCGTAGTGTTGGAAGTACAAACTCTATTGGGGGAGAATTTGTGGATACTTTGCTGGAACAAACCCATAAAGATTACTCTATGAAGACGAATCTGTGGTGATATGTTAGACTTAAGCCTTGTTGGGGATTCAAATCTCCAAGAGTCCTTAGTAAAGGCTATTATTGTAATTTTATGCATTTTGGTAAACATCAATCACATTTGAAATCATATATTCATTCAAAGTAATCAATGGATTCAGAACTTCTGATATTCTCGACTTCCCCGAGTAATTTTCTAGGAATTATCATGACTGAATCCGAAGACATGATACTGACACCATCTGATACTATTGGCACAAACAATTAATTTCCCCAATGGCTTTTGCTGAAACTCGGTATCAAGGAAGTGTAATGAGAGGAATTTTCTTTCAAACTACGGTGGATCGTGTACGCCCCGAGTAATGGTTAAGGATCTCGCAACTGAATTTGATCTAATTAGATTTGAAAAGAGAGCTTTGCCCCTAACTGAGGATGATTTGTCCCAGAATGGAAGTATTTGAAAGGAGCTGCCTCAAGAGAAATAAACGAGATGCCCCATAATAACATGCCCCTGGAATCGTGAACTCGGTAATGTTACTTCTGGAAATTCAGATGAGGAGATCTGCCCCTGGCTATTAAGTAACGTTGAATCTTGACCTGACTTCCCCAGATGAATTGTACAATAACATGGCATGCCCCCTTGATTAGAAGATAGTGACCGTGCCCCCTGTATACATTGGCTTTGATCCAACTGAGTCAGGCCCAGGAAGCAACTTTGTCTGTCAGGAGGACTTTGGTTTATTGAATGTTCATCATGTAAGCTTTTCTGATGTCAAATACTTAGTTATATGCAAACAATGATATTCAAAATGCAACGCTTATGCCTGTCTTGAATTTTTGAAAAAGAATTATTTTAGCAAAACAATGTTTGTAAAAACTGTGATATTAACTCAAGATTTATAATAAGCTCTAAAGGAGTCAGGATACCTTTTTGTAGCAGCACGCTTTCGAACTAACCATGCTTAAGTTAGGACTTTTAAAGGGTTGTAATGTGACCTAGTTCACGGTTTAAGAAACAAAGGATAAAGGCTCAAATTTTATTTGTACACAACCTATCCTTCGTGATGTTCTTCAGTCCTATGTTCAGTTAACTTATACATTGAGGCTCCAAAAGAGTTTGGAATTGTAACACTGACAGAAGTTTATTTGAAAATCCAGTCTTTTTTTTGGGATTTGTATTGATCTCTTTTTCTTTTGACTTTGTTATCCCTTCCTTTTTCCTAAACTGTTTGTTTCAAGATTACAGTCAGCGGGATGTCACAATTTTTACTAAGTCTCCTTCATAGGTTTTGACTTAGTTAGTTTTCTTTTTCTAGATATTAACTATCGGACTTAGTGATTATAGGGAACCATCATTAGTTGTGTAAAAAAAGGACAACTGGCATAATTGAGTTAACCGAGGAACTACTCTGCCCCAGGTTATGATTAAGGGTTTTAATTTGCGTGAGAATGAAAACTCCTACTTCATAGGCTCAAAAGGGTTGACTAGGGATTAACTTCCTTATATTTCCACTGTTTAGGAATCGAAACAATGCCTGCACATCGTCAGCATAGTTTGTTCAAAAGCATACTATATGAAATTATGGTATCATCTTCGTCATCCTCCCTCCAAAGGCTTACAACTTTAACAAGAGTTAAATATCACAAAAGAGAAGTAAGAAGCATAGTTTAAATATAGTGAAACGAATGGATTAATTCAAAACAAACATATGCAATGCATTATCGTGAAAATAAAAGTTTGACATAATAGTAAGTGTTTAAGCCAACAAAAGAAATTACAAATGAAAACTCAAATGTTCTCAAACATTTCTCCTTTAAACTTATCACTCCGAATATCTGGCAGCTTCGATGTTTGATGGACGATAGAAGAACTCAATCTAGTCTTTTTGCATAACCTCGAGGACTCTTTCGTCAATCATGTCTTGAATCTTATTCTTCAATTCCCAACAGTTATTAATGTCATGTCCATGACTATTGGAATGATATGCACATCTTGCATTGGGGTTATAGCGAGGAGAGGAAGTATTAGGATTCTGAGGAGGGTCTCTTAACGCAACCAGATTCATCTCCAGCAAGCATTGCAAAGTTTGCGACATTAGCGTGTTGGTTTTGATAAACTGTCTTTTATGTTCCTTGTGTTGAGACAAATTAACCCTATAAGACCTTCTTCCTTTAATTGAAAGACTATCAGTAGTAACCTCTCTTTTTCCTTCTCTTATTTTCTTCTTCTTTACGTCCAAGTCAGCTTGTTTCACCGAAGGTTAACTGATGATTAGATTCCCGACTCTGTTGTCTTGAAGTTTATTGATGAAGACTCTCATCTCTTCTTTCCCCTGGGCTAAGTTTTTTATAAGAGTCATTTGCCCATTCATCTGGATTCTCATCTCTGCCATCTCAACTTGCAGTTGTTCCAACTGATCATCCTTGTTGTCTTCATGATTCTTCTTTTTCATATCCTTAGTGAGGAGGGCCTTCAACTCTTCTTGCCCCTTGGACAAATTTAGGACCACTTCTTGAAATTGAGCATTCTGGGTTTGGAGATCTTTGACAGTTTGTTCGAGAGCTATTTCAACTAAAATAAACAGCGAGAAGATAATAGACCTGTCATGGAAACCTGTTATGCAATGGTATGCCATGTAAATGCATATGCAATATTTTCAAAGACCTCGCAGGATTTAAATTTGTTAAAGAAAAACATAAACAAAACTTTTATTAGTAAGTTCAAAATATATTTTCCCTTTGGGCTTACAATGAAGGAAAAACAAGAAAAGTTACGAAGAAAATAAAAACATTTGAGACTCAAGTCTCCCATGGATGTTTCCTATTTGTATTGAGATATGTATTGAGGTTTCTCTGTGAAGTTGCCATGTTAGCTCCAACACTTTCTCCTTGCTAGCATAGAATTGAGCCTCAAAGGTATCCCTTTCCTCCTTCAGTTGGATCCAAGAATTCTGTAGTTCTTCCAGGTCAGTAGGCATATCTGGATGAAGAATGGTGTAAGGAACATCTCCTTCAATAATAGGCTCAACAATCACCAGTAGAACAACAGGATATGGCATCATAA
The DNA here is from genome assembly GCA_963966055.1 of Lathyrus aphaca. Lineage (NCBI taxonomy): Eukaryota > Viridiplantae > Streptophyta > Magnoliopsida > Fabales > Fabaceae > Lathyrus > Lathyrus aphaca. The sequence goes on along the minus strand of OZ014524.1, from coordinate 119,085,837 downwards.
GATTTTGAGCACGAGACCGCACCCATCTGAGGTAAGGCTCCATAGGGGTGGAGTATTTTGGTTCCAGAGTGTTGCTATTAATCTTATTCACCATGCCCCAAGAATGTATAAACCTTTAAGGTAACCTTGAGGATCATTGTCATAATCGAACACAATACCTTGAATAATCATATCATGAGGACCGTCACTCCGAGCATAACCAAATAGGCGTAGTGCTAAAGAAGGATTATAAGTAATGCCTCCACTTATGCAAAGGAGTGGCACATTAGGGAACTCCCTACAATGGTAAATGATAATGATGTTTTCCATGGATCAGGAACACCAATGGATATCTGAATGAAAGAGTGACATCATCCTTCTAGGCCACCTCAAACCTTGTTCATTCTTCATCACAGATCGAGGAAGGTGTGAAATAAACCACCTTGATAATAGAGGTATGCAACACATCAGAGTCACTCGCGCCTTTGTAGTACGAGTGTGAAGAGAGTGGAGAATATCTCCAAGCAAAGTAAGCACAGGATTATGAGTCAGAAATATTTTAATTGCATGCACATTTATGAATTGGTCCAGATTAGGGAACAACGCCAAACCATAAATCAACATGGCCTAGATCTCCTCAAAAGTGTAGTAACTCATAGCATCTAGAAACAATTGAGCTTTCTCTATCAAGAATTTAGCAAGAAGACCTTTAACTCCATTTTTTGTTTCCAATACAATATTTGACTTCTTCATATGCAAAACTACTGTATAAACTTCAGGTTTAGGCTCCTTCTCTAGACCGATGAAAGGTTTTTTTATCAAGAATAGGCATACCAAGTAGTTTAGGGACTTCTTCAATCATAGACATCAACTGATAATCGAGAAATGTGAAACAATGATGTTTAGGGTCAAAGAACTGGAACAAAACACTCATCATGTCTTCCTTAAACCCCGAGGTTACCAAACCAAGTAGACAACCATGTGTTTTGGTGAATTAAGAGTTCTCAAGAAATTTTGAGACTAATTCCTTAAGCTTGGAACGTATCCTTACAAAGTTGATTCGGATAGTGTTTTTGTGAGCAGAAGTCATAACCTGCAACAAAGGACAAAGATAAATCCCTTGGTCCTTGAAACGGTTAGTGAAAATGCTATGTTATGATGTTATGTTCATGTTTAAAGCAAGCAAATGGAAAACACAAACAACTCACACAAGAAGTCCATAGGTAAGTACCCTCCCCACTGAAGTTAGTTGGTTTAACCTGTCCTGGCAATAGTAACCGGGTTCTAAGGAATCTCAATATCACTGATTCTTCTAAAAGGTTGTAGTTCAGTATGACAACTGTCTTGCCAACCAAAACATCCCAAGATTAGAATCTCAATGAGCGTAGCATCGAGTATCAACCAACTTTAGACTGCACCAAAGTCGACTATCTCACTACTTTCTACTGGCCAAGATGGGTCAATTAGGTTTCTAAGGGGAAGTTAGTGTAAATGACACCATGTGGAAGCCTGATATTATCCTCAACTAACTTGAAGAATATCAGTACTAACCTAAGTGTCACACTAACTATGGCTACCATATCAACCATAGCGGTATACGCCGTACAGTTTTCTTGGTCTATTGTCACTTACCTAAGGTATCACCAGATTCAGGTTAAGATCTTTCTCACAGTAGCCCCAAGACAAAACCCTTAAAAGTAAAGCATATAAGTCAAACAGATTATAAAGTGAACTAATACTCTAAGGTAACCCCTCTTTAAATAGTAGTCCCCAGCAAAGTCGCCAGTTCTGTAACACGGTGGGAGAACTGACTATTAATTTTTTATCGCAAAATATGTTACGGTAAGCAAGAGTCTCCACCCGACTTTTATTTCATCCAATTTAGGAAAGGTATAAAAGAACAGGAAAGACCTTTAAAAGATTTTGAGTTCGGGGGGTAAGTTATACAAAGGGAAGGTGTTAGAACCCTTTGTATCCATGGTTATCCATGGTCTCTTAATTTCCTAGCTCACTTTATTTGTTTTGTTTGAAAAGTGTAGTGTGTGATTAAAATATTTTTGTAAAGATTTAACTTTGTAATGATTCTCGTATGAATGTATACATAGTGTTTACTTGTTTGAAAGTATTTTGAAAAAGAGAGAATGGGGTGTAAATATATTTGTTTTGAAAGTTGTGAGCGAGCATTAAGAGTTACTTACCCTAAGTTTGTATAGTCTTTCTTGTTATTTCATTTCCTTAGGGATAGAACTGTCCTTACTATCAGTTAGTAAGTAGTATTATCCTTGGATTTGAAGGGACAAACGTAGGGTCATGGTCATAGAAGGTAACATGTAGAGATACCTTAATAATTCGAAGGGACTGTCATCATTCTTATAGGGACAAGATCATTTATTTGAAGGCAACTCGAAGGGTCATCGAGGGACTATGATCTTTTTCGTAGGGTCAAGTTCATTTATTCGAAGGCAACTTTGAAGGGACAACGAGGGACTATGATCTTTTATTCGAAAGGCAACTGTGATGATTTATTTCTTTAGGCAACAAGTTAAGGTATCCCTACGTTCAAGGGACTTGACCAATATTCGTAAGGCAGCAAGAGAGATTACCCTAGAGGTGAAGTGTGCAAGTGTGTTCCATTCAGTTATTTTTTCTTAGTTATTACGGTTATTCTAGCGTTTGTTTTTTAAGTCTTACCATACACGCCTAATTACTACACAGTTGAATATATATATATATATATATATATATATATATATATATATATATATATATATATATATATATATATATATATATATATATATATATATTCCTCGCACCTTATATTCTTATGCTTGTATGTATGTGTAAATATATATATATATATATATATATATATATATATATATATATATATATATATATATATATATATATATATATATATATACATACATACATACATACATACAAGCATAAAAATATAAGGTGCGAGGAAAATATATCTACGATATTACAGGGCTTTGGGACAGTTATATTATTTAATCGTGCGAGAAACAAAAACTACACTATTACATTTAAAAGTACAACCTATACATTTTCTCTAAGAAATTTAAATAAATAAAAGATAAACAAAATTGATAGAAAATTAATTAAAAACCTAAGAATTTCTAAGGTAATTGTTTATGTTATTTTATTTATTTATTAAAAAAATTAATTAATTAATTATAGTTAATAAAAAAAACCAAATGTCAAAGTTATTTAAAAAAGAAATTAAGTCTAATTAAATTAAGTTTATGTCCTAAAACCTAAAACTATATTTACAATATTTTTTTATAAATATTGTTTAAATAAGAAAATAATTAGCAAATTAAAAGAAAATCCAAATTTATCTTTTTGTGATTTTTTTTAATTGAAAAGGAAAAAAGAACCTTGCAATATTTAATTACAAATTAGTTACTTAAGAAATCTAAGCCTGAATTAAATTATTTTTATTATTTTTATTTTACTATGTAAAAAAACTTTTATGAAGTAGAAACCTAATATTAATTTGATAAAGAAAATTTAAATCTTTTTTTTTATTTTCTAAGGTTTTTCAATTTTTTATTTAGTTTTATGATTTTATTAGATTAAAACTAATTAAATAATTTGATTAAAAACAAACAAATAAAGTAAATATTAGTTAAAGTGAAAAGAAAAAAAAGAAGCTAAAAAAGAAAATGCAAAAGGCTGGGATCGAACCCGGAATCTTTGGTTTCATGTGATACGTTGAACATGTTCTATTAGATATCATGAAGACAATGGGATTAGTAGTTTAAATCAAAACACAATTAAAATATGAAATTCACGAACATGATGCAACCGGAGTTCAATGGTATGCGTGTTTCAGGCATGGCTGATCATTGTTATTAATCTAAACTTACTCTTTGATATCTCAGAGGTTGAATGGAAGGGTTGGTTGCTTTGAATCCGCCTGGAAAATGGAACACGAATTTGCATAATTTTTTTGAAATTTTGAGATTTTTTGGTCTAGCTTTGGAGGCTACTTTTTGTCCTTGAGGTTGGTGAAAGTCATGAGTTTATATAGGAGAGCATTTTAGGTCAGAAAACCTCATGGGCTTGGGTCAAATTGATTCACTTTTAAATGGTGTTAAAAACCTTCTATTTTTGTGCATATTTGGTCATCATATATTTCTCCTCTTGTTTTGCACGAATTTGGATCAAATATTATGTAAATAACTCTCAATATTTGATCCTAAAATAGTCAAAGTATCAAATCTTTGATTTTTCATATTTATTTTGATTAAAATTGAATTTAAATGAATTAAATCCAATAAAATATGAAATAAATAAAGAAAAATAAGAAAATATGACTTAGGGGTTATGGATTATCTTAAGATTAAGTTTTGATTGTGAAAAGATAGGCCCATTTGGCACAAACTCAAGTTTTGGTCATTGTTTACCTTATACACCTCCTCAAATTTGCTTAACTTTAACAATGCACAACATTCTCAATTTTTATCATATGAACGTGCTATTAGACTTTTTAGAAATCTTAAAGTGTCCTTTAATCACTCCTTTTGGTCCCATGTCAATTTGATCTTCCATGTTCAAGTTATGAGCTTTTGAAAAAGTTGACTTTTTGTTGACCTTTTAGAGGACCTGTAATGTCTTAGCCCATATCTCTCAAATGAAGTATTTCTGGCCTTGGCCTTAGTGAGACAAAATTGTGGAGTATTGAATTTCCTTCAAGATAGGCTTTAGTTGGGAAATTTATAATGAAGTATGTGAAAGTTAGGTCTAATCAAAATTCATTTGACTTTCTCCTTAAGAAACCCTAATTTAGCAACTTTTGCCTTGTGATGAATTTGAGGTTTTCTTGATGAATCATGATCAACTCTTGATAAAATGATGAATCTTAATTCATAATCTTGATGTTGACAAAAAAATTTATGTTTGACTATATGTTAACCACAATTGACTTTTTACCCAAGTTAACTGATTATTGATTATCTGAGCATCTGACTAACTAAACTTGTAGGGCAAGTATTGAAACTTGACATCAGGATCATTTGAAGTATGTGGGATACCATGAAGTCCATTTGAGGCTTCAGAAGTCCAATTTACTTTTAGAAACACAAAACCCTAATTTGAAATCTATTGCTTAGGAGGAGGCTTTGTCTGATGAAACCTTGAGTCCCTTTGAGCAATTGAGAATCTTATGACCATTAGGAGACCTCTTGAGACATATTGTTTTGAATATATGAGGGAAAATTTTGGGGTACAACACAATGTCATTGCAACATGTTAATGAAGCTAAAAAATCTTGGTACAAAGACAATGAATATTGAACAAAAATGCACATTTAATCAAATATTGGAAATTGCTCAATAAATTAATCAAAGGTATAAATCAATCATATCTAATTTAATGTGTATACAAGTGTTCACATAGGTACTCATTTATACCAAGGTTACTTAGAAAAAATTTGGTCTTAAAAAGCTTTGATTTGTTGCCTCTTTTTTTTAGCAGTTTTCAAAACTGGACTAATGTAACCGGTTACTCACCACATGATAACCTGTTACTCAGTTCAAATTTTCAAATTTTTTAACACGTTTCAAGCAAGTAATCGGTTAACACATGGTGTATAACCGGTTACCACTGTTTCCAGAGACGAAAATTTGTAACTTTTTCAGCATAATTTTTTCTACTCTTTTCATCTTCAAGCATGGCATCCCTTCATTGTTTGCAATGGTTTGTAGAGGTGTTTTAACTCTTTTTAAAGGAAATTTTTTCCATATTTTCATTCACCTCCTTTGCAAAAAATTCCAAACAATCATTACTATCAAAAACATTACTTTTTCATATTAAGTGTTCTTCAAATTTTTGTTAGTGAAACTTCTGCACACAAACCTTCATACACATTGCATTAGTTTCATTTTCTTGTATTGAACACTTGTATAAACATTATAAGAGTGATTGTTATTAAAAGGGGAAGATCAATCTTGATAGTGATTCATTGAAGATCATACTTTCAACACTCATTCTAAATTCAGATTTATGACATATTGATTACAACTTATTTTTGATTAAGATAAGATTGTAAGGCTTTATCCTTGTTATTCGGATTGTGGATAAAAGAGGTCCTTTTGTGAGATATCAATTCTCGGTAGGACTTTAAAATTTTGTAAATCCAAGAGGATTGTTCTTGGTTGTTAGAATTGTCTTGGCTAGGAAATCTAACATTATAGTGGAAAACTCTTTCATGTTGAAAGGGGACTGAAGTACTCTCGATTTGTGAGGGGAACCGGTATAATTCTCTGGTATTCTTTACTTTCTGTTTTTTATAGCTTTCATCACATAGAAACCTTAGGAAAATAAAATTCAACTACCGTCAAAATTTCTGAAAAATTATCTAAGTCCTAATTCACCCCCCCCCCCTCTTAGGAACTCTTTCTACTTACATGTGGCATCAGAGCGGGTTATATGTAACCTGTTCCTACAGATCCAATATGGCTTTCGCAAATTCAAACCCCGTTTTCAAAGACGGTGGAAATAGTCACAAGCCTCCACTATTCTCAGGAGAATACTCCGACTTTTGGAAAATAAGAATGAAAGCACATCTAGAAGCACGAGGAGAGGGAATATGGGAAACAGTTGAAGATGGTTTGCATGTTCCGGTCACAGTGATAAATAGTGAAGCCTCCGATAAGACAAAAAGTGCACTAAATGAAGATGATAGGAAAAGAATCTTGAATGAAAAGAAGGCTATAAATATTCTTCAAAGTGCATTGAGTATGGATGAATTCTTCCGCATCTCGCAATGTAAAACGACAAAACAAATGTGGGACACTTTAGTAGAGATGCATGAAGGAACCACCGAAGTGAAAATATCAAGGTTAAATATGTTGAGTCAAGAGTATGAAATGTTCCGGATGCAGCTGGGTGAATACATCGTTGCGCTACAAAAGAGATTTGTTCACCTGACGAATCATTTGATTGCCCTCGGAAAAACTTTTACAAATGATGATCTAAATCTCAAAGTCTTAAGATCCTTAACAAGAGAATGGAAACCGAAAGTAACGGCTATATCGGGAAACAAAAGTCTCTCAACGATGACATCTGCATCTTTATTTGGCAAGCTTCAAGAACATGATTTGGAATTTGGAAGGCTTGAGAAACCTGAAAATCAAGAAACGAAATCTAAAGAAATTGCCTTGAAGGTTGAATAAAAAGAAGATAAATATGATGACACATCGGAAGATGAGAATTTCATGCTACTTGTGAAAAAGTTCAGTAAGTTTTTCAATAAAAATAAAAAAATCCCTTTATGCTAAAAAGAATAGACATTTCAGGAAAAAGGAGGCACCCACATCAATGCAAGACGTTACGTGTTATGAATGTGGAAAGCAAGGCCATATAAAACCGGATTGCCCAAAACTTCCAAAGAAGGGAGGATTCAAAGGCAAGAAGGACGTCAAGAATAAGAAGGCGTACATTGCTTGGGAAGATAACGAGATAAGTTCCTCATCAAAATCGGAAAGCGATGAATGTGAAAATATGGCTTTAATGGCTTCCCATCACTCTGATGACGAAAATGATGAGGTTAGTAGTAACTTTTCTGTTTATGATAATGATGCACAAGATGTTATTGATGAATTGTTAAAAGAATGCAAAAATTTGTATAAAACTATATCATCTCAAAAGAAACAAATTTCATCCCTAGAAGAAAAGAACATTGCATTAGAAAAATATGTTGAAAATGAAAAACAAAAAGTGATAAATGAAAAACAAAATTTTGTTTGTAAGAATTGTGAATCTCTCTCGTTTCAAATTGTTCAACTTAAAAGAGTTATTGAAAGATATGAGAAAGGTCAAATTGGCTTGGAAGAAATCCTAAGGCACCAAAGATATTCTAATGATAAGAGTGGATTAGGATATTCTAAGTTCTCTAAACCAAGTACCAATAAAACCATCTTTGTTAAGTCTAGTGATAAAATTCCTAAAGAGAAAGTAAACAATTCTAAAATTGTGCATCAACATCCTAAAGAGAAAAAGTTTGTTAAGAGAAAAGTGTATGTTCCTAAATATAGAAGTAACTTTGAATCAACTTGCTTTTATTGTGGAATTAAAGTCCACACACCTAATGCTTGTTATGTTCGTGATCTTGGAATTGAAAAAGGGCATTATGTGTGGGTTAAAAAGGGTACTAACTATCAAGGACCCAAATAAATTTGGGTACCTAACAAAACCTAATCTTATATTGTAGGTATGCTTGAAGACCTCATCCAATCAATGGTATCTTGATAGCGGGTGTTCAAAGCATATGACGGACGATATAAACAAATTTTCATATCTATCTCGTAAGGACAAAGGATATGCAACATATGGTGATGACAATAAAGGAATAATCCTCGGAATATGAATCATTGGTGCACCACCGTTTACAACCATAAAAGATGTCCTTTATGTAGAAGGCCTAAGACATAACCTTCTTAGCATAAGTCAATTGTGTGACAAAGGGTTCCTAATCAACTTTACAAAGGATGAATTCTTGATTGAACATGAAGTTACACATGATGTTTTGCTAAAAGGTACAAGAGTTGACAACATTTTTATGATATCTTTCGATAACACATCCTTGAAGGTGAAATGTTTATTGGCGAACAACAACGATGCTTGCTTATGGCATAAGAGGTTTGCTCACATTCATATGGAGCATTTGAAAAAATTGATAAAACATGACTTAGTTGTTGGTCTTCCAAAGATAAAATTCATCAAGGATAAGTTATGTGACGCATGTCAAAAGGGGAAACAGACCAAGACAACTTTCAAATCCAAGAATGTGGTATCCACATCTAGGCCACTACAATTATTACACATGGATCTTTTTGGTCCATCAAGAACAAAAAGCTTCGGAGGTAATGTTTATGCTTTAGTTATTGTTGATGATTTCTCTAGATATACTTGGACATTGTTTTTAGTGCAGAAAAGTGACGCTTTCAAAGCCTTCAAGAAGTATGCAAAACAAATACAAAATGAGAAGTCTCTTACAATAGCCTTCACTAGAAGTGGTCACGGTAGAGAATTCCAAAATGCTTTATTCGAAGAATTTTGTGAAGAACATGGAATCTCTCACAACTTCTCGGCACCAAGAACACCTCAACAAAATGGTGTTGTAGAGAGAAAGAATAGGTCCTTGGTGGAACTTGCAAGAACAATGCTCAGCGACTCTAATCTTCCTAAATACTTTTGGGCGGATGCGGTAAGCACAACATGTTTCGTAAGCAACTGTGTTAACATTCGGCCTATTCTCAAAAAGACACCGTATGAGTTATTCAAAGGAAGGAAACCCAATATATCATTCTTTCATATTTTCAGATGCAAATGTTTTGTCATCAACAATGACAAAGACAATCTTGGTAAGTTCGATGAGAAATCCGATGAAGGTATCTTTCTTGGCTACTCCCTCTCTAGTAAGGCATTTAGAATTTTTAATAAAAGAACTTTAATTATTGAAGAGTCTATGCATGTATCTTTTGATGAAACTAACCCCTCTAAAGAGGATAATACTCTTGATAATGATGATAATGGTGATATAATAGACATTTCTCAACCATACAAAGATGTTTCAAATGATCAACCAAAACCACAAGAAGAAGAGTCACAAAACAATGAAGAACATCATGATCTACCGAAAGAATGGAGGACTCATAGAGATCATTCAATCGATAAAGTTATTGGTGATATTAGCCAAGGCGTAGCAACAAGATTAAATCTCAAGGATGCATGTCTAAACATAGCGTTTGTGTCTCAAATTGAACCAACCAAAGTCAATGAAGCCTTAGGCGACGATCAATGGATAGTATCAATGCAAGAAGAACTAAACCAATTTGAAAGAAATCAAGTTTGGAATCTTGTACCAATACTGGACAATAAACATATCATAGGAACAAGATGCGTTTTCAAAAACAAACTTGATGAAAATGGAATCATAATTCGAAACAAAGCAAGATTGGTTGCACAAGGATACAACCAAGAAGAAGGAATCGATTTTGATGAAACGTTCTCTCCGGTGGCAAGGTTAGAGGTTATACGCTTATTGCTTGCTTATGTTTGTTCAATGAATTTTCAGTTATTCCAAATGGATGTCAGGAGAACTTTCTTGAATGGCTACATAAATGAAGAAGTCTATATCAAACAACCTTCAGGCTTTGAAGACTTCAAGAATCCCTCACATGTTTTCAAGTTGAAGAAAGCCCTTTATGGCTTAAAACAAGCACCAAGGGCATGATATAATCGCCTTAGCAACTTTCTTTGTGAAAAAGGATTTGTAAAAAGAAAAGTTGACAAGACATTGTTCATTAAGAAAATAAAATGTAATACCTTATTGGTTCAAGTCTATGTTGACGACATCATCTTTAGTTCAACAAACAAGGAACTATGTGAAGAGTTCTCATTAATGATGCAAGGAGAATTTGAGATGTCCATGATGGGAAAATGAATTATTTTCTTGGATTACAAATTAAGCAAACAAAGGATGCCATTTTCATCAACCAATCCAATTATTGCAAAGAATTATTGAAAAGATTTGACATGGATAGTAGCAAGGTAATGTCTAATCCAATGGGATCTGGAACTTATGTTTATCAAGATGAATCAGGTATTTCAATTGATGTCATAAAATATCGAGGTATAATTGGTTCCTTATTATATTTGAAGGCAAACCGTCCTGACATAATGTTTAGTGTGTGTTTATGTGCTCGCTTTCAAGAAAATCCTAAGGAGTCACATCTCATTGCTGTAAAAAGGATCATGAAGTATCTCAAAGGAATAACGAACGTCGGATTATGGTATCCAAAAGGTAGTATGTGTACTTTAACTGACTATTCTGACGCTGACTATGCAGGATGTAAAACAGATAGAAAAAGCACAAGTGGTATGTGTCATATTCTTGGGAATGCACTAGTGTCGTGGGCATGCAAGAAACAAGCATCTGTCGCACTTAGTACAGCCGAAGCAGATATATTGCAGCAGGTAGTTGTTGTGCACAAATTATGTGGCTCAAACAACAACTTCTTGATTATGATTTAGATCTCAGATGTATTCCTCTACGATGCGACAACACAAGTGCCATCAACATCACAAAAAATCTGGTCATGCATTCAAGAACAAAGCACATAGATATTTGACACCATTTCCTTTGTGATCATGTACTTACGGAGATGTATACGTAACCTTCATGGATACTCACCATCAACTTGCGGATATATTCACAAAACCATTGGCTAAAGAACAATTTTTCAAAATACAACGAGAACTCGGCATTCTAGATGAAAGTGACATCTAAAGTTGATCATTCTTGAATAAATAAGTATCAAGGTACACAATCATGCACTTATTTTAGTTTGGACATGTTTGTAGCTATCTTAAAATTTATCATGACAACAATATTTTTAACGTTTTCTTATTTTCGCATAGCATTATAATATGTTTTGATAAATATTTTTTTATCAAAAGTTGCCTTAACATATGTATTAACATATCATGACATAAGTTTATGGTAAAAGTTCACCATTTTTGATGTACAAAGATATTGTTTTTTGAAAATATGCTAGTATAACCGGTTATCACATGGTACGTAACCGGTTACCTCTTTTAAAAATTTCTCAGAAACGCATTTTACACTATGTAACCGGTTATCACATGGTGTGTAACCGGTTACCACTGTTACTTTTCAGAAAATCGTAAAATAAAATTGGGCTTTTAAATGTTATATTTTTTTTAATTTTATATGTTGTGTGGTTTAGATTGAGTCTTAGGTTAAATTCTTTTTGCATCCACATCTTTCTGATTCACTTAGTCTCCTTTTCTTCCTTCATCTTCCTCACAAAACCTTAAACCCATATCTCTCAATTTCATCTCCATTACCAAATCAACCACATCCTTTAATGGCTCCTCCAAATCAAAACAAGGGCAAAAAGAAGGTAGGAGAAGATACCTTTGGAGAAGAAAGAGTGGTGAAATCTAGAAAACTTGATTTTGTAATCTGAACTCGGACTCTCATGCCGGTAAAGTATGTTAACTTTCGAGTTTTTCCCTCTCACAATTTTACTTTTCATGCTCTTCTGGAAAATTCTGGTGTAGACAAGCTTGTGAGTGAGGTAGGACCCTATTACCCTGACCTTATTAGAGAATTTTACTCAAATCTTAGGGTTACTAAAGATGAGGTTGGTGATGTTGTTTTAAGTGCTGATGTTAAGAATGTTACAATCGAGATGAACTATGAAGAAATTGGTAAATGTTTAGGAATTCCATCTGAAGGAGAGAAACTAAGACATGGTGTAGTTCCTAATAATGAGGCTTGGAATGATTTCAACAGTATGGATTATTTTGTGCATATCTCTAGGTAAATGTTTCAAGAGTAGTGAAATATGCAAATTTCTTAATTGTTAATGATAGAATGCTTCACTACATTCTGGCTTATATTTTGGTTCCGAAACATTCAAACCATTATCAAGTAAGTGAATTGGAGATGCAACTTATTAGGGCTATGAAGTCTGATATGAAGATTAATTGGGCTTATGTTATTTTGCATAACATGATGCATCAAAAACTGCCCGCCGGTGGTCTACCTTATGCAAGATTTGTTTCCAAAATTCTAGCATACAACAATGTAGTGCTGAAAAAAGAACCAAAGAATGACATGGAAGCAAGAACTTGTGAGATCAACGACATAACCGCCACCAAGAACACTGGTATTATTGTTGGTCCTAATGGTATTTTCTGTTACAAAGATGAACAAGCTTCCCCCGTTGCTGCTCCGAAAGGAGGTTATTCAAATGAGTTCCTCTATAATGAAATCATTAGCTTGAAGGAAACAATGAACCAAAATCATACTCAAACTACCCGTGGTATTAACAAGCTCATGAATATGTTTCGGTCTCTCAACCACAACCAAGATCAAGGTCAAGATAGTAAGGAGGAAGATGTTGAAGAGGACGAAGATGTTGAAGAGGAAGAAGATGTAGATATGGAAGATAGTGATTATACTCATTTGCATCTAGTTTTAGATTTCTCTTTACATTGAATTTTTAGTTTGAACTATGTGTTTGGTTATGATTTGTTAAGTCTTATATTATTTAGGAAATGTTGTTTTTATTTTTAGAACCTCGTTCAATTGGTATGCTTTCGTTTCAATTAAGTACTTATTTCCGTTTAATTATGGTTATGCTTATATTTTCATAGTCTTTTCCCCGCCTTTTTGGTAATGAAAAAGGGGGAGAAGAATAAAATGTTATATTGGTTTCTCTAACAAGTTTTGCAGAAATTTTAAGATCATGCTTTCTCCAAGAATCATGGATTTAGGGGGAACATTATTTGAGGGGGAGTTTGCCCTTGGTTAGAGAAACAGATTGGTATGATCGGAATAAACTATCAAGTATTTGGTTGTCATCATCAAAAAGGGGGAGAATGTGAAGACATGGCTTCTCAATGATTTTGATGAAGACAACAATGCCATTTCAACTTGTTAATGAAGCTCAAAAAGGCTTGGTACAAAGACAATGAAGATTGAACAAAAATGCACATTGGATCAAATATTGGAAATTTCTCAATAAATTGATCGAAGGTATAAATCAATCATATATAATTTAATGTGTATACAAGTGTTCATATAGGTCCTCATTTATGCCATGGTTACTTAAAAAAAATTGGTGTTAAAAAGCTTTGATTTGCTGCCTCTTTTTTTAGCAGTTTCCAAAATTGGACTAAAGTGACCAGTTACTTACCACATGATAACCGGTTACTCAGTTCAAATTTTCAAATGTTTTTAAAACGTTGCAAGCAAGTAAGCGGTTAACACATGATGTGTAACCGGTTACCACTGTTTCCAGAGGCAAAAATTTGTAACTTTTCAGCATAATTTTTTCTACTCTTTTCATCTTCAAGCATGGCATCCCTTCATTGCTTGCAATGGTTTGTAGAGGTGTTTTAGCACTTTTTAAAGAACATTTTGTCCAGATTTTCCTTCACATCCTTTGCAAAAAATTCAAACAATCATTAATATAAAAAACATTACTTTTTCATATTAAGTGTTCTTCAATTTTGTGTTAGTGAAACTTCTGCACACAAACCTTCATACACATTACATTAGTTTCATTTTTCTTGTGTCGAACACTTGTATAAACATTATAAGAGTGATTGTTGTTAAAAGGGGAAGATAAATCTTGATAGTGATTCATTGAAGATCATACTTTCAGCACTCATACAAAATTCAGATTTATGACATATTGATTAAAACTTATTTTTGATTAAGATAAGATTGTAAGGCTTTATCCTTGTTATCCGGATTATCGATACAAGAGGTCCTTTTGTGAGATATTAATTCTCGGTAGGACTTTAAAATTGTGTAAATCCAAGAGGATTGTTCTTGGTTGTTAGAATTATCTTGGCTAGGAAATCTAACATTATAGTGGAAAACTCTTTCATGTTGAAAGGGGACTGGAGTACTCTTAATCTGTGAGGGGAACCAGTATAATTCTCTGGTGTTCTTTACTTTCTGTTTTTTATAGCTTTCATCACATAGAAACCTTAGGAAAATAAAATTCAAATACCGTCAAAAATTCCAAAAAATTATCTAAGTCCTAATTCACCCCCCTCCTCTTAGGCAATCTTTCTACTTACAATCACTCCAGCTGATTTTTCTCTCATTCCCATCCCCGAGGAAATCAATTTGACCCTGGTCGTATTGGTCGAGACTATGAATCAAACCAACCTTCTGATCTTGCGCTAGGGCGAAAGAATAGAAGCTCTATAGGATGCTCGATATCCCAGATCCACCTCCCCGACAAGAGGGCCCCGCATGTCCCATAGTCGTTCTCTTGAACAAAGAAAGAACCGCCAACGCCAGAGGAATCTGGGTCAATCAAGAAACGATTGTGTTCGTCTCCTCGACGACATAAATCCCCATAACCCAAGAAGACGAGGAGGACACTCCAGAAACCGCTCAAGATCGTTGTCCCCGTGACGACAAAAAGACAAACGTTCCTGCTTCATCTCCTACAACTCCAACGATGACGATGAACCCCGTGGGCCCGTCTCCAAAGAGATCATGTCCACAAAGTTGCCTAAGGGTCTGGAGAAGCATCCTCCTATGGATCCTATGATGGAACTACCGACCCAGACGAGCATATTGAAAATATCGTCGCTCTCCTCGATTATCGAGGCGTCCGGGGAGCCATCAAATGTTGAATGTTCCCAACAATGCTCAGAAAGGGAGCCATGACTTGGTACAAGAGCCTCCCCTATGAGTCTATCACCTCAAGGAAATAACTCGGGAGAAAATTCTCCCGACACTTTACCGCCTCCCATCGACATCCCAAAACTGAAGCCTCTCTTGAGGTGATAATCAAGGGCAAGGATGAAACCTTGCGGACATATAGCGAAAGGTTCAACCAGGAGGTCTTTCAATTCTCGACCACCAACGATATGAAGAAGTACCTTCTCGAACGCAGGCTCTTCCCCCGTAGCGATTTTTCCAAGGCCGTTGTCAATGAAACATCAGCCACTCTTGATGTTTTTCTCTACAAAGCCCATGTGTATATATAATACGAGGAGAAGGAGGCATCCAATACTGCCCACGGCACCAGGCATCAGGAGGATGCCAAACCCTCTAAAAATGAAGACTCTTTAACATCGCGTCGGGGAGGTAACAAAAGAAAGGATGATTGTTCCTGCGAACCACGGGAGCATAAAGGACCTTTAGGCAGTTTCCATAAATACACTTTCTTCACAGTGTCGAGGGAAAAGATTTTATCTTAATATGACAACTTCGAATTCCTCCAGGTTGGTGTCAGGTTCCCAAAGCAATTACCGACCAAAGTCAACACGGATAAAACAAAATACTGCAGATTTCACAAATCTCACGAGCACAACACAAATGAGTGCATCCACCTGAAAGATGCCATTGAGATCCTCATCCGAGATGGTCACCTAAAGCAGTTTACAAAGGGGAAGGAGGCTCCTCGACAGGAGGTACATGAGTCCCGGAAGGTCGAAGAAGCAGATGCCAGCCTTTCGGTCGCAATTAGTATCACCTGACCAGAGGACTTTTATGTCCCTGAACCGTTCATCGGCCCTGCCTATTTCACTGCTTACAATCCCTGAGAGTTCTTTCCATCAACAATGGTGATCTCAGGAGGGGGCTACAACAAAGTCATCGTTGGCTCGATGAAGCATAGATTGGTAGATAATTCTGCAGGTTTTAAATTTATGTCGTTCCTCGACGCCTATTGTAACACCCTTCTAACCCTACCAAATAAAACACAATAAACACTAAATTAAATCACAGTACATCTCTGAGTATTTGCAGGATGACATAATAGACTATCACCAACGGCAGGCCGGGCGAGTAATCACAAATCAATATAATCGATATAAAGTAAAGATAATCATATAACACTTCGTCATATAGTAACACAATTCAAAATTCTCATTCATCAACACATCATCAAACTCATCAAACATCTAATTAACACATATGCACCATGTTATGCCACCAAGTATGAAATGCAATCCTCATAATATGCATATGGTACCAATTCATCATCATGGATGGACACTGAGCCATCAACCATCCACAAGGGAGCACAACATAAACAACAACACCCCAATCTACACAATGGGATTGAAGCCTCAATAATTATAGGTATGCCATGAATGCAACGATGTAACAACATCAACATAATCATCATATTAAACACTTGCATCAACGTTCATGTAAATATTCATCATAATCTTCATAAAACATATATACCTCAATCATGTAATCTATCAACATATTCTCATCATCACATAACATTCTCCTGTGCGGTAGCATCTCCAGCGGGCTGGTTCTCGGTAGAGGTTTCTTAGGAAGGATTACCTTTTTCACAAGTCACATATCCCTGGTCCTCCTTACCAAGGAAACTGGGCACAAAGATCTTCCCATCTACCACCTTGTATAAACAACTCATCCCCTCCTTGGTGAATTCAACCCCGGGATTCGCTACCCTCAGCTGGGCCATAGCATTCGCAAAAGCCCCTGTCGCCATCTCCTTTAGATCCTCATCTCCTAGTCGATCCTAGCGATCAGATCTGCCCGAGTTAACAACAACTTCTGATCTTCAGTTTCATCCTCAGAGGGAGCCATGACCGCCTTAAGTCAGGCATTTTCCTCATCAACCGTTTTCTTCTGAGACTCAGCGGTGGATAGGGACTCCTTCAGCTCTTTGTTCTTCTTGAGCGCGTCCTTTGCCACCTCGAAAGCTTTGCAAGCTTTGTCCTCAGTGATAGACAGTAAGGTTTTCAGATTTTAAATCTCCTTCTCCTGAGTAGCAGTCCCCTCGACATACATTGATGTCGTGGCCATAACCCTCATCACTGAACTTGCATCCTAGGCTAGGGTTATCCTCCTTCCTGGTATGTCTAGTTCCTCTAGGCGCAATGTTTCCGCCTGGTGAACTTAGAGCAAAGTCTCCTAGAAGAAATTTGGTTGGAGGAAGCAGGTCGGAAGCTCAAACTTGGGTTTCTAGGGATTCCCAGTCAGATTGACGACGTCGTCGGCCCTCTTCCTCTTTCCAAGATTGGATCCTGTGCTCGAAGATCCCTGGGGAGCTGATGAGGAATTTCCGGAACCTATACCAGTCGTTCCCAAACGATCAGCCAACCGAGTTTGGGTCAGCTTCTTTCCTCTCCTCTTGGCGGTGTTTCTTATCACTTTATCTTGTATGTCCGACATGAAATCTGAAGAAAAAAAACAAAAGAAGTAAGTTAGAACGTAAACATATACGGGCAAAATACAAAAAGTGAGCATACATAGTTAACTCTAAAAACTACCAAGGTAAGTTGAAACTCCCTCGTCCGTCTCACAGGCGAGAAGCTTCGTCACATCTATGAATCAGGATTCCACCATTGCTTTTCCATCCTTGTCTAGAAGTGGACGACCTTGCTCGTCTACATATTCAATCAGGGAAAAGCCTGAAACAAACTTCATCAGGACGTCATAACTAGCCACGTCCTCAACAGTCGTGTCGGAAGCAATAGTGAGATAATCATTTGTATCGTGAAAAAAATGGTCACGAGACTATGAGAATTGGAACTTCAACACCAGGCGGGGAACAAGTATCCCCTGATCATCGAGCAAGGTTCTCCCATCGTCGTCAGTATCCTGCCCCCAGAAGTTTACAGAATCCCGAGCACAATCTGATACTGGTTCCACCAGGTAGTATCTATCTTTAAACGTCTCAATCAACTCCTACTAAGCTTTAAAAATATTCCTCTTCTGCTTGAGAGAAACCCAGTTGTATCGTCCCTGGATGACTTGCCTTTGAAGGTGGAAGACATGGAAAAGGAGGGGAAGAGTTGCCCCAATCTTCAAGTATCCACAGGTCAACTCGAAAGCCTTCAGGAACGCAAAAGAATTGGGGTGAAGTTGAGAGGGGGCCAGCTCCAAGTGGACGAAGACAAATGTTTGAAAGTTCGAGAACGGGAGCCTGAATTTGAGCTCCTTGAGAATGTATTCGTACAACCTATTTGGATGGTACGACGAGCAAATTCGATCTCCTGCATCAGGATACCGAACATACCAGTCTTCTGGATCCCAGACTACCGAGACTGGACCCTCCTGAGGTGTAGAGTAAGAAGATTGAATGTGTAACGGCTCCTCTGCGGCCCAGACTTTGACAGTAACCTCCTGCTCGACGGAGTTCTCCTCTGGAGGATTATCTTCGGCCGGAATAGAGGCAGTTTCTTTAGAAGCAGTTCCTTCAGAACTACTAGAAGTCGAGGTCGTGTCCTCGAAAATTTCCTCCACAAACATGTAGTTATAGTCTTCATTAGATATCTTTGCACTTGAAAAGTAGCGAAAGAAAACGTGAATTCGATGTTTTAAATTAAATCCACCCTTCCACTACTAATCAAGTGAAAGGGCTTGCAGAGGAACGGGGACGATGTCCTCGACCTAAGCCCTTATTCAAAGTAACTCATGCATGTGTCCCCGGAAGTATGCCCAAAAACTCACGCGATGAGAGAACTCTCAACTCACGTAGAGCACGACTTCCTCAGTAAGCGAAACCCAGAACTCCGGTTGAAATTCAACCAGAGCCACCGCCAGAAAACGAAGAAAACGCCCTTATGGGCTCAACCCGTCGCAACGACAACGGATGAAATCTAGCCTTTTGATACGTCTGGAGGATATATATATATATATATATATATATATATATATATATATATATATATATATATATATATATATATATATATATATATATATATATATATATATATATATATATATATATATATTTGAGTCAGGATCAATTTACTTCAAGAGTAAGCCTTTTTAACTTACTCCATAATCGTAGCCTTTAAATTATATTTAATCCAATAATTATAAGTATAAATGTTAATTTAATTATTGATTAAATCTAATTTAAAAGTTACGATTATGGAGTAAGTTAAAAAGACTTACTCTTGAAAGTAAGTTAATTTTGAATATATATATATTCGTGATGCATAATAAATATTGGGGTACATTTAAAAATCGTCATTAATATTGGGGTAGAAAAACTTATATATGAGTTGGGTGATAGATTGAAACAATTGTGACCTTAGAATAATATGAATAATACTTTTATAAATAATTTATAAATTAAACGAACTGAAAGTCATCTATCATGCCACGTGTCAAGTTGTTATGAATGGAAATGCATATTGACAAGAGGATTTGGACACATGAGAAGGAGGAAGCAATTGTTTGCTGAATCAACCGAAACGAATTCCAAGAAACCACTACAACTTTCTTAAAACAAAACCAGTTACTGTTTTTGTTCTTGCATGAATGAATTGAATTGAATTCTATATCTAATCCTCAAAATGGAGACTTTACCTCTGGAAATCTGTATGAAGATATTCTGTTTCTTAGATCACCACAATCTCGCTGTTTCTCAACAAGGTCAGTCATGGATGATATTGATGATCATGATGATTCCCTCTTTATTCTTGTGTTGTTTTGTGTTTCAAATTATAATCAATTAGAATTCTGTTGAAACATTGTTATTAGATCTGAAAATCTGAGTTAGGTTTCTTCAATTCAATTGACTTTACATAATTGTTAGATATTATCATTAATCTTTAATATTAATCATCATAGTGATAAATAATGAACCTAGTTGTTCCAAGTTGAAAATAGATCCGATCATAGCTGTCTTTCTGGATTGTTCCAAGTTGAAAATAGATCCGATCATAGCTGTCTTTCTGGACGTGCAAGACAGACAACCACATAAAGTCCAAAATTTACCACGATTAAGTTGGAGCTAAGTAGAGCTTCATAAAATATTTGTCGCTGTTAATTTGTGACAAAATCAGGCCCCTATTTGTTTTGTCTGGTTAAAATCATGACTACAGAATTTTAAAAAACTTTAAGACGGACTTGATTCAGATCCAAATTGTCAATGATTCATTATATCAAAGCTATGAATTTGACAAATTCTTTTGCAGTTAGTAGAAAGTGGAAGCTCATGGCTTCAGACAATGCTCTATGGGCAAAGCTCTTTAAGGAGAGATGGGGAGAAGACCGTGCTGCCTTTTATGCTCCTAATGGTTCAAAATCGTGGAAAGAAGTATACGAGGTGCAAGATCGTTGTGATCGAGTTGGGCTGTAAGTTGTTTAATTTATTTACTCTGCGTCACACAGTTACTGATCTTGACCATCCAATCTCAAATCAACGTGAGATCGTCTAAAATTAATTTTCTAACTTAGCATTCTAAATTGTTTGATCTCAAATTGATGCCCGAAATTGGTTTGGTTTGGTTTGTTGCGAGTTATTGAACTGTGATACAAAGGAAATGACTTTTATATAACTCTTTACAAAATAGGGGTTTGAAGATTATTAGAGAAGGAAGTGACTACTATCTTGTTCACCAAGGTGAAGTTCAACGATATCTGGGATCAAGAAAAATTCCGCGGCAAGTAACTGATCATACTTTTAGTTCAGAAACGGACTTAACTGAAGAAAGTTCACAAGCTGAAGAAAGATCGTGCCGAGGAATTTTGGACAAAATACTTTTTTTCATTGGGGATTTGGAAGCTGCTTCTGTTGATGCCAAACGCAGCCGTGTGATATAATGATCTCTAACATTCAATCCATATTGTGTGATATAATGATCTCTAACATTCAATCCAATATTGTGAAGTTCACTGTTGAACTTCTTTGTAATTGTATGTATGCATTATTTTTATGTATATTCTAATTCAATAATTATGTATTGATATCTTACAATCATGAAGTTATGTGTTTTAAGTGACACTTTTGTTCTTGAAATTTGGTACCATTCTTTGTTCCAAGTGAGGTTGCAGTGCCCCTAAAATCACCTCATGTTGTGTCATTTGAAGGTTTCTTTGAATCTAAATTGGTACTACTATGGTTAATGCCATAGTCATCATCCTCAAGATCATTAAAAGATATGTCTTCTTTATTCATAATTGGGAGTGTTGTTGCACCATATTCCTTAAATCAGAATCATGCTCTGGCCAACCATGTCATCATATTCATATTTGAAGATCTTAAATGTTATACAAAAATACTATAATAGAGTAAATATATATATGCTAATAGAAACTATTAGATATCCACAGAAAAGACAAAAAGAAACTTTATTGAATCAACATAATATCAATACACAAGTATTATATATATACAGATGCTTAATACTGGGGAAAAGGAAAAGATAAAGAGAGACAATTATTTTAATATTCCTCCACAAGCTGGACTAAGGAGGGACATAAGACCAAGCTTGACAAGGAAACTGGAGAAAGAAGGTGCTTATTTGGGCAGAAGAAGGGATTGGAAACAGTTTGATGAGGCCTATGTCAAGTTTCTTGCGGATGATGTGGCAATCTATTTCAATATGCTTGGATCGCTCATGAAATGTTGGGTTGTGAGCGAGGTAGACGGCGGAACGATTGTCACAATAGATTGAAGTAGGGACATTGAAGGAGATATGGAGGTCACAATAGATTGAAGTAGGGACATTAAAGGAGATATGGAGGTCTTTGAAGATGAAGTGCAGCCACTGAATTTCACAAATGAGTGTTGCAAGCGCACAATATTCTGCTTCGGAGCCACTTTTATTTATTAAGATTTAGAGACTGATTTTGCAATTTAAATTTCACAAGATATTTTCAAAATTTTGGAGTATAACTAAAAATGAAATATTATTACCTTATCTAACTTACATTTCACTTCCTCAAAGTTTTGTTTTTTACCTTATCAAACTAATTTATACATAAACCTTAAAAGTAAAATAATTTAATGATAAAATAGAGAACTACACAATGGAATACTATTCATCCCATTTCATCACTTTTTTATAATTTATATCCCATTCCATTACTTTTTATAATTTTTTTTGCCTTCCAATTTGAGGGAGTGACAAAATTGCTATCCCATTCCATAGCGAAATTGAATGATTTTTTTAATTTCACTCCGCTCCAAACATTAAACTTATAGAAAATATTTTGTAAATGAGATATTAAACATTTATTTTGATGAAAATTTTTGTAGTAAAGCATCAGTAATTTATGAACTTCAACAATAGTCGTATTGATTTGAAGTATCTTAGTTCAAGTCCTTAGCTAAAACAATCATTGATCAAATTAGTTGAGTCTCTTAAACTATTGACATGGATTCAAACACTTCCATTTTAATAACAGCCACTGTTTGTAAACAGATATATCACATATAGCATCTTTACATTTGTGAGCACAATGCTTGCAGTTGTACAGCAGCAAAGGTACTATGAGTTTATCATGTTTGATGAGGGTAAAGAAATGAAGACTTAGTAGAGGGTGCATTAATTAATCAAATGTAGAGTGGTTTCATTACAACTTAAGACAATGAAAGTAGGGTAAATATACTATTCCCTACAGGACACACTTAGATACCACCCGCCCCCAAAAGAATGACATAAGAACTACCAAAATGGAGATTTCTCCTCAAGTAATAATAGCCAATAGAAATCTAGGTACTACAGTATTGATAATCAAAAACACTAAAAAGAAATTGCTATATCATCCTTTTAGCTTGAACCCCTTGGTTGGTGGGCATCAGATTTACCTTCACTCAAATTTGTGCAGTACACAGTTTAGACAGAAACTGCATTATGTAAGGCTAAGGCATCAACGTTCAGTGCCTCCCAAAAACTTAATGACCAATTACAGGTTCAATGGCTCTGACTCGGTGTCCCTTTCCTTCAATGACCAATCTTCTGTTTCTGTTTTGAAAAGAAAAAAAACAAATCTCAGCACCAATTAAGAACATCTTTTGTTTCATATGAAAATGGGAAATATTGTTTGTAAAGAAAATATCTTTGGTCCGTGTAGATGGAGATCATATCACTCATATTGCAGTCCAACTTCAACATAAGCAACAGATCATAGTGAGAAGGTCTTACTTGGCTTATCTGCAATCACCAGTAGTCGCCTTTGTAAGATACTAGCCATGAAGAGGAAAATTGAGCACATGCCAAACATAACAGTGATAGGGAATGCATCAACCTGCACATAGAAAACAAATAATTAGTCTAAACAGTTATAGAGAGGGTAGATAGAGATCCCGTATCTTTTGCTTTTTTTATGGGGTTGGGTGGAAAGGGAAAGGATTCACATATATTTCCAAGGAAGAGGTTGTCAGAATAGAATTCGAAGGAAAAATTTGTCCAACAAGACATTGTATTTAGGAAAGGGTTTATAATTCCAGATTCAAAATAGTGCAGTACAAAAGTGGATTAGATTGTTGGAGTTCGGTAAGTTACGGAATCTAAATCAACAGAAATGCTACATTAAGATCAGGCATTAATATCTAAGTTGTAGATTGTGTAACTTACATTGTACAGCACAACACACACAAAAATGTTCAGAGGAATGCGGAAAAAGTTCATGATGGTGCTCCTGGCTTCTTCAGGAATGTATTGGGATCTCATTTTCATAATAGATGGCCAGAATATGCCAACACAACTTTCAAAAGTACAGAAGCCGAGCAGCTGAATGCACCCGGCGAATGAGAGACCGCCACCTGTTGCTTTGGTAGGAACTGCGAAAAACTGTTCCACAATAACAAAGTCAAAATATTGCAGAATAGTGTGAGATGTAATCACAGTACTAAGCGACGGAGGGAGAGTGTGTTGGAAGAATAGCATACGGTGGTAATAATGGGAAGCATTAGAGAAGCAGAAGAAACTACAAAAACAATCTGCATGTAGCTCTCTACACGGAATGATGAACGAGCCATCAACTTAGATGCAAGTGAGCTTCCCAACATTGACGATAACATGAATGTTGCAAAAATAAAACCATGGGGAATCTCTTCATCATTTGGACTCAATGCAGGAGTCCATAGGAACACAAAGGTATACATTGATCCTTCAAAGAGAGACTGTATGGCACCAAGCAAGGCTATTTTTTCATCTGAAACACAAGGAATGTAACAATTAATTGGCCTTGGAACTTGGAAATGAGCAAAAATACAAGACAAGGTGAATAAAATAAATGATAAGAGAAGATGGAAGGGCAAAATGAACAAGTTCATTTCAACATAAATCACTTTCAGGATGGAATCAAACAATGACCAGCCCACTCCTTATACACTAATGTTACACATTAAGAGTTAAAAAGTTCAAATTCATCCTAGCACAGAACCACTTGAAAAACAATTGAGAAAAATACTATCTAAGGTGAGTAGTGTACCAGAAGCAATGGCCACAGCAGCACCCTTGAATTGGGCGAGCAAGCTTTTGTTTTCAGAAGCATCCCCGTAATTCTCTGTCCATGTAGATAATATGATGATCATACCCATTGTAAGAAAACCTGCAGCAGCATCAAAGGGGGCTACTGGTCCAAGAGCCAATGTATCAACAAGGACATTTCCAAACAGCCCAGAAAAAATGGCGACAAGACCATTTCCAAGAAATATGGCCTTCGAGAATGTTAATGACAACCATTGCTGATCAAAGCCCCTCTGATAAATTCATGTGAAAAAAACTGAGATTAATAAATACAAAATGCAAAATGAAGGAATCAAGACAGAGGTAAAAATGACATGGTAAACCCCTTTAGTATGTATGTTGATGACCAAAAAATCACTTTATTAGCCACTTGGAGGATACTGTAAAAAGCATGCTTATCTTTTCTATAGGGACATGCTAAATTTATAAACTCCAGAAATAATCATCTTTTGGAATCAACCTAGTTTGTAGTTGTTAGATCTATCAACTAGCTAGCTCTGTCTAGAATGACATATTAAGAAGTTCATATAACATAATTACATATTAAGTATTGGAAATTGCTCAGTTGTATAAAGATACTCAATTGAAGAACGCAAGAATAAATGTAGCCATAGATTTACACAACCACCCATCCATGATTTCTGTCAAAGCCAAACCAAACAATTTAGTTATATTTTTAAAACGGTTGACAGTAATATTCTTGCCTTTCGTATATAAGGCTCGTAATATTTAGCAATGCTCTTAAGTATTACATACGAGAATAGTCCGTTTTGAATTTTTATTTAAAACAATCAAGCTAATATTATTATTTAGAGGCTATACAGCCTACTCTTCTCCATGTGGCACTTATAATAACTACATTATTCAAGACATTTACAACCTCCATGTACAGAGAAGAATGCTATAAATTCAACATAACCAGAGGAAAATATGACGGTAAAATTTGATAATTAACAGGAGATAACTATAAAAACAAACAATTATTCCTCACCTTGAAATGCTCAGCAACAAGCCACGATTCAAATGCTGAAAATAGAAGTGAAGTGGCAATGCCTCCCAAGATACGGCCCACCATCAAAATTCTGTACTGAGGAGAATGTTTGGTGATGCAGCTCGCAATGTAGGTTAAGCAGTAGGTCACACAAGCCCTCTTCCGGCCCCTGATTTCAAAGTAAGTAGCATGAGATACTGAAAATTGCTATAACATGTGTGTGGTAAGAAAACAATAAGAAAAAAAAAACAAATCTCACTGTTTGTCAGCCAGAGATCCCACAATTGTTCCAAACAACATGGAAGACCCAAAGCCAGCAATGAAGAGTTGCCCAATATCCCCTTTACCATATCCATATGTACTATAAAGGTAATAGACATATGGACCTTGCAACCAATCACCAGCTATAGAAATAGAAACGTATTAGATTACCGAAACACAACCATTTCCAAACCAAAAAGCAAGGAGATAGAGTAACAATCACAGTTTCAAGGACCCAAAAAACACATCACATCAATGAACAAAAAATCAATGTCCATTTCAGATACCGAAAATTACACTAAGATCCATCTCAATTGCTTAGTTTTCACATCAAATTCAATTTAAATAAACAAATCACAGACAAGATGCACACACAAAAAAACAAAAATAGCTTATTTATTTAGTAATTACTATCATTAATCTATCAATCACAAATCAACAACAAAACCAAATAAAACAAACAATAAGCACAAAAACACGATCACAATTCACAACGACATTGAATCAATTAAAACAAAGCGTAAAAAAACAGATCGAGGATGAAACGAAAGAGATCTAAGAGAGAAAATCCAGATCTACCCATCATAAGAGAATAAATGAGGAGGTAATTGTTTTTGAAGGAACTGAAAGCCGAAGAAGTGCTGATTCGATCCTTATTGTTTTTGCTAAGCTCAAGAACTGCAACAACAGCGGCTAATCCACCGAACACGGCGTAGAAAAACAACTCCATTTTCGCGATCTCAGAGTTTGCAGAGAAATGCAAGTACCAAGGAAATTTTGGATCACACTCACTTTTTGCAGAGTGTGAATGAACGATTTGTGAGATAACCACAAGTGGTGTGAAAGATAGATGGAGAGAGAGAAGAGATGGGTGAAGGTTATATAGTGGTTTTTGAACGGTGCTGTGATCACCTGTGACAAGTGTTACATGTAACTGCGTTACTACTTTTTTATTTTGCTCTGACTCCGATTAAATCTGGTTTCGTTATTCCAAATATGTAAAAATGCCAAACACATACGACATGGCTATTAACACTTCAAAATTTTAAAACTATTTTTAAAAATTGTGACAAACTAGTCTAAAACTATTTAAGAGGATTCTAAATTAAATTCAAATTGAAATAATTATTTAGATTTATTTATTTTGCTTAAAAAATTAATTACAAAGGTCATCCATGTTAAGATAACAAATTAATTACAAAGGTCATCCATGTTAAGATAAATAATTATCAGGTTCTGTTAAGATAATGATTGACGAGTTTAAAGTAAAAATTTACTGAATAAATATCTTTTAATTAAAGAAATTCGGAATTGTCCCTGTCATATTTAATTAAGGATTTCAAATGTATAGGCTTTTTTTCCCCTAGGGGCAATATCCTACCAAATAGACCGGGCAATATAATTCATAATTTATCCATCCGAAATTGTATCGAATTTAAAGAGAGGAAAACTGTTTTTATTTGGTTTGGATTTTTCTCAATTATAAAATATAATTACGGATATGATAATAAAGATATTAGTACTATTCCCAACTCAAACTTATTTATTTTATAATATATTTTATTATTTTAGTTTTTGATCATTTAGACTATTAATTATGTAATTAATATTTTGATATTTTGATTTATATTTATTATTTAAAATATTTATAATGTATGTATTAAATTTTTTTAAATATATTTATTTTATTATATGTGATGTAATTTGATTTTGGAAAAGTAAATATTTTTATTACAAAATTGATTTCATTAAATAGATAATAGTGAGACTAAGATATCTGAACTCAATCTGAATCCATTTGGAATAGATTTGAGTTTTAATTCTCCATTTCTGAAAATGATTAAGGCGGAGAATAATGTGAATGCTTTTGAATTTTGAGTGATGTCAAAATTAGAAAAATGCATCGTTATGTATATTGGACGGTATCTTCCCATTCTAGATTAGCATTTTTGCCTTAGGAAGCATTTAAACAAGATTGAAAATGAGTCTACATCAAAATTGCATTGAAAAATATATTTTTGGGTAACCAAGTCAGTTCAGGCTGACCCAGGCATAAACAGGTCGACTTGTACTATTTTCAGATTCAGTATAGGTCGGCACATAACCCTTTCAAGTCGTCGGCTCTGATGGAGCAGTATTAGAGTATGTGGCTTTTGTCCATAGGTCGCCTCAAATAGGTCGACTTGTAGGCAACACATAACCTCCACAGGTGGATCAGAAGACCTTGATAGGCCGACCTGACTGCTTTGATTGGCTGACCTATTGCTTTCACAGGCTGGCATATACGATTTCCCAACTTAAATCTTTTATTCTCACTCCAACTTGTTGTATTCCTTTTGTTCATTTTCTCCACTTACCTATATATACACATACATGCACTTTTTCTAGCAAGGTACTAGTGTAAAACCTAAATGAAACCAGATTACAAAGATTTCCCATCATCTTCAACCTCTCTTATATGCATACACACAATTGAACTATACATAATCATTTTTCGATTGAGTGACCATCTAGATTAGGGTTGATAACGTTTAATTAGGTTTGGTGTAACCAAGAATATTGGATTGGGATCTTTGTGTGTTTCAAATAAGAAAACCAATGTGAGGTTTTTCTTCAAGATCAGTGTAATAAGAAGGTTTTGGATAAAATCACGTCAACACAAATTCGACTGAGTGAAGACCTTGGGACAATGTGGTTTCCTTACAATGGAGTAGTGCGAGATGATAAATTGTGTTCGGGAATCTTGGGTTCAACAAGTGCATGCTCGGGATAATCTGAGGATTATAGCCACATTGTTGGTGACTTGATCAAGCTTTGATTAAGGATTTAGAGGTGGAAGACTCAACACAAATCATAGCGATTTTGGGGTTTGAATTCTTCATCTCTTGTATAAACAATTTTGCAAAGAAAAGGTTAATTGCAAGTATCTCAATTCAATTTCGGATTGAGGGTAGACATACCCATAACGAGGCCGATTGGGGAACTTCCTAAACAAATCTGTGTGTGTGTGTCTATCTCTTTTTTTGCTTTATTTCTTTAATTATTTATTTAACAAATTATTGAGTTCATGGTCGTTTGATCAATTCAATTGGAAATTATTTTTCAATTATCTGTTAAAAGTATTGTTGTTGATATAATCATAATCACTTTGATTGTGATTGGCTTTTAATATCAACAAAACAAATTTAATTTTCAATTCTCATTGATCGTACACCAAGTGTTCGATAAATTGTTTGTGCATATTGTAATTGGTTTTTGCTCATTACAAATACGAGTTACGAATAACTTTGCATTTAATTGATTTGTAGTTTGACAATTTTTGAACAAATTGTATTCGTTGTCATTTCATTTGGTTTACGTTGCGCATATAGCTTTTTGATAGTATGTTCGGTTAGACGATTTGACTCGGGTTGTCTTTTTTCGTTGTGCCATACTTTTTGAAAACAAATTTTTGCCAAGAGTTTTTTGTTTTAAATTTTTTATTTATCCACCCCCCTTTAGATCGAAGCCTATCGTCTAACAAGTGGTATCAAGAGCTCCAATTTATTTGTGCTTGAGATATATTTCTTAGAAGAATGGCTACCAAACCTAAGGAAGCATACAATAGAGCACCAAGTTTCACTGATGAAAATTATGGATATTGGAAATCACTTATGCGCATTCACGTCAACTCCGTTGACAAAGGTATTTGGAATGTTATCCAAAATGGTCCAAATTATATAATTATGACCAATGAAGTAGGCGTTACAATACCAAAACTGGAAGCATGATGGGATGCTAATGATAGGAACTTGTGGTCACATGATTGGAAAGCGAAAAACATTCTCACATCTGATTTGGGTGTTGATGAGTTTTATCGTGTTTCTCATTGTGAAACAGCCAAGGCTATGTGGGACGCATTAGAGATTGCCCATGAAGGTACTAGTGATGTCAAACAAGCTAGGATCAACACATTAAATCAAGAGTGTGAACTATTCCATATTGAGCATGGTGAAATAATTATGGATATGCGGAAAAGGTTCTCACATCTTATTAATCGGTTAATTGCACTAGTTAATCATTTTTCCAATGAACTTGCTACTAAAAAGGGTTTGAGGTGTTTAAGTTGGGAATGGCAACCGAAGGTCATCGTTATTAAAGAAGCAAATGATTTTAATTCGCTTGATCTTATGACTTTGTTTGTTAATTTGGAAGAACATAAGAAAGAGCTTACTTGCTTGGATAAATATGAAAAGGAATATGAAAAGGCAGTAAAGAATGAGAAAAGGAAAGACATAGAAGAAGGAAAGAAGTCTATAGCTCTAAAGACTTCTAGATCAAGGGCTTCATATTGTGAACATTGTGATAGTGAGAATGATGATGACAATAATTCTTGTGAGGAAGATATAGGTGTACAAAATTCTTACAAGAACATAACCAAGTTTACAAGGTTGAGAAGTTCCTTTAAGGATGATGAAAATAGAAAGAGAAATATTTGCTATCATTGTGGTGAAACTGGTTATTATAGACTAGAATGTCCCATGAGAATGAAAGATAAAGAAAGGAGACATCACAAGTGTAACACCTCATTTTTCCCATTTTAGAAAATAACAATTTAATAAGTAAAATCAGAGTTTAAACAAAATGGAATTCCACATCAACAATAATAACCAACAAAGACTCATTTTATTAAAACAGCAGAAAAATATTATTTTATTCATCTTACGGTAATTTTCCTAATATTCAACAATAATCAACAATATTCTTGATGCATAAAGTTGTTCAACAAAAATACGATACGTAACAAATAATGAGAATAAGTAAACATAAAAAAATCATGAGTCATGTGTTACGTATCAGAGCAACTCCTATGACTCAACCAAGCAACTTGTACTCCAAGCATAGTCAAGTATCTAAATCGTCTGTACTTCCAAGGAAGCATAGACACAACAAACAACAAAGGGGTGAGAACTACATTCAATAATTTAACGGTGTATAATACATTTTAAAGGGTAATATCTCACAAAATCAACATAAACATAACCACAACAATAATCCACAACATAACAACATAATTCAACAACATCAATATTCAATGTGACCCAATGAAGACACAATGCATGTGTTACCAATTCACCATGGTTCATTCAATCGAACCTGATTCCTAAAGGAATCCAGATAAATCACATACACCTATTCGACAATGATTTATCTCCAACATACGGATAATTCGCATACGCTCATCCGACAACGAATTATCCCACCAATAATCAATAATAATTCCATGAATGCATGATAATGAATATGCATACAACACAGGTATAATAATCATTATACATTTTCACGATCCATATGATCTGTTGCACCCCAAAATTTGCCCTCACAACACAGGACTTTGTGTTCTAAGAAGGTTCACAAGGTTCACAAGTTCCCCAACACTTGCATAACCTTTCATGAGGTTCAGGAAGTCCCCAAGTTGCTTCTTGAAGATTCACAAGGTTCACAAGTGCTCCAACCACTTGCACAATCTTTCATGAGGTTCATAAAGTTCACAAACTACTTTATGAAGGGTCACA
Source organism: Lathyrus aphaca (assembly GCA_963966055.1). Taxonomy (NCBI): domain Eukaryota; kingdom Viridiplantae; phylum Streptophyta; class Magnoliopsida; order Fabales; family Fabaceae; genus Lathyrus; species Lathyrus aphaca. The sequence continues at coordinate 119,054,250 of OZ014524.1, read as the reverse complement.
AGGTTCACAAGGTCCACAATGCTTTCAATACCTTTCATGAGGTTCATAAAGTCCACAAGTTACTTTATGAAGGTTCACAAGGTTCACAAGTTTCACAATGATTACAAAGCTCTCCTGAGGCCTACAAAGCCACTTCACCAGGTTCACAAGCTTCACAATACCTCCCATGAGTATCACAAGACATTTTATGATGGTTCACAAGGTTCACAAAGTTCACAATTGGTCAAAGAAGTTGACATTTCCCTCAGACAATGCACCTCCTAAGCAGTGCATCCAAAACTAGGGTTTTGACTTTAATCAGGCTAAATGGACTTCTAATACTTCAAGTGAGCTTCATAACATCTTATATGTGTGTAAGAACCCCTATGACAAGTTTCAAGACTTTTCTCAAAAGTTTGCTCAGTCAGATGATCAGATAAGTCAAAATCAGTCAATGCAGTTAAAAAGTCAAATTGAGGTCAACTGTGGTCAAACCAAAGTCAAACTTCATGATTTTTTGCCAACATCAAGTATATGAAGTAAAATTCATCATTTGATCAAGGGTTGATCATGATTCATCAAGGAGATTCCAGATCATCAATAATCAGGAGTTTCTAAATTAGGGTTTCCTCAGTAAAAGTCAACTGAACTTTGACCGGGCATAACTTTCACATACTTCATCACCAAGTCTCCATCCAAAGCTCATTTTGAAGGAAATTGAATTCTCTACAACTTTGATGTTGAAGGTTAAGCCCTAAAATGCTTCATTTGAAAGATATGATCTAAGACATTATAGGTCATTTCAAAAGTCAACAAAAAGTCAACAACTTCAAAAGGGCATAACTTGAGATTGGTAAATGATATGGACCTGAAACCAATGGGGTTGTTTAGAGGACTCTTCAAGCTTTCCAAAAAGTCCAAGAACACCCTCATACCCTTAAAATTGAGGGAGATGTGTCTTTGCAAAGTTGGACAATTTTGTGATGGTTTATATTGAAAAGGGAGGTTCAAAATCATTTTTTTTCAAATGGGCCACCCAAATTGTGACCCAATCCACTTCATAAAGCCATGCACGAAATTCCCATGATATTTTCATAATTTTTATTTTATTTAATTAATTTATTATGATTTTTAATTCTTAAAATCATCTTAAAATTAAATAAAATATTAAATTTGAAAATTAAATTGGTTTGTTGGTTCTAGAAAGTTATAAAGTTCATATGGAGCAAATTGATACAAGAATCATGTGAATTGGCTCAAAATAGAAAGCTTTGGTTTAAAAATATTGGATTTTCATGGCATGATCTTTCTCAATCTCAAAGTATCAAATCTTCCACTAAATCAATCAATTTCTTTAACCTAATTGACTCACCTATATATGCTGATCATAAACCTAGCCTTGGACACGAATTGGAGCAGCCAAAAGAGTAAGTTTATCATTCAAAAATTCTTCCAAAAAGTGAGATTCGGGTTTCAAAATCCAGAGCATTGCAAGGTATTTGGAGGACATAGCAAGCTTCCTTGGACTCTTCTGATCGTAAAGCATTATTCATATGCATCATATACTCATCATATTGGCTAACCCGAATGCATTTTGTGCTTGAAAAAATTTCTTTCGATTCCATTAATATGTTGTGTTTTTGTGACTTTTGATTTCATAATCCTGTTTGTTGATGATCATAGATGAATTCTGGGCAGTTTGATGAAGCTCCATGGCCTAAAACCGAATCCACCATTATTAGGGTTTGACCTTCATATTAGGGTTTTTGGATCCAGTGGATATAAATGAATTTTAGTATCATGGCTGGATTCTAATTGACCTCTGGAACATGTATCTACTTTTAATTTTGAGAAATTGTATGGTTTGGTTGCCCTTTGAGTTTCGCAGGTTTTGTTAGGTTTTTATTTTCGCAGGAAAAATCCTATGAGAAATCGCAGCAAAATTCGAAGGGGGAGAGGTTGAAGATGAAGACTGTTTGGCGCGAATTTCATATTTGAAATTTGGTTATAAAATATAATTAATTCTTTCTATTTTGTATCACAACTGGCTGGTTGGCCCAGTGGTAGCCATGATGCGCGTAGTACCTGATGGCGTGTGTTCGAATCCAGCATCCAGCAATTCTTTTGATGCGTTTTTTCATTTAATTTGTAATTTGAATATATTATATTATGTTGTTAATATGCTTTCAGATTGGCTCTTCCAGCCGGGTGGTGTGATGCGCGTCTGTGAACACAAAGGTCCTGGGATCAAATCCTCCCCAGGCCTTTTTATTTTTTCATTTATTTTCCAGATTCATGAACTCAAAGCACAAAACCAATTGCGTTTCTCTCTTTTACAACCATGCGCGTGGTGGCCTGGTGGGAGATGTTTTGGCTGATAAACATGAGGGCAAGGGATCAAAACCTACTCAAGGTCAGTCTTAATTTTTTATCACCTATTTCCTTTATTTTCTTAATCAAATTATATTTTCTTTTGTTTATAAAAAAAATATAAACCTAATTCTAATTTTCTATATAATTCTATGTATATACATCATATAATCAAATTTTCTAAAAAATATAAAACTTTTGATTCCTTTTAGTTTAAATTTTATTTGTATATAAATTAAACTTAATTCTTTAAAACCCTAAAAAATATTTTTCTAACAAACCCTAATTTATATTTCAAAACCTAATTCTATTTTTTTTTTCTTAATAATTTATTTTCTAATTTTTATTATAATTATTATGTATATAATTTTTAATATAGTAAACATAATTATAAGTCAAATTAATTTTCTTTTAATATTTAGAAATAATTTAATTTAGGATAATTATATGATTAAAAATAATTTGTGAATATAATGAATAATAGAAATTGAATTTTAATATGCTATTTAAAAATTCATCTTTTTCTTAGAATATGTATATAAATTGTAAATCTATATATTTATAATGATTAAAACTTTGTAATTATAATTTATTTAAAAAATAATTTAATAATTAGTATGTGAATTAGAAAATATTTGATTGTGCATGTTAATTTCTTGGTTTCTATTATTATTGCTAATTATATTATTATTAATTTTTGCTTATTTTATTAACCTCTTAATTAATTTTTATTACTAACCATGTTATTATTTATTTTTCTAATCTCATTATTATTATTATTATTTTGCTAACCATATTATTTTGCTTTATTAATTTCCTATTATTATTTATTATTAATTACTAACCCATTTATAATTTAATTATGTTTATTATTATTATTTTTGCTAATTTTACTTACTAACCCCTTATATTTATTATTTATTGTTTATTTATTATTTTGTTTAATATTTTGCTTATTATTTTAATTCCTTGTAATTGTTTCCTGGATGTAATTATTTAATTATTATTGTCATTGTGGTTAGTAATTAGGGATTGATAACATGTATGATATTTAAAATCAATTTAGAAAATTTCTAATAAAGATAATTAATTTAAACACTTCACACACGTAAGTCGATTTTAAATCGCCGTCTCACTTTCTAAGGATATCCCTCTTGTTGCCTACGAATAAATGGTTAAGTGGGGTGTATAAAGCAAGTCCCTCGAGTAAAAATCATCAAAGTCCCTTATGTTGCCTATACGAATCGAGTCCCTTCGGAAAAAATGATGATAGTCCCTTATAAATGCTTATTACACCCCACTATTGCCTTAAAGATCGAATTGTCCCTCACATGTCCCGTTAACATCCAAAGTAAGGACTACCTACTCCATTATAGTAGGGATAGTCTTACTAAGGAAAGAATAAAAAGCAAGAAAGACCTTAAACATTAGGGTAGGTTATTCCTATGTACTTGCTCACTTCAAAACTTTTTCACACTTAAACAAAATTCCAAACAAATTTTCAAACAAGTTTTTTACACATCCATACATGGATTATTATTAAACTATTCTGAAATTTTTGCTATTCACACACTACACTTTCAAAATCAATTTAAAGTGAGCTTAAGTACCTAAGAGCCCATGGATAACCATGGATGAAAAGGATGCTAATACCTTCCCTTTTCATAACCTACCCCCCGGACCCAAAATATTCTCTAAGGTCTTTCCTGTTCTTTTATAACCTTTCCTTATGGATAAAATAAAAGTCGGTGGCGACTCTTGCTATCCGCAACATTGTTTAAAAGTCAGTTCACCGGGTTACAGAACTGGCGACTCTGCTGGGGATCTATTTAAGAGGGGTACCCTTAGGAAATAAGATCACTTTAAATTGTTTGCTCTGTTTGCTTTACTTTAATTGTTGGGCTCTTATGTGTGAAAGGTCCTAACCCGGATCTAGTGTACCTTAGGTAAATGGCAATAGACCAAGGAAACTGTACGACGTATATCGATACGGTTGATCTGGTGGCCATAGTTAGTGCGACTTCTTGGTTGGTGCTTATGTTCCTTAAGTCAAGTTGAGGATAATATGAGGCTGCCATATGTTGTCAATGCACTAACTGACTTTTAGAACCCTAGTTAACTCATCTTGGCCTTTAGAAAGTAGTGAGATAACCGGCTTTGGTGCAGACTGAAGTTGGTTGACACTCGATGCTACGCTCATTGAGATCTTAAACTTGGAGGGTTTTGGTTGGCAAGTAAGTTGCCTTCTGATCAACCACCCTTGTGAAGGATCAATGATATTGAGATCCCTTAGAACCTGGTTACTTTTGTAGGACAGGATGAACCATCTAACTTCAGGGGAGGGTACTTACCTTTGAACCTCATGCAAGCCTTTAAACCTAGGGCTATGGTGTGACTTGTTTGTGTGTGCCACATGTTTGTGATTGAGCATAACATCATGACATCATCATGCATCATAAGCATAGCATTTTCCCTAACCATTTCAAGGACCAAGGGATTTATCTTTGTTCTTTGTTGCAGGTCATGGCTTCTGCTCGTAGAAACACCATCAGGATCAACTTTGTGGGGATACCTCCCAAGCTTAAAGAGTTGGTTTCTCAAGTGTCTGATCATTCCCAGTTCATCAAGAGACATGGTCACCTATTGGATCTGGTCACTTCAGGGTTCAATGAAGACATGATGAGTGTTCTATTCCAGTTCTTTGACCCTAAGCACCACTGCTTCACATTCCCTGACTACCAGCTGGTTCCAATCATGGAGGAGTTCTCTAAGCTTCTGGGTATACCTATTCTTGATCAAAGACCCTTCACAGGCTTGGAGAAGGAGCTTAAACCAGAGGTTATTGCTGCAGCTCTACATCTGAAGAAGTCTGACATTGTTCTAGAGACGAGAAGTGGAGTCAAGGGTATTCTTGCCAAGGTATTAATGGATAAAGCTCAAATGTTCTTGAAGGCCATGAGCTATGATGCTTTTGAGGAGATCTTAGCCTTGCTGATATATGGCTTAGTATTGTTCCCCAATCCAGATCAGTTCATAGATGTTCATGCCATCAACATTTTCCTGAGTCACAATCCAGTGCCTACATTGCTTGGAGACATCCTACATTCTCTCCATACTCGTACTACAAGGGCAAGAGGAACTTTGATGTGCTGCATACCTTTGCTTTCTAGGTGGTTTATTTCTCACCTTCCTCGTTCAGTAATGAAGAATGAGCAAGGGTTCAGATGGTCCAAGAGGATCATGTCACTTTCTCACTCAGACATTCATTGGTGCTCCAGATCTATGGAGAATGTCACCATCATTGACCGTTGTGGGGAGTTTCCTAATGTGCCACTTCTAGGCATAAGAGGAGGCATCACCTACAACCCATCTCTAGCTCTACGACAGTTTGGTTACGCCCGGAGCGATGGTCCACATGACATGTTGATTCAAGGCATTGTGTTTGATTACGACAACGATCTTCAGGGTTACCGTCAGAGATTCATACGAGCTTGGGGAAAGGTAAACAGGATTGACAGTAAGACACTGGAGCCTAAGTACACTATTCCTATGGAGGCTTATCTCAGATGGGTACGATCTCGTGCTCAGACACTCATGATGCCATATCCTGCCGTCCTACCAGTTACCATGGAACCTGTTGCTGAAGGAGACACAGCTTATACCATCCTTCACCCAGACATGCCTACTGATATGGAAGACTTGCAGAGATCATGGATCCAACTGAAGGAGCAAAGGGATACTTTCGAGGCTCATTACAAAGCAAGCCAAGCAAGGGTCCTGGAGCTAACAAAGCAGCTTCACGAGGAACGAAACCTCAACTCATACCTCAACACAAAAAGGAAACGTCCATGGGAGACTTAAAACCCCATCTTTTGTACTTATTTCATTTTCATTTTTTGTAAGCCTAAAAGGCAAAACAAGTTATTACTAATAAAAAGTTACTTTCTTGTTTGTTTAAGCAAATTTAAATCCTACGGTCCTTGAAAACATTGCATATGCATTCCCATATCATTTCATTGCATCACAGGTTTATAATTGCGCACAGGTTTCTCATCTTCTCGCTGTTTATTTCAGCAATGGCACTTGAACAATCAGTTAAGGATCTCCAGGCACAAAATGCACAGTTCCAAGAGCTGATCTTGAACCTGTCCAAGGGGCAGGATGAATTGAAGGCACTGCTGGCCAAGAAGACTAAGAAGACTAGAAGGTCTGCTGGGTTGATTAACATGGGAAGAAGGTTCAAAGGTCTTGCCAAGACCAAAGAACCAGCTGAAGACTATGAATCTGAAGAATCTGAGCAAGAGGTAGGCAGTCTCCACCATACAATGGGGGACTCTGATTCTGAGGCTAACTACTACCATGAGCCTAATGAAGACAAATTTAAGATGCTGGTGGATAGGATGGATGCTATGGAGTTGCAGAAGTCATCTGGGCTGGATTTTGAGGATTTGAGTCTGATATCTGGGGTAGTCATACCCATTGGTTTCAAAGTTCCTACATTTGTTGTCTATGATGGGGTTTCTTGTCCCAAATTGCATCTGAGGTCTTATGTCAGAAGAATCCAACCCCACACTGCTGATAAGAAGTTGTGGATCCATTTCTTTCAAGAGAGCTTGTCTGGAGCTCAGCTAGAGTGGTACTATCAGTTGGAGAGTGTCAACATCAGAGACTGGAATGATCTTGCTGAAGCTTTCTACAAACAGTATCAATACAATGCTGACTTGGCCCCCACTCGCATGCAACTTCAAAGTATGTCTATGGGTGCCAAAGAAAGTTTTAAAGAGTATGCTCAGAAGTGGAGAGACTTAGCTGGAAGAGTTCAACCCCCTTTGACTGACAGGGAACTGGTTGATATGTTCATGTGTACGCTGAATGGTCCGTTTTACAGTCATCTCATTGGAAGCTCATCATCTGGCTTCACTGAGTTGATCATGACAGGAGAGCGGGTAGAGAATGGTATCAAGAGTGGTAAGATCCAAGTGGGCACTTCTTCATCAGGTGCTGCAAAGAAGCCTCCCACTGGAAAGAAAGAATCTAATGCTGTTTATGGTCAGCCTGATCGTAACAGAAGACATCAGTCTATTAGTGCAGTTCATATTTCAAATCCAACTCCTGCAACAACAGAGCAGCCTCAGGGACACCAACCAAAGACTAGAAGACAGTTCACGAGAATCAACATGTCAATGGCTCAGGCATTGCAACACTTGTTGAAGGCTGAACTCATTACTTTGAGGGAGGCTCCTCAGAATCCCAATGTTACTTCTCCCAAGTACAATCCCAATGCACGATGTGCATATCATTCAAACTGTCCAGGACATGATACTAATAACTGCTGGGTCTTGAAGAACAAAATTCAAGATATGATTGATGCCGGAGACATTGAGTTTGATCCACCAGGTACTCCAAATGTGATTACAGCTCCAATGCCAAATCACGAGAAGACTGTCAACGCCATTGATGAAGATATTGATGAAGATCTGCATGTCTATTCAGTTATGGAGTTGAGCACACCATTGTCTGTTATCAAAAAGAGGTTAGTACAAGCTGGGATCTTTCCAGGTTGTCGTGAAGATTGTCTGTATTGTACCTATAAGCCGGATAGTTGCTTCATTTTGAGAGATGGAATTCAACGTCTCATGGATAAGTATACTATAGTGTTTGAAAGAAGACCAGCATCTGTAGAAAGTATGGTGGATCATCTGACTCGGGGTAAGAAGATTGAAGAGGTTGATATGGTTGACAAAGTACCGGTAAGAATCACTTCAAAGGGTCCCATTAAAATCACTCATCAGGGCCCAATCAAGATTACTGCTGAAGGTCCTGTGAAAGTTGTTGCTGAAGCCAGAGTGGCTCCTCTGATCATTACCACTCCTGGTCCTATTCCTTATACATCTGACAAAGCTGTGCCTTGGCACTATGGGTCTGACGTTTACATCCATGGTGTTAAGCAAGAGCTTGTAGCTGATGTACCTGTTGACATTGACAATATTGCTGGATCTAGCAAGATCACTCGTAGTGGAAGAGTCTTCTCTCCTCCAGATACTTCTAAGAATGCAGTTACTCCTGCTGCCATTACCACCACTGATGCTCGGGGCAAGGGTCCTGTTATTGAGCCTGTATCTACTGATGTGCCAGCTGCTGATGATCTCTCTAAGCAGATGGAAGAAGTATTGAAGATCATTCGCAAGAGTGATTATGACATTGTTGATCAGCTGGGACATACTCCCTCAAAGATTTCTATGCTCTCCCTGTTGTTATGTTCTGAGGCTCATGCCAAGTCATTGATTAAGTTTCTGAAGATGGCTCATGTACCCAGTGCGATCTCTGTTGACCAATTTGAGAACTGTGTTGCCCACCTGACCTATGACAACGGGTTAGGATTTTCTGATGCTGACTTGACCCCTGCCAAGAGGGATCATAATAGGGCCTTGCATATTTCAATTGAATGCAGAGGCACTACCCTGTCTCATGTGCTGATAGACAATGGTTCCTCTTTGAATGTGTTGCCTAAGGAAGTCCTGAACAAGCTGAGTCCTGAAGATACTGTGTTGAAGCCCAGTAATATTGTGGTAAAAGCTTTTGATGGTTCTAGAAGAGTAGTGCATGGGGAAATTGATCTTCCAATCAAGGTTGGCTCTCAGATGTTTACTGCTACATTCTATGTGATGGATATACGTCCTTCATACTCTTGTCTACTTGGACGTCCCTGGATCCATGGGGCAGGTGCTGTGACCTCTACATTGCACCAAAAGTTGAGATATCCGGTGAATGGAAAGGTTGTTACCGTCTTCGGAGAAGAAGAATACTTTGTCAGCCATGTAAACACCTTCAAGTATCTGGAAGTGGAAGGTGAATATATTGAGACTCCGTGTCAGTCATTTGAAGTGGTTCCTTGGGTTGGTAATGATTGTATAGCTCCTCCTGCTGTGAAGAAGGTTCCTGTGGTTATCAGAAACCCTCCAACGATGGCAATGGCCTCCCTCAATGATGCAAAAGCTGTGGTGAAAGAAGGTGGTTGTACTATTTGGGGTCAGCTTCCTGATATTCCGTACAAGTCTGATAAGTTTGGTTTGGGTTTCACTGCAGAGTCCCAGAAGGCTGTTCGTCGTGCTCGTGCTGCTCGTATCACCAATCAAGGGGTTATCAATGCTGTGGGAGACTATGATGAAGACTACAACTTGGATGCATGGATTTTTCCTACAGTGGGTGCTGGACTCAATAATTGGAAAGCTGAAGATGTTATCCCTATCTCCTTTAGTCAGGAGTAAATACTATTACTGTGTTATGTTTTAAGTTTGTAATTTCTGGAACAATAAAAACTTTCAAGCCATGTGCCTTACCCGGGGCACAATGGGGTGCTTGTTACGGGTTGTCATTTCATTTGCATACTTCATTCAATAAAATCAGTGGACGTTTCGTTTTAGTAAATATTGTGTTCCTTGTCTTTCTTTTTCTTTTATTTTTGCTTTATCAGCTATGTGTTCTTACACACACCCACATCACTAAAATGCAGATCCTCATCCACTCTGGATCCTGTTGATAACGGTTCTACTATTGCCAATTACAATTTCGAGAATCCGATCTATCAAACTGAAGACGGAAATGAGGACGATTGTGAAATACCTGTAGAGCTTGCTAGGTTGTTACAACAAGAAGAGAAAGCTATACAGCCACATGAAGAGCCAGTCGAAGTTGTGAATCTGGGAACTGAGGAAGACAGAAAAGAGGTCAAGATAGGGGCTGATTTAGAGGACAGTGTCAAGAGCAGGCTGGTTCAGATGTTACGTGACTATGTGGAGATCTTTGCTTGGTCTTATGAAGATATGCCAGGGTTGGATACAGACATTGTGGTTCACCGTTTGCCAGTAAAAGAAGATTGTCGTCCAAAGAAGCAGAAGGTTCGTCGTATGCGTCCTGAAATGTCAGAAAAGATCAAGGCAGAGGTAATGAAACAGTTCAATGCAGGGTTCTTAGCAGTGACTTCTTATCCTCAGTGGGTTGCAAATGTGGTACCAGTTCCTAAAAAGGATGGTAAGGTACGTATGTGTGTGGACTACAGAGATTTGAACAAGGCTAGCCCTAAAGATGACTTTCCACTTCCTCATATTGATATCCTGGTAGACAACACTGCTCAGCATAAGGTATTCTCTTTTATGGATGGTTTCTCTGGTTATAATCAGATCAAGATGGCACCTGAAGATATGGAGAAGACAACATTTGTGACACAGTGGGGCACCTTCTGCTACAAAGTGATGCCATTTGGTTTGAAGAATGCAGGGGCAACATATCAGCGTGCTATGGTGGCTTTGTTTCATGATATGATTCATCATGAGATAGAGGTATATGTGGATGATATGATAGCCAGATCTCAGAATGAAGAGCAACATCTTGATCATCTGCACAAGTTGTTTGAGAGGTTGAAGAAATACAAATTGAGGTTGAATCCAAACAAGTGTACTTTTGGAGTTAGATCTGGAAAGCTCCTGGGCTTCATTGTCAGTGGAAAAGGTATTGAAGTGGATCCTGCAAAAGTGAAAGCTATACGAGAGATGCCAGCTCCCCGTACTGAGAAGGAGGTTAGAGGTTTCTTGGGACGATTGAATTACATTGCAAGATTTATTTCCCAATTAACTACCATCTGTGAGCCAATCTTCAAGTTGTTGAAGAAAGATCAGGTAATGGAATGGAATGATGAATGCCAGACTGCTTTTGATGAAATTAAGAGATATCTGCTAGAGCCACCAATTCTGATGCCACCAGTTGATGGGAGACCCTTGATTATGTACTTAACAGTGCTAGACAACTCAATGGGGTGTGTGTTGGGGCAACATGACGAGTCTGGTCGAAAAGAGCAGGCAATATACTACCTTAGCAAAAAGTTTACCGACTGTGAAACAAGATACTCACTGCTCGAGAAAACTTGCTGCGCTTTGGTATGGGCTGCTCGCCGACTAAGACAGTATATGTTGACCCATACTACCTTATTGATTTCTAAGATGGATCCAATCAAGTATATATTTGAGAAACCTGCACTCTCTGGGAGAATTGCAAGATGGCAAATGATTTTGACAGAATATGATATACAGTATACTACTCAGAAGGCCATTAAGGGAAGTGTTGTTGCTGATCATCTGGCTCATCAAGCAGTGGATGATTATCAGTCAATGAATTTCGAGTTTCCTGATGAAGACATTATGACTGTTACCAAAGAACCTGGACAATATGACGGACCTGAACAAGGATCCCGATGGACTATGGTTTTTGATGGTGCCTCCAATGCACTTGGTAATGGTGTTGGTGTTGTGATTAGTTCCCCTGAAGGTTGTCATACCCCGATTACTGCCAGACTTTGTTTCCATTGTACCAATAACATGGCTGAGTATGAGGCATGTATCCTGGGTATTAAAGCTGCTATTGATATGAAGATTCAATTCCTTGATGTGTATGGAGATTCAGCCCTGGTAGTAAGTCAGATTAAAGGAGATTGGGATACCAAGCATGATAATCTCATTCCTTACAGAGAACATGTGTTGTCTTTGATCCCACATTTCAAAGAGATTACCTTTGGACACATTCCACGAAGAGAGAATCAGTGGGCAGACGCATTGGCCACCATGGCATCTATGTTTGAGATCAGCTGGGATGATGAAGCTCCCAAGATTACCATTGATAGATTTGAGAAGCCTGCATACTGCAATGAGATTGATACAGAAGGGACAGAGGAGAAGCCTTGGTTCTATGAAGTAAAAAGATATCTTGAAGTTCAGGAGTTTCCTGAAGGGGCATCTGTCAAAGATAGAAAGTTTCTGAGAAGGTTTTCTGCCAAGTTCTTTTTGAGTAATGGGATTCTGTACAAGCGCAATCATGATTCAACTATGCTTCGTTGTGTGGATAAGAAGGAAGCAACTGAGATTATGGAAGAGATGCATGATGGGACCTTTGGCACTCATTCTAGTGGTCATACTATGGCAAAGAAGATATTGAGAGCAGGTTACTATTGGTCTACCATGGAAGCTGATTGCTATCAACACTCCAGAACTTGTCACAAGTGTCAAATCTATGCTGATAAAGTTCATGTACCTCCATCACCATTGAATGTGTTGACTGCTCCTTGGCCCTTTGCCATGTGGGGCATTGATATGATTGGTGAAATCAAGCCTACTGCTTCTAATGGGCATCGTTTCATCCTGGTGGCTATTGATTATTTTACAAAATGGGTAGAGGCAGCTTCATATGCATCTGTGACTAAGAATGTTGTGGCTCGGTTCATTAAGAATAATCTCATATGTAGGTATGGCATCCCTGAGAGGATTATTACTGACAATGGTTCTAATCTGAACAACACTATGATTACTGACCTCTGCACGCAGTTCAAGATTAAGCATCATAACTCCTCTCCGTATCGTCCAAAGATGAATGGGGCAGTTGAAGCTGCTAATAAGAACATTAAGAAGATTGTACAGAAGATGACTGTTACTTACAAGGATTGGCATGAGATGTTACCATTTGCTCTTCATGGTTATCGTACCACAATACGTACTTCAACAGGGGCAACCCCATTCTCCTTAGTCTATGGTATGGAAGCAGTTCTACCCATTGAAGTTCAGATTCCCTCCTTAAGAATTATGAAGGATGCAGGCTTGGACGAAGAGGAGTGGATTCAGACTCGACTGGACCAGATAAATTTGATTGATGAGAAAAGGTTAGCAGCAGTTTGTCATGGCCAGATGTACCAGAAACGGATGATCAAAGCTTTTAACAAAAAGGTTAAACCAAAGGTATATCAGGTTGGTGACTTGGTAATCAAGCGTATCATATTACCACAGGGTGATCCTAGGGGCAAGTGGACTCCGACATATGAAGGACCATTTGTAGTCAAGACAGTATTCTCAGGAGGTGCCATGATACTGACTACAATGGATGGTGAGGACTTCCCACAGCCTGTAAACGCAGACATAGTTAAAAAATACTACGCATAAAAAGAGACCCGCTAGGTTGACAGGCCTAGGCAAAAATAAGGGCATCCCGGCAAACCAAAAGGGTTTGGGCAAAAGTTAGGGATATATATAAAAAGATGTACACCCGGCAAGTCGAAAACCTGAAAAGGCGGCTTGGGCAAAAAAGGGTATCCCGGTGGATTGAAAACCTGAAAGGGCAATCCAGGCAAAAGTTAGGGATTAAAGCGTATGACTATGTCTCGTTTGGATCACCCATGAAACTGCAACCAGTTGTATTACTTATTCAAGCTCGAACAGATAAAGCTCAATCCAATCGTTTTCGTCTAAACAGCAAGAAGATGAGATACTTGAGTGGCAATAGTAGAATTGAAACTCAATAGGATTGTTTCCCACATAGCTGATTCTTTTTGGCAAAATCCTCTTACTAGGGTTTATGTCTCCTTGTACAAACTTACCCGGGTGTGGGTCACTTTTCGATATAAATAAATTCCATCTTTTGAATCCAGATTTACTTTTACCCTATTTACATAAGCGAAACGTCCATTGGTTGTGTTTGAATGTATGTATGCCTTTGAATATGATTGATGTTTACCAGAAATGCATGTATGCTTTTAATATGATTGATGTTTACCAGAAATGCATGAAAATGCAGTAATAGTATTTACTAAGGACGAACGAGGGGAGGATTTCAACGAAGCTTCGCCGGTTCACCTTTACAAGACAATTACAAAACCTTCAGTATGACGAATCCATCTTCATAAAGTCTCATCTCCCCTGGAATTTATATCCATCTCTTTTATCCTCATACGGATATGCGGGAAATTACTTTCCAATAAGGGCACGACGAACGAAGACGGGATGTTATACTTATCCTATTATCAAACGAAGACGAAGGTTATATATACCCTACTATCCCCAACAACGGGAGGTTATATATACCTTACTATCCCCAACAACGGGGGGTGATATCTATCTCTGTTATCCCCAGCAACGGGAAGTTATATTTATACTCTGTTATCCCCAGCATACGGGAGGTTATCTATACCCTGTTATACCCAGCAGACAGAGGTTATACATTCTTCAACAACGAATCGGGATTTATTTTCCCTGGCCAGCAGTGGTTATACGAAGATATCCAGACGTTTCCGGCAGTTATCATGTCATACATACATCATTTACATCATACCATAGCATATATATCCATATACATAATACATTACCTAAGTACATCATATCATACATGCATACATAAAGCATAAACTAATATTGTTATACAGAATGCTACTTTGTTTTCAGGTTAATTATCCAACAAGCAAACTTATGATCTTTGGGACTGCTTTATTGTAACCTCAGGGTTATTTTATCCTCCTGATGAGCTCATCATTATTTCAAGACTGCATTGGAGTTGTCATTATTGATGTCTCCATCCTCCTGAAATCAGTACTTCAAGACTGCATTAGAGTTATCATTATTGATTGCTCTATCCTCCTGAAGACATATCACATCATTATTTCAAGACTGCATTGGAGTTGTCATTATTGATGTCTCCATCCTCCTGAAATCAGTACTTCAAGACTGCATTAGAGTTATCATTATTGATTGCTCTATCCTCCTGAAGACATATCACATTATTATTTCAAGACTGCATTGGAGTTGTCATTATTGATGTCTCCATCCTCCTGAAATCAGTACTTCAAGACTGCATTAGAGTTATCATTATTGATTGCTCTATCCTCCTGAAGACATATCACATCATTATTTCAAGACTGCATTGGAGTTGTCATTATTGATGTCTCCATCCTCCTGAAATCAGTACTTCAAGACTGCATTAGAGTTATCATTATTGATTGCTCTATCCTCCTGAAGACATATCACATTATTATTTCAAGACTGCATTGGAGTTGTCATTATTGATGTCTCCATCCTCCTGAAATCAGTACTTCAAGACTGCATTAGAGTTATCATTATTGATTGCTCTATCCTCCTGAAGACATATCACATCATTATTTCAAGACTGCATTGGAGTTGTCATTATTGATGTCTCCATCCTCCTGAAATCAGTACTTCAAGACTGCATTAGAGTTATCATTATTGATTGCTCTATCCTCCTGAAGACATATCACATTATTATTTCAAGACTGCATTGGAGTTGTCATTATTGATGTCTCCATCCTCCTGAAATCAGTACTTCAAGACTGCATTGGAGTTATCATTATTGATTGCTCTATCCTCCTGAAGACATATCACACTATTATTTCAAGACTGCATTGGAGTTGTCATTATTGATGTCTCCATCCTCCTGAAATCATTACTTCAAGACTGCTTTAGAGCTTTCCATTGCTCTATCCTCATGAAGACATGCTGTTACATCAGTATTACTCCAGACTCCTGACAGCTTTCATTATACTACTAAAGAACTTTCCCCTAGTGGCATTTTTAAGCCCACTCAATCATGTTCAACCAACCATCAATATCACTCTATGCACTGGTGAGTGCAAATTTTTGGGCTTTTGTGTTCAATCCCCTTCAACCTTCCAGGTTACGACTGGCAAATATACCAATCTAACCCCTCAGGTTTCAGAAAATTGAACAGGGGCAGCTGTTGCACCCCAAAATTTGCCCTCACAACACAGGACTTTGTGTTCTAAGAAGGTTCACAAGGTTCACAAGTTCCCCAACACTTGCATAACCTTTCATGAGGTTCAGGAAGTCCCCAAGTTGCTTCTTGAAGATTCACAAGGTTCACAAGTGCTCCAACCACTTGCACAATCTTTCATGAGGTTCATAAAGTTCACAAACTACTTTATGAAGGGTCACAAGGTTCACAAGGTCCACAATGCTTTCAATACCTTTCATGAGGTTCATAAAGTCCACAAGTTACTTTATGAAGGTTCACAAGGTTCACAAGTTTCACAATGATTACAAAGCTCTCCTGAGGCCTACAAAGCCACTTCACCAGGTTCACAAGCTTCACAATACCTCCCATGAGTATCACAAGACATTTTATGATGGTTCACAAGGTTCACAAAGTTCACAATTGGTCAAAGAAGTTGACATTTCCCTCAGACAATGCACCTCCTAAGCAGTGCATCCAAAACTAGGGTTTTGACTTTAATCAGGCTAAATGGACTTCTAATACTTCAAGTGAGCTTCATAACATCTTATATGTGTGTAAGAACCCCTATGACAAGTTTCAAGACTTTTCTCAAAAGTTTGCTCAGTCAGATGATCAGATAAGTCAAAATCAGTCAATGCAGTTAAAAAGTCAAATTGAGGTCAACTGTGGTCAAACCAAAGTCAAACTTCATGATTTTTTGCCAACATCAAGTATATGAAGTAAAATTCATCATTTGATCAAGGGTTGATCATGATTCATCAAGGAGATTCCAGATCATCAATAATCAGGAGTTTCTAAATTAGGGTTTCCTCAGTAAAAGTCAACTGAACTTTGACCGGGCATAACTTTCACATACTTCATCACCAAGTCTCCATCCAAAGCTCATTTTGAAGGAAATTGAATTCTCTACAACTTTGATGTTGAAGGTTAAGCCCTAAAATGCTTCATTTGAAAGATATGATCTAAGACATTATAGGTCATTTCAAAAGTCAACAAAAAGTCAACAACTTCAAAAGGGCATAACTTGAGATTGGTAAATGATATGGACCTGAAACCAATGGGGTTGTTTAGAGGACTCTTCAAGCTTTCCAAAAAGTCCAAGAACACCCTCATACCCTTAAAATTGAGGGAGATGTGTCTTTGCAAAGTTGGACAATTTTGTGATGGTTTATATTGAAAAGGGAGGTTCAAAATCATTTTTTTTCAAATGGGCCACCCAAATTGTGACCCAATCCACTTCATAAAGCCATGCACGAAATTCCCATGATATTTTCATAATTTTTATTTTATTTAATTAATTTATTATGATTTTTAATTCTTAAAATCATCTTAAAATTAAATAAAATATTAAATTTGAAAATTAAATTGGTTTGTTGGTTCTAGAAAGTTATAAAGTTCATATGGAGCAAATTGATACAAGAATCATGTGAATTGGCTCAAAATAGAAAGCTTTGGTTTAAAAATATTGGATTTTCATGGCATGATCTTTCTCAATCTCAAAGTATCAAATCTTCCACTAAATCAATCAATTTCTTTAACCTAATTGACTCACCTATATATGCTGATCATAAACCTAGCCTTGGACACGAATTGGAGCAGCCAAAAGAGTAAGTTTATCATTCAAAAATTCTTCCAAAAAGTGAGATTCGGGTTTCAAAATCCAGAGCATTGCAAGGTATTTGGAGGACATAGCAAGCTTCCTTGGACTCTTCTGATCGTAAAGCATTATTCATATGCATCATATACTCATCATATTGGCTAACCCGAATGCATTTTGTGCTTGAAAAAATTTCTTTCGATTCCATTAATATGTTGTGTTTTTGTGACTTTTGATTTCATAATCCTGTTTGTTGATGATCATAGATGAATTCTGGGCAGTTTGATGAAGCTCCATGGCCTAAAACCGAATCCACCATTATTAGGGTTTGACCTTCATATTAGGGTTTTTGGATCCAGTGGATATAAATGAATTTTAGTATCATGGCTGGATTCTAATTGACCTCTGGAACATGTATCTACTTTTAATTTTGAGAAATTGTATGGTTTGGTTGCCCTTTGAGTTTCGCAGGTTTTGTTAGGTTTTTATTTTCGCAGGAAAAATCCTATGAGAAATCGCAGCAAAATTCGAAGGGGGAGAGGTTGAAGATGAAGACTGTTTGGCGCGAATTTCATATTTGAAATTTGGTTATAAAATATAATTAATTCTTTCTATTTTGTATCACAACTGGCTGGTTGGCCCAGTGGTAGCCATGATGCGCGTAGTACCTGATGGCGTGTGTTCGAATCCAGCATCCAGCAATTCTTTTGATGCGTTTTTTCATTTAATTTGTAATTTGAATATATTATATTATGTTGTTAATATGCTTTCAGATTGGCTCTTCCAGCCGGGTGGTGTGATGCGCGTCTGTGAACACAAAGGTCCTGGGATCAAATCCTCCCCAGGCCTTTTTATTTTTTCATTTATTTTCCAGATTCATGAACTCAAAGCACAAAACCAATTGCGTTTCTCTCTTTTACAACCATGCGCGTGGTGGCCTGGTGGGAGATGTTTTGGCTGATAAACATGAGGGCAAGGGATCAAAACCTACTCAAGGTCAGTCTTAATTTTTTATCACCTATTTCCTTTATTTTCTTAATCAAATTATATTTTCTTTTGTTTATAAAAAAAATATAAACCTAATTCTAATTTTCTATATAATTCTATGTATATACATCATATAATCAAATTTTCTAAAAAATATAAAACTTTTGATTCCTTTTAGTTTAAATTTTATTTGTATATAAATTAAACTTAATTCTTTAAAACCCTAAAAAATATTTTTCTAACAAACCCTAATTTATATTTCAAAACCTAATTCTATTTTTTTTTTTTCTTAATAATTTATTTTCTAATTTTTATTATAATTATTATGTATATAATTTTTAATATAGTAAACATAATTATAAGTCAAATTAATTTTCTTTTAATATTTAGAAATAATTTAATTTAGGATAATTATATGATTAAAAATAATTTGTGAATATAATGAATAATAGAAATTGAATTTTAATATGCTATTTAAAAATTCATCTTTTTCTTAGAATATGTATATAAATTGTAAATCTATATATTTATAATGATTAAAACTTTGTAATTATAATTTATTTAAAAAATAATTTAATAATTAGTATGTGAATTAGAAAATATTTGATTGTGCATGTTAATTTCTTGGTTTCTATTATTATTGCTAATTATATTATTATTAATTTTTTCTTATTTTATTAACCTCTTAATTAATTTTTATTACTAACCATGTTATTATTTATTTTTCTAATCTCATTATTATTATTATTATTTTGCTAACCATATTATTTTGCTTTATTAATTTCCTATTATTATTTATTATTAATTACTAACCCATTTATAATTTAATTATGTTTATTATTATTATTTTTGCTAATTTTACTTACTAACCCCTTATATTTATTATTTATTGTTTATTTATTATTTTGTTTAATATTTTGCTTATTATTTTAATTCCTTGTAATTGTTTCCTGGATGTAATTATTTAATTATTATTGTCATTGTGGTTAGTAATTAGGGATTGATAACATGTATGATATTTAAAATCAATTTAGAAAATTTCTAATAAAGATAATTAATTTAAACACTTCACACACGTAAGTCGATTTTAAATCGCCGTCTCACTTTCTAAGGATATCCCTCTTGTTGCCTACGAATAAATGGTTAAGTGGGGTGTATAAAGCAAGTCCCTCGAGTAAAAATCATCAAAGTCCCTTATGTTGCCTATACGAATCGAGTCCCTTCGGAAAAAATGATGATAGTCCCTTATAAATGCTTATTACACCCCACTATTGCCTTAAAGATCGAATTGTCCCTCACATGTCCCGTTAACATCCAAAGTAAGGACTACCTACTCCATTATAGTAGGGATAGTCTTACTAAGGAAAGAATAAAAAGCAAGAAAGACCTTAAACATTAGGGTAGGTTATTCCTATGTACTTGCTCACTTCAAAACTTTTTCACACTTAAACAAAATTCCAAACAAATTTTCAAACAAGTTTTTTACACATCCATACATGGATTATTATTAAACTATTCTGAAATTTTTGCTATTCACACACTACACTTTCAAAATCAATTTAAAGTGAGCTTAAGTACCTAAGAGCCCATGGATAACCATGGATGAAAAGGATGCTAATACCTTCCCTTTTCATAACCTACCCCCCGGACCCAAAATATTCTCTAAGGTCTTTCCTGTTCTTTTATAACCTTTCCTTATGGATAAAATAAAAGTCGGTGGCGACTCTTGCTATCCGCAACATTGTTTAAAAGTCAGTTCACCGGGTTACATGATCACATAAGATATACAACATGGAAACCTATGCATACAACATGTGTATAATAAATATTATACATTAACACGATCCTTTGGACCACACCAGAAATACATATGGCACACATACAACAACAATCAATCATAGCAATAATCCTTCTGATCACACAGAACCACCTACAACAGAACTACACCAATAATCACACATATACACAAGTTCCCTCAACACCTGAGGAATACATACTCGTCATATCACACCATAGTTCACCATACCTATTCCAGCAACTCAATTTATACCTTGCCAAGGAAATAAATCACCTAACCTCAATTAGTTATTCACCCGATTAATCCACTAGGTCTCAATTATTAATCCACTTCCCCTCCAATCGTAAGTATTACAATCACCAAAGTACTTCACACGACTTACTTAATTAGTCGTCTGATTACTCCACATGAATTTCGTTATTAAATTCCTTTCATCATCAAACCTCAATTAATTAAGTCCTAGGGTCCATACTAATGCTTCAGATCAAGAAAATCGACAACGTGTAATACCCTAAAATTTTCCCTCTTAATTTATCGTCAGCCTCAAGTGGTTTATGCTTCGTTATTCCGCATATCGTCGCATCACATCGCATTCAAAAAAATATATAAAAAAACAAATAAATCATGATCATTTGCATGTGCATGAGGCATGTGATTGGAAAAGACTTGTCAAGCATTGGAGCTCAAGAGGAATGATGCACAAAAATAATCCAATCCATTTCCATGTTAACCTACCAAAGAAATGAAGAATTCAAATTTTCCTTCCGTTAACCGGTTAACGCGTATGGTTAATTGGTTAACGGGTGCGAAAAATGGGAAAATATTTCAAAAATCAGTTTGTTCCCAATTCCCTCCATTTCCTTTTTCTTCACATTTTTCTCCTTATTTTCACATTTTCACTCATATTTCATTTTACCTTGGAGTTTTCTACCATCTTCTAGACTCTTCTAGTATATTCTAAGGAATATTCCAAGGAAAATTCCAAGGAATATTCTAGAACTCTAACTAACTTCAACTACCTCCTAACCTACCTCCAAACCCAACCTCATGCCCAAGCAAGCTCCCAACCTAGCCTTAGCTCCATGCCTACACTCTATATAATCTCAAATCACCCCAAAGCAAAGGGTTCCAACCTCATTTTCACAATTTTCATCTTCAATCTCTCATTTCTCTCACTTTTCACCAAATTTCTCAAAGCTTCTTCATAGAAGTTCTTCAAATTCTTTATTGGAATTTGAAGAACTTGAAGCTAAACCTTCATCAATCATCAACTTTGAGAGCTTATTTGAAGAAGCAATTCTTTTTTTGGAGTGGTTTTGAAATCATTGGAAGTGGTGGCGCAAGTGTTCATCAAGATCGAATTGCATTTATTTTGCATTCGCTGAATCTCCGGTTTTCTTCTTCGCTTGCACTTTGATCTACACCGCAACACTCACCGAAGCAATCCTCTGCTTCGTAGGTTGGTGATCTAAAACCACTTTTTGCTCTAACTTATTCTCTTCATCTCGCCGTAACGGCATTCTTTGCATGTTAATTGATTGTGTTTATGTTTTACCGTTCAATTACGTTTTGATTGCGATTTGCGTATTTTAGTTGTTAGAAGCTAGATTTGTAGTTTAATCTAGGTCCTAATAGGTGTTAGAAAACCTCCTTTAAGTAGAAAATTCGAGTTAACATGTTCATGTATGTGTTAGGAGTTCTTAGAAGTAGGTTCATGACCATAAGTGCTTATTTCTACACTTTTTTCACCATTTTGTTCAGTGTTAACCGGTTAACACATTTGGTTAACCGGTTAACACGTTAAAAACACCTCTGGAAATTGAAAATCTTAGGGCGTTAACTGGTTAACCTATAGCGTTAATCGGTTAACGCTGTTTTGAAAGTGAAAAATGCTTTGTTTTCATTATTGGTTTGCATTGCATTGTGTCTTAAACTTCATGTAGTGATAGAGCATGAATTTAGGAAATGTTCAAGACTATTTTTGGTACCACATTCTATCGTTTCGACATGTTTCTGTTACCTTTTTGCATATTGTGCATTTACTTGTTAATTGTGCATAAAGTGACTTGTAAATCATTGTTTCCATGTTCAAGCATTTTATTTAGCATGCTTATATGTGTTTCACATTCTGTTTTGATTTCATTCTCATGATCCGTAATTGCATTGCATATTGTATGTTGCATTTCACATAATCATAATTGTACATCTTGTAGCATTTTGTTTGCATCTTTGATCACTTGCATGTTAATCCAATTCTGTTTTTTGCATCAAGTTACATGTCATTGTTGTTGATTTATGTTGATGCATGATCATAATCCATGTTCATTATGCTTATATACTCCATAGTTGAGTGCATACTTGTTGCATATTTGTCATTTGGTGCATTATTTCATAATCACCCTTATTCATAATCATGTTCATTCAATCATGTATGTTGATTCCATTTAATCATGCATGTTGCATGTTAATTGTGCATTTACCATTGGTTTTGTGCATAATTGAAAATTAATCAAATCTGTCTAGTATTTCATAGATGTTTTTTCATGCAGTTGTTGTAAAATGTATGTTGATTGTTGCATTCTCACACTTTTTACACCTGTTTTGCATGTTGTTTGTTGGCTGTAAAAAGTTGTTTGTACATTGCATTGTATTTCATTGTTGTTTGCGCATTTAGGAGTTGTAATAGGCTGCTAAATTTTTGCTTAGTATAATTTTTAGTACCTTTAGACTTAGGATTGAGTCTAGTTTAGGTCCTAAATGCATTAGGATTTAATTGGTACTTTTTTTGTCTTATTATTTTAGATAATATGCAATACTAACCTTTGTTTTGTATGGAGGTTAAGGTAAGTTCCTCACAATTTATTCCTTTTACTTCTTTATGCATTTAATTTGCATTTTGACTTACCTTTCATACTTGTGTTTGTTAGGTTTTCCCCCTTTCTTGGAATCAATTTATCTTCCTTATGAAGTAAGTTGCATTCTAATTCTTCTTTTCCTTTTCTCATAAGGATAGAAAACTGCACTAATCATTAGGACCTCCATTGAATAAACAATTTAGGGTTGTGTCTTAATCCCCCTAGTTTTGTCCTTTTGTAACTCGGGTCCTTCTTTCTCATCTCATAAAGAAAATAACAAAAATACCAAATAAAGGTCGAATGTTCTTGCACGACACGAGACTTTGCCATGGGTTACTTATACGCGTCCTGTTTCAGGGCGAGGTGTAAGTCATCTACCACGATGAACAAGTTTTAGTATGAGAAGATTCACAAACAAACAAAATTAAAACACTTCTCTAAAAGACAAAACAACAAACAATAAACGTCTTTTCTTGCGGGAATTCTCTTCTCACCTCACTCACTCTCAACGCAAACTTGCAACGACTTATCTCATTTGCAAGACGGTAAACGCACTCGTTCAAGGTGAGCCTGCAACACCTGAGCATATACATAAGCAGTTCAATCTCATAAAAAACACAAACAGAGTTCCCGCCTTAGTTAGGCGAACTACGTCGACTCTGATCCTCAGTTTCTCGATGAGGTACGTAGGCAGGGGGTAGGGCCCGTTCGAGCACAATCTTTATTTTCCCTACATTTTTCCTTCTTTCTTTTCGATCTCTTTTCCAGTTCACTTTCTCATTCCAGTTCCAGTCATCGGTTTTTTATTCGGCAGCATCTTATTTCTCACCCTTTGAAACAGACAAACAAGCGTGGATCCTGTCGGGTACGACGAACGGTCTGGGTGCTAATACCTTCCCAGGTTGTAATCGACTCCCGAACTCAGATCTTTGGTTCGCAGGACCTTGTCTTTTCCTTCTGTCTTACGTTTGTGCAACATTACCTTTCCCATTCATTCGGGATAAAAATGTCTGGTTGGCGACTCTACCTTTTCCACGCCACTTTCGCGTTTGTACTAGGATGAAAATCCTGGGAGCGACAGCTGGCGACTCTTCTAGGGAAGAAGTCAGAATCTCTGGTTCCCTTGTAGAGTCAATCTTAGCGCCTATTTATTTATGTTTCTTTGGGTGTTTATCTATTTGTTGTTGTGTGCTTGTTTATTTTTTTCATCTACAGTTTAACTTTACAGTTTTACATCATTTATTTACTACTTTCAGTATTTATTCTCACATGCATCATATATACTAGACTGTGTTGGTTTACATTTTTTTTATGGATTGGGAGTTATTCTGAGATAAGCCAAAAACCCGGCTTGAGTGCACCAAAGGATTAGCATGGACAGACATTGTACTTCCATGGTATCTCACCGTGATGAGTGGCGATGTGTTCCACACCCGGATTGCAACTGTCTTGGAACTATTTTGTGTGGGGGTTCTTCCTCACTTCAGGGTACGACCTCGATAGTTATGTGCATCTGGTGATCGATCATTTAGGACCTTAGTGGAAACACCCCTCTCTAGTGATGACAGTGGCAGACCATATTTGTTGGCAAACTCGCTCGGATTCGAGGGCCCACTGGGAACTCGCATATGATGGTTTGGTTCTCTCATGGGAATCCGGTTAAAGCAAATTATTTGTATGACGATAGTATTATATCCTTCAGGATGAATGTACTATTGTTTCTCGATTCAGTGCTTGAAGCTGGGGACTTATGAGGGATACTTGTTTCCTTGGACTCAGTTGAGACCTCCATGAGTAGTACATAATGCTAAATCGATTCCTTGATTTGGTCATGAGCCATTTCTCTAAAATGGTGAACGTATTATTGTTGCTCGTCTTTGAGAGTTCGTGATATTGACCCGAGTAGTACACCCGTGAGATGGGAGGGGTTTACAGGTTTGCAGGAACCCTAAAACTTCCAACATACCTACTTTTCCAGTATTGTTCAGTATTGTGATCTGGTTCTTTGGTTCTTCGGTCCTGATACCTGGGATTCATGTTCAGAGGAACTGTTATTGTGATGTTATGACCCTATACATACACATGATTATATGCTTGACACATCACAGACACGTCACCGATCACATGCCTTGCATTGCATAAGCATCATGACATCATTAATCATTGTGTTCTTCTTCATTCTTAGGGTTTATACTATTCCCGGTTCCTGGTCATACTTCTGCTTCAGATAGGGAAGACGCCAGAAAAAGGATTGTGCATTAAAAATTCTTCGATACCAAAGTGGATCTGATTAACCAGATGGTTTTTCTTATTACCCCGGGTCAGCTAGGATACTTCAAGGAGAAATATGGTGATATTCTGGGTTTGGTAGTTGATCTAGACAGTTCTCAAAGGAGCTACATTCATACTTTGTTGCAGTACTATGACCCACGACTCAAGTGCTTCACCTTTCGCGACTTTCAGTTAGGCCTACTGCTTGAAGAGTATGCTGAGATTCTGGGAGTGCCAATTCAAGATCAGATTCCCTTCAACTCAGAGATGACCAGACCAACTCATTCTGACATCGCCAAAGCTCTTTATTTGAGCTCATCTGAGGTGGATGACAATCTGACTGCTACCAAAAAGGGGGTGCTTGGTTTCTCTCTAGAGTTTCTGGTTAGAAGAGCTGGGGAACTTGCCACGACAAAACGGTAGGATTCAGTTTGTGCCATCCTAGCATTGTCCATATATGGGATCACCTTGTTTGCTGATATGGATAAGTTTGCGGACATCAACGAAATTTATTTATTTGTGCTAAAGAATATGGTACCCACTCTCCTGGGTGACCTCTATTATTCAGTGCATTACAAGAACGAGAAAAGACGGGGTGGTTTGGTCAAGTGATGTGCCCCTCTCTTCTACAAATGGTTTATGAGGCATCTCCCCATTACTGAAGCTTTCATGAATCCTAAGGTAGTTTGGGCACAAAAGCTAAGCATGTTGTCAGCCAAGGATATTAGATGGTTCACCTTAAGGCTAAAAGGGAAGGATCTCATCTCAAGTTGCAGAGGGTATCACAATGTTCCACTCTTAGGAGTAACTGGGGGCATCAATTACAACCCCATAGTCTTGAGAAGACAATTGGGATATGCACTCAAGACTGTCCTAGAGAATCAGAGCTAGTTCAAACCTTCTATTTCTCTGTGAAAGATAATCTTCTCTTGGTTCGAGAAGTCGCAGGGGCCTGGAAACTCATCAAAAGGAATGGTATAGAGTGCCTAGGCAAGAGCAACAATCAAATGTTCCCTGAGTTCGAAGCATGGATAAAGGAGAAGGTTTAAGTGTCCATAATCCCTTTCTCTGTACCAGTTCTACCTTCTACAACTGTGCCATTGGAGGACTACCAGAAATTGGAAGCTTTGGTCCAACAACTTAGGGCTGAAAATCAGGAGGCCAACAATTCCTGTGAGAAGCTGAAGATTCAGAACCAGAAGCTAGAAGAGGGAGCTCATCGGGCTGAAGAGATGGTCAAGCTCAAGCAGCAAGACTTCGAAGAACGAGAGCTCTACTTCAAGAAGAGGGGTTGGATAAGATCCACAGGGCAGGACAGCGCCAGAGGGATAAGAAAGCCTTGGACGAAGCTAACGAAGTTGCAGCCCTTTGGCAAAAGGAGTGGGAATATCATCTGAGAAAGCAGAAAGAGATAGAGATCGAGTACAAGCTAAAGATCAAAGGCCTTCAAGAGACTCTGAACGAGCAGGGAGAGATGCTCCAGAAAGCCCACCAGTAACGAAGATACCACCTTCAGATGATAGCTAACGTCCAGAAGGAGCTAGAAGAGTTGAAACTTCGGGCTGATGTTAAAAATTTCAAGACTGAGTCGAATCCTAGCAAGGAGAAAGAGGAGGTATTCCTACAAAAGATCAACGAGCTACACACTTCCTTCGATCTAAGGGATCTTCTTATCCAGAAGCTCATCCAGGAGCCGAATCATCCAGACATTGCCCAGGTGTTTCAAGTCGTCAAGCGTCTTAGCGGGAGGCTGCAAGACATCGAGCTTCCTAGGGTTTAGTCTCATACTCTTGTATCTGGATTACCCACAAGCTTGTTGTGGGGTTCCTCTTTACTTTGATTTTCTATTCTTCTTGATATATGAATTGGCATCATTTGGGGGAATTGTTATATTCAGATCCCAGTTTATGATATTTCTGACTTGGTTTGAGCCTCTAGTTGTTATCTCCTGCACTGACACGGGATAATAAGCACCATTTCTCCACAATTGTCATGTTATTTGAGAATCATGAAGGGTCTTCTTCCCTAAACCTGAAAGAGCTATTTGAATTCTCGAATACCGTAACGGGAACGTAAAAACCTTATGAATGAAATGAACACAACATTGCATGCATATCATTTGCATTTTTTCTTTTGCAGGTTTTCCAGGGTTCTTAACTTATGTGCACTTTCATGAAGGATTGCGAGAGCCACCAAGACTCGCCTTCTCATGCACGATATACCGCCACACCGGTACGCTACCCGTCGAAATCAGAGTAATTTCATGGATACTGTGCAGACAGAATTGAACGAGCTTCGCACCCAAATGGGGGAGTTCATGACGATGATGCAGGGTATAACGTTGGGGCAACAAGAAATAAGGGTTGTTATGCAAAGGCTTAACCCCCCGCATACTGATCCTCCGGTAGTTACCGTGGATGCTCAAGGAAATCCAATCAACGACACTTTTGTTCCACCTGTGGTAAACAGACCACCATCTCCAGAGGCTACTGGCCTTGTTCCTGTTCATGTGGTAGACCAACAGGAGGATCAGTTCACTCTGGTCAACGAAGATATGGGATTTGGTATTGGAGCTAGTAATCAAGATTTACAAATGCTGGCAGAGAAGGTGAGGGCCTTAGAATGCAAAGATACTCTTGGTATCGACGTTTCTGATATGGGCTTGGTGTCAGGGGTATTTATCCCTCCAAAGTTCAGACCTCCAACTTTCGATAAGTACAGTGATAACTCCTGCCCTAAGATTCACTTGCAGGCCTTCTATCGCAAAATCACTACACATACCAAAGACGAGAAGCTTTGGATGTATTACTTTTAGGACAACCTGTTCGGGGGCTCGCTGTAGTGGTACATGAAGCTGGAAAAGAATTATGTCCGTAACTGGAAGGAGCATGGGGAAGCTTTTCTCAAGCAGTACCAGTATAACATCGACATGGCTGGCAGCCAAACTCAGCTTCAAAGCTTGTCTCAGAAGAATTCAGAGAGTTTCAAAGACTATGCACAGAGATGGCGCGAGGTTGCTGCCAGGGTTCAGCCACCGTTGTTGGAAAGGGAGATGGTTGATCTCTTTGTGGACACCCTCCCGAGGCACTTCATAGAGAGATTGGCTGGATGTTCCTCTAGTAGATTTTCTGACATCATTCTGACAGGAGAAAGAATAGAAAGCTGGATGAAACAAGGCAAGATTCAGAGCGGCGGAGCGTCATCCTCCGGGGTCAAAAAGCCTTTTGTGAAGAGAATGGAAGGAGAAGTTGGGCCGTATATGCTCAGAAGAAGAGGGGAAATCAAAATTCTTATCATCAGGTGGCTCCTGTCACTATTTCAGCTCATGTTAATTAGTAACAAGTTTAGCCACCTCAACAGCAGCGCCAGAAGAATCATCAGCAGCGAAGGGCTCCCCGTCTGTATTGTCCTCCCAATCCAAGAGATAGACAGTTTGAGGTGCCTCCTATATCCTGCTCTCAGCTTCTACAGAATCTCCTCCAACTTCAGATGGTTCAATTGAGAACTTTGCGGCCTCCCAAGCCGGGGAAAATTCCTGAAATAATCCAATTGTATTAATCCAATTCTGTTTTTTTGCATCAATTCACCAACATACCAAGAAATAATCCAACTGTATTAATCAACTAAGTACTCAATTATTTTCCTAAATTCCATTTTTAAGACTTTATTGGCATTTGTACTAACGCCCTCCCTTAACCCGGAAAATAGAAAGGAAATTGAAAACACATAGAACCAAAGGAAATAACAGAAATCCCATGACAGAGCTCTCTGTCGGTCTCCACACAACCTTGACAGTCGCCACACATCCTATGTCGGTCACCACAGCATGACGGTAGTCACCGCTCCATGCCGGTCGTCATGCTTATAACTTCCCAGAACTTTACTATTGTATCACGCTTACACTAAATATTCATTCCTAACAATTATTCTGCATTGATTTTAAGACTATAATTCCTCATAATATTCTAGTCTCGTCTTTACTACGCCATTAAGTATTCCTGACATCTAAATTTATGATTTGAGTTTACCCTAAAACCACCCTGTACACCAATGTTCATACCACCCAATAACAACAGTATATTTCACAAATTATGACAGTACAACATGAATTTCATAGAATCATCACCCAATTCACACCAAATCAACAATAACACACCAATATCAAATTCAAGATGCATACACAGGACATACATACAAAAATTCCTACGAGGATAAGGATTATTCACTACACTCTCATGTTATTATCACCAATTAAAGAACTTGTTCTCCCCCCTTACCTTGAATTCTGATTAAAATTCTGTGAGAATTGATGATGAAGATTTGCTCTAGCCTCCCTCTTGTTCTTCCTCTCTGATTTTCTTACGTGATAAAAATTCTATTTTTCTCTCCCTTGGCTAACCTCCCACTAATTCCACACAAAACCTACTTATTCCTTATTTTCCTCCACCAACCTTATTTGATTAAGTCATATTTTATTTAAATAATTTTAATAATGATACTAATAATAATAATAATAATAACTCTTATACCATTATTATTAATTACACCCTACGATTACCCTTTATCACACTATTCACTAGTGCCTCTAAATCATCCCAAGCACACAAATACCTTTAATCAAGTAAATCAAACAAAATAATGTTGACAGATAAATAAATTAAAATAGGGTGTTACAACTCTCCCTCACTTAATTTATTTTCGTCCTCGAAAATGTACCTGATGAAAACAGTTCTGAATACGACTCTCACATCCTGCTTTCCAACTCCCGGGGCACACTTCCTCAAGAAGCTCCTCCCCAACCTACTATCACCAGAGGAATCTATTTCCCTCTGAGTTTCTTCATCTTGCGATCCTCGATCCTTATCGGTATCACTTCCCCCATGAGGTTATTTCGAATTTTCACCTCATCCCTTTGAATAACATGAGATGAATCTGAGACATACTTGCAAAGTTGAGACACGCGAAATACGTCATGCAAGCTCAAAATCTCAGGCGACAACGCCACCCTATATGCGACTGTACCCATCCTCTGTAAGATCTGATACGGTCCAATAAATTTAGGATCCAACTTTTTCAATTTCAATGCTCGTCCAACACCTGTCATCGGGTTGACTTGCAGAAACACATGATCACCTTCGTCAAATTCTCATTCTTTCTATGAGTATCATGATAACTCATCTATCTACTCTGAGACGCTTTCATCTTCTCATGGATCATCTAAATCAATTCAGTAGTTTGTTGTACAATCTCCGTCCCAAGTACAACATTCTCTCCCGTCTCAAACCAACACAGAGGTATTTTATGCAACACCATATTTTAATTTATTTAATCATTGTGTATTATTGTTGATTGTTGGTCTTGTTAAGGGTGTGTAGTTGAATGCGTAGGCGTAGAGTCCTTAGTGAGACAGATAGACTGAGGTGTCGGTAGCAATTGTGTGGTATAGGTAGTGATAATAATGTGGCAATATTAATATTATTTTTACTATCATTATTATTATTATTATTATTATTTTTAATATTATTATTATTAGTGATATATAATATTAGTAATATTAGTATTATTATTCCTTTTATTAAAAATCAAAGGTTGACTTAGTAAGATATAATTATGAGGGTAATAGGGGAATAAATGATTAATCTGAAAAATTAGGAGGAGTTTAGTCATAACAACAATTGGACCAAGAGGGAGAACTAGGAAGAAGAAGAACATTTGTTAGGGCATTCTCCAGAGATCATTTCGCAGGAATTTCTTTAAGGATTTGAGGTAAGGGGAAATGGGTTTAATAACTGTGATTCTAACATGAAAGGGTAGTGAGGGTTCCTTTCCCTCGTAGGATTTTGTTTGTATATTTTCAGGTTGTGAATCTTGATCTATATTTGATGCAATGTTGTGAAATTCATGTGGATTGATTGATACTTACATGAATCATATGATAAATATTTGTTGATTGTTATTGTATATCTTGTGTTTGTAGATCTGAGAACTTTGCATGTTTGGGACTGATGAAACTAGATCTAATAGGTAATGAACCTTGTTAGAAATAATAGAGGATTAGAGTATGATGAAATTAGGAGTCATAAAATTGAATTAGAAATGCTTTGGATATGTAGTGGTACTGACAAAGGAGAACAAAGAATGAAAATTCGTAAGAATGCAAAAAATTGGATTTTTGGGGTGATGTCTGTCATTACGTGTAACACAGAGGCCTTACGTGTAACACAGCAGGCCATTACGCGTAACATAGTAGGGCATTACGCGTAACTGTTGCACCCCAAAATTTGCCCTCACAATACAAGACTTTGTGTTCTCTGAAGGTTCATAAGGTTCACAAGCTTCTCAACATTTACAAGACCTTTCATGAGGTTCATGAAGTCTACAAGTCACTTTATGAGGTTCACAAGGTTCACAAGATTCACAATGCTTTCAAGACCTTTCATGAGGTTCATGAAGTCTACAAGTCACTTTATGAGGTTCACAAGGTTCACAAGGTTCACAATACCTCCCATAAGGTTCACAAGACATCTTATGATGGTTCACAAGGTTCACAAAGTCCACAAATAGTCAGAAGATTTGACAACTCCCTCAGACAATGCACCTCCTAAGCAGTGCATCCAAAACTAGGGTTTTGACTTTAATCAGGCTAAATGAATTTCCAAGGCTTCAAGTGGGCTTCATAACATCTTATATGTGTTTAAGAATCCTTATGACAAATTTAAAAACTTTTCCCAAAGTTTTGCTCAGTCAGATGATCAGATAAGTCAAAATCAGTCAAAGCAGTTAAAAAGTCAAACTGAGGTCAACTGTGGTCAAACCAAAGTCAAACTTCATGATTTTTTGAAAACATCAAGTATATGAAGTAAAATTCATCATTTAATCAAGGGTTGATCATGATTCATCAAGGAGATTTCAGATCATCAAGAATCAGGAGTTTCTAAATTAGGGTTTTCATAGGAAAAGTCAACTGAACTTTGACCAGCCATAACTTTCACATGCTTCATCAAAAATTTTCCATCCAAATCTCATTTTGAAGGAAATTGAATTCTCTACAACTTTGTGTCTCACAAGCCAAGCCCAAAAATGCTTCATTTGGAAGGTATGAGCTAAGGCATTATAGGTCCTTTTAGAAGTCAACAAAAAGTCAACAACTTCAAAAGAGCATAACTTGAGAATGGTAAAAGATATGAACATGATACCAAAGAGGTTGGTTAGATTACTCTTTAAGCTTTCCAAAATGTCCAAGAACAACTTCATATCATTAAAATTGAGGGATTTGTGCCCTTGCAAAGTTGGGAAATTTTTGAGAGGTTTATGAAGCAAATGGGGTCTTAAAACCATAATTCACCAAATGGGCTTGCTTTTTTTATGACCCAAACACTTCCATGACATCATGCACGAATTAAAAATTATTTATTCATATTTTTATTCATTTTATTTTATTTATTATGATTTTTTACATTAAAAATCATTTTAAATCAAAATAAAATATAAAAGTGTGAATATTTGATTTGATTTTGGTTCTAGAAGGTCTTAATGATCATTTAGAGATGATTGAAATCATATAAGATCATATCGATCAAAAATGGTAAGAAGATATCAATTTTTTTCCTCAATATTTGATATGATTTTTGTTCTAGAAAGTCATAAAGGCCATTTAGAGATGATTGAAATCATATAAGATCATATCGGTCAAAAATGGTAAGAAGATATCAATTTTTTTCTCAATATTTGATATGATTTTTGTTCTAGAAAGTCATAAAGGCCATTTAGAGATGATTGAAATCATATAAGATCATATCAACCAAAAATAGTAAGAAGATATCAATTTTTTTTCAATATTTGAAAGCATATCTTTTTCAATCCCAAGTGATCCAAAAGTCCAAAGTAGGATATGATTTTTTGATCTAATTTCACTCACTATATATACATGAAGAGACCACAACACAAAAGGAAAATTTTTTGGCTGCCTCAAGAGTAAGTTTCAAATCTTCAAAAATTCATCAAAAATTCACAATTCAGATTCTTCCTTAGAGACTCTCTCTCAAGGCATTCTAAAGGTTGCAAAACACTCCTTGGACATCACTGAACCTATTCCAATCATCCTCATCATCAAATTCATGCCAAATCATACAAACCAAATTCATATTCTTGCCTTTCTTTTGATTTTTTTGAATTTCAATGATTTACGTATGATTAATTGATTTTGATTACATAATATGTTTGTTTGGTTGTGTAGATGGTTTTTGGATAGTTGGATTTAAGTTTCGATGCAGGAATCATAGGGCACCATGGAGAACTAAACTATTGGTTAATCTGCTGTAATCTATTTTCGTCGATACATCGAAGGCTGCAGTAGTGATAAACATTACAGGCTGACAGGTAAGTCAGGTAAGTACTACTGTTTCGATTTGCTCCGAATTTTTTCCAGAAATTCAGAAAAAAATCGACAAACAATACTCTTTTAGAATAGAATTCTAAAAGATTTCGACCCTCAAAATCGCAAATTCCTCTTTTTTCTATTTTATTTGATTTAATATCTATTTTCATATTCTCAAAAAAATCTAAAACAAATTGTGCGTTCTTTATTTGATTTTATTAGATTTTTAGCATCGTTTTAATATTTTTTAAATTTTATTTTAATCGCTTTTCTTATTTTTCATTATTTTAAAATCTGCAGCAATTTTATTTGATCCTGTTTATTTCTTTTTTTATTCTTCCAACAGTATATACCAAAAATAGGCAGGTGGGAGGAAAAAGATGGTGTGTGGCATGCGCTGATTGCCCTAGTGACAAAGACCTAAGGCCCACAACCTAGTGGCAAGGAACTGAGGTTTGGAGCATTTTGATGAAGAAACGTGGGTGTCCTAGTGGCAAAGAACTCAATGAAGCAAAAAGGGCAAACCCCCAATATTTTTGGTATCTCTAACTTTATTTTTCCCTTTTTCATCAAATTATGTATTTTTTTTTTAATTTCCTTATTATTATTATTAAACTAATTTCTAAAAGATAAAACAAAATCCTTTTTTTTTTAAAACTTATATTTTTTTTCATAAACCTTAATTTTTTCCCTAAACCTTAATTTTAAACCTAAATCTTAATTTTTTTCATAAACTTTAAACCCTGAAAATTTAGCCCTAATCTTTATCTTAAAACCCAAATTTCGCCATAATTTTTACCCTAAAATTTTTCCTAAACCTTAAATTTTTTTCTTAAATTTTTTTTCTCAAATACTAACCCTAATTTTTCTTCTTACCCTAAAAATTAACTTATTTTTCTAAACCCTAATTATTAATCCTTGTTTTTATTAATATGTAAATGACTTTAATATTTTGTTTATTATTATTAAATTTATTATATTTTCTTAATTAACTACTAAAAAATATTTCAATATTTATTTAACCTAAAAATAATTTTTCTTTTTAAATTCTTATTTTCTTTATTATTCTAACCATTATTATTGTTAATATTTTATTATTACTAATATTTGATTTTGTGGTTTATTTATTATTCTTATTATATTTATTATTATTATTTTATTTTGATTATTATGTATCTGCTAAAGCCATGTAATAGTCGTAGGTTTATTCTTGTTTATATTTTATGTTTATAGATATTTTCACTGCGTGGTTAGTAAATAGGGTGTGGAAACTATTTGTAATTAAAATTAATTTAGATAATTAACTTTAAAAGATAAATATTTGAAAATAAACACTCACACACGTAAGTCGATCTTTGATCGCCATCTTGCACTTCCTAGGGTATTCCTCTTGGTTGCCTTAAAATAAAATGGTCAAGTCCCTCGAATATAGGGGTGTCTTAAGCAAAGTCCCTTCACTTATAAAATCATCAAGTCCCTAATGGTTTCCTTAAAGATCAAATCCCTTTTCGAATAATGATGATAGTCCCTCCTAAATGCTTAATACACCTCACAGTTGCCTTCATAAACAGATGTCCCTCATATGTCCCTTACATCCAAGGTAATGACTACCTATTCCTTAATAATAGGGATAGTCTTACCACTTAAAGGATTCAAGAACAGAAAGACTTAAACTTTAGGGTAGGTTCCTCATAGTTACTTGCTCACCATTCAAAAACTTTTCAAACACTTCACAAATTTCAAACAATTTTTAAACACAAGTTTTTTACGCATCCGTACATGGATCATTATCAAACTCTTATGAAAAATTTTATTCACACACTTCACATTTTCAAAAACAATTCAAAGTGAGCTAAGTAACTAAGAGCCCATGGATAACCATGGATGTAAAGGGTGCTAACACCTTCCCTTTACATAACCTACCCCCCGGACCCAAAAATCTTTTAAAAGGTCTTTCCTGTTCTTTTATGCCTTTCTTTTGGATAAAATAAAAGTCGGTGGCGACTCTTGCTATCCGCAACATAACTAAAGTCAGTTCTCCCACCGTGTTACAGAACTGGCGACTCTGCTGGGGATTTAATATTAAAGAGGGGTACCCTTAGGAATTAGATCACTTTAAAATTGTTTGCCTTGTTTGCTTTATACTTACTTGTTGGGCTCTTATGTGTGAAAGATCCTAACCCGGATCTAGTGTACCTTAGGTAAATGGCAATAGACCAAGGAAACTGTACGGCGTATACCGATATGGTTGATCTGGTGGCCATAGTTAGTGTGACTTCTTGGTTGGTGCTTATGTTCCTTAAGTCAAGTTGAGGATAATATGAGGCTGCCATATGTTGTCAATGCACTAACTAACTTTTAGAACCCTAGTTATCCCATCTTGGCCTTTAGAAAGTAGTGAGGTAACCGGCTTTGGTGCAGACTGAAGTTGGTTGACACTCGATACTACGCTCATTGAGATCTTAAACTTGGAGGGTTTTGGTTGGCAAGTAAGTTGCCTACTGAACAACCACCCTTGTGAAGGATCAATGATATTGAGATCCCTTAGAACATGGTTACTTTTGTATGACAGGATGAACCATCTAACTTCAGGGGAGGGTACTTACCTTAAACCTCATGCAAGCCTTTAAACCTAGGGCTATGGTGTGACTTGTTTGTGTGTGCCACATGTTTGTGATTGAACATAACATCATGACATCATCATGCATCATAAGCATAGCATTTTCACTAACCATTTCAAGGACCAAAGGATTTATCTTTGTTCTTTGTTGCAGGTCATGGCTTCTGCTCGTAGAAACACCATCAGGATCAACTTTGTGGGAATACCTCCCAAGCTTAAAGAGTTGGTTTCTCAAGTGTCTGATCATTCCCATTTCATCAAAAGACATGGCCACCTATTGGATCTAGTCACTTCAGGGTTCAATGAAGACATGATGAGTGTCCTGTTTCAGTTCTTTGACCCTAAACACCATTGCTTCACATTCCCCGACTACCAGCTGGTTCCTACAATGGAAGAGTTCTCTAAACTTCTGGGTATACCTGTTCTTGATCAAAGACCCTTCACAGGCTTGGAAAAAGAGCCTAAACCTGAGGTTATCGCTGCAGCTCTACATCTAAAGAAGTCAGACATTGTTCTAGAAACAAGAAGCGGAGTTAAGAGTATTCTTGCTAAGGTGTTGACAGAGAAGGCTCAAGTATTCTTGAAGGCTATGAGTCATGATGCTTTTGAGGAGATCCTAGCCTTGCTGATTTATGGCTTAGTGTTGTTCCCCAATCTAGATCAGTTCATAGATGTTCATGCCATCAACATTTTCCTGAGTCACAATCCAATACCTACATTGCTTGGAGACATCCTACATTCTCTCCATACTCGTACTACAAAGGCAAGGGGAACTTTGATGTGCTGCATACCTCTACTTTCTAGGTGGTTTATTTCTCACCTTCCTCGCTCAGTAATGAAGAATGAGCAAGGGTTCAGATGGTCCAAGAGGATCATGTCACTCTCGCATTCAGATATCCATTGGTGTTCCAGATTTATGGAGAATATCACCATCATTGACCGTTGTGGGGAGTTTCCTAATGTGCCACTTCTAGGCATAAGAGGAGGCATCACCTATAATCCTTCTCTAGCTTTACGACAGTTTGGTTACGCTCGGAGTAATGGACCACATGACATGTTGATTCAGGGCATTGTGTTTGATTACGACAACGATCTTCAAGGTTACCGTCAGAGATTCATACGAGCTTGGGGAAAGGTAAACAGGGTTGACAGCAAGACACTGGAGCCTAAGTACACTATTCCTATGGAAGCTTATCTCAGATGGGTGCGATCTCGTGCTCAGACTCTCATAATGCCATATCCTGCTATCCTGCCAGTTACCATGGAACCTGTTGCTGAAGGAGACACTGCTTATACCATCCTTCACCCAGACATGCCTACTGACATGAAAGATTTACAGAGATCCTGGATCCAGCTGAAGGAGCAAAGGGATACTTTCGAGGCTCATTACAAAGAAAGCCAAGAAAGAATCCTGGAACTAACAAAACAACTTCACGAAGAACGGAATCTCAACTCATACCTTAACACAAAGAGGAAACGTCCATGGGAGACTTAAAACCCCCATCTCTTGTATTTATTTCATTTCATTTTCTGTAAGCTCAAGAGGCAAAACAAATTTATTACTAATAAAAGTTTACCTTCTTGTTGGTTTAAACAAATTTAAATCCTGCGGTCCTTGAAAACATTGCATATGCATTCACATATCATATCATTGCATCACAGGTTTATTGTGCACAGGTTTCTTATCTTCTCGCTGTTTATTTCAGCAATGGCTCTTGAGCAAACAGTTAAGGATCTCCAGGCACAAAATGCACAGTTCCAAGAGCTGATCCTGAACCTGACCAAGGGGCAGGATGAATTGAAGACACTACTGGCTAAGAAGAAGAATCCTGAGGACAACAAGGATGATCAGCTGAAACAACTACAAGCTGAGATGACAGGAATGAGGATCCAGATGAATGGCCAGGTGGCTCTTATTCAAAGATTAGCTCAGGGGCAAGAAGAGCTAAGAACCTTTGTCCACAAACTTCAAAGTAATAGAGTCAGGGATCTAATTGTCAGTGAACCTCCATTAAAACAAGCTGATTTGGTTGAAAGGAGGATGAGGATAAAAGAGAGTAAGAGACAGGTTGCCATTGATTATTCTTCAATTGAAGAAGAAAGACCTGATAAGGTTAATCCACCTCAACGCCAGAAATGTAGAAGGCAGTTTATCAAGTTCAGCACTCCAATGTCACAAGTTTTGCAATGCCTGTTGGAGATGAAGATGATTTCCTTGGAAAATTCTCCTAAAAATCCTAATACCTCTTCTCCTCGCTATAATCCCAAGGCAAGGTGTATGTATCACTCCAACTGTCCTGGACATGACACTAGTAACTGTTGGGCATTGAAGAATAAGATTCAAGACCTAATTGACGAAGGAATACTCGAGGTTACGCCAGAAGGCCAGGTTGAGTTCTTCTATCTTCCATCAAGCATCAAAGTTTCCAGATAACTGGAGTGACAAGTTTAGAGGAAGAGACTTTGAGAACATTTGAATTTTCATTTGTAATTTCTTTTATTTGTTTGAACACTTACTATTATGTTAAACTTTTGTTTTCATTAATGCATTGCATATGTTTGTCTTGAATTAATCCATTCGTTCCACTATATTTTGAATTATGCTTCTTATTTCTATCTTGTGATATTTAACTCCTGATAAAGCTATAAGCCTGTAGAGGGAGGATGACGAAAACAATACCATAATATTAGGCAGTATGCTTTTGAACAGACTATGCTGACGATGTACAGGCATTGTTTCATTTCCTAAACAGTGGAGATATAAGGAAGTTAATCCCTAGTCAACCCTTTTGAGCCTATGAAGTAGGAGTTTTTATTCTCACAAATTAAAACCCTTATTCATAACATGGGGCAGGGTAGTTACTCAGTTAACTCAAAATATGCCAATTATATGTGTTGTACACAACTAATGATGGTTCTCTGTAATCATGAAACCTGACAGTCAATATCCAGCAAAAGAACAATTCACTAAGTCAAAACCTATGAAGGAGACTTAGTAAAACATTAAGACATCCCCCTGACTGTAATCTTGAAATAAGCAGTTCAGGCAAAAAGAAGGGATAATAAAGTCAAAAGAGAAAAAAAAGGTCACTATGAATCCTCAACAAAGAAAGATGACTGAATATTCAAATAAATATTTGATTCCTGAACCATCACAAATGTCAGTGATACAATTCCAAACTCATTTGAGCCTCAATGCATAAGTTAACTGAGTATAGGACTGAAGAACATCATGGAGATTGGGTTGGGTACAAATAAAATTTGAGCCTATATCCTTTGTTTCTTAAACCATGAACCAGGCCACGTTATAACCCTTTAAAAGTCCTAACTGAAGCATGGTTAGTTCGAAAGCGTACTGCTACAAAAAGGTATCCTGACTCCTTTAGGGCTTGTTATAAAACTTGAGTTAATATCACAGTTTTCACAAAAAAAAACAGTTTTTCTAAAATAACTTGTTTCAAAACTTCAAGACAGACATAAGCATTGCATTTTTGAATATATTTGTTTGCATATACCTGAGTGTTTGACAAATGGAGAAACTTACAGGACGAATGTTCAATGAACCAAAGTCCTTCCGATAAACAAAGTTGCTTCCTGGATCAAAGTCCATGTATACAAAGGGGCATAATCATTATCTCCCAATCAAGGGGGCAGGCCATGATACTGCCTAACTCATTTGGGGCAATCAGGACAAGATTCAACTATGTTTAAGCAGTCAGAGACAGATCTCCTCATCTATCTGAAGTGCCAAGGGTAACATTACAGAATTCATAATGCCAGGGGCATGGTCATTGTTTCCTAATCAAGGGGGCATACCAAGTTACTGTTCAAATCATTCGGGGCAATCAGTTCCAGATCCAATAGTGCTTAATAGCCAGGGACATCTCTTCTCATATATTTGAATTACCAAGGGTGACATTACAAAGTTCACAATGCCAGGGGCATATGCTTATGGGGCATTCTACTTGTTTCTCTTGAGGTGGCTCATTACAGATACTTCCATTATGGGACAATTCATCCCCAACCAAGGGGCAATGCTTTCTTTTCAAATATAGTATCCGGAGAGTACATGGTCCATTACAACTTGAAGACACATTCCTCTACCTTGATTTGGAATTCTCAACAGAAGTCATTGTGGGAATTAATTGTCTATGCCGGTAGTATCAGATGGTATCAGTATCATGTCTTCAGATCCAGCTATGAGGATTTCTGGAAAGGTATTCAGGAAAGTTAAGAATTTCATGACCTCCAAATCCAATTGGTTATACACTCTCGAAGTTGAAACGATTCTGTTTTCAA
This sequence comes from Lathyrus aphaca, assembly GCA_963966055.1. Lineage (NCBI taxonomy): Eukaryota > Viridiplantae > Streptophyta > Magnoliopsida > Fabales > Fabaceae > Lathyrus > Lathyrus aphaca. The sequence goes on along the minus strand of OZ014524.1, from coordinate 119,013,522 downwards.
GTTCATCTTTACTTTTCCCTCTGAATCCAGATTTACTTTTACCCTATTTACATAAGCGAAACGTCCATTGGTTGTGTTTGAATGTATGCATGCTTTTGAATATGATTGATGTTTACAAGAAATGCATCAATGTTTAATATGATTGATGTTTACCAGAAATGCATGAAAATGCAGTAATAGTATTTACTGAGGACGAACGAGGGAAGGATTTCAACGAAGCTTCGCCGATTCATCTTTACAAGACAACTACAAACCCTCAGTAGGACAAGTCCATTTTCATAAAGTCACAACTCCCCTGGAATTTATATCCATCTCTTTTATCCTCATACGGATATTCGGGAATTTACTTTCCAATAAGGGTACGACGAACGAAGACGGGATGTTATATCTATCCTACTATCAAACGAAGATGAAGGTTGTGTATACCTTACTATCCCCAGCAAACGGGAGGTTATATATACCTTGCTATCCCCAGCAGACGGGAGGTTATATATACCTTGCTATCCCCAGCAAACGGGAGGTTATATATACCTTGCTATCCCCAGCAGACGGGAGGTTATATATACCTTGCTATCCCCAGCAGACGGGAGGTTATATATACCTTGCTATCCCCAGCAGACGGAAGGTTATGTATAATATATTATCAAACAAGACGGGAACGAGTTCTTCATATTCTTCAGCAACGAATCGGGATTTATTTTCCCTGGCCAGCAGTTGTTATACGAAGACATCCAGACTCTTCCAGCAGCATCATATCATGCATACATCATTTACATCATACCATAACATACATATCCATAAATGCATAATACATTTACTTAGGTGCATCATACTATGCATGCATACATATAACATAAACTAACATTCTCCTTGCAGGATAGTTACATGCAGATAAAACAGCATCAACAATTTACAACAGGTCAGAAATGATCCATACACTACTCAAGATGTCCTCGAATAGCAGGCAAACGGTCTGTAAAAAGATTCCCTGGTTCAAGACATCTTTCAGAAGAACAAATCCTGACGTTCTTTTGACCCTTAAGAGCAAATCCTGACGCTCTTTTGGCCCCTTGTTCAAGACTTTTTCAGAAGAACAAATCCTGACGTTCTTTTGACCCTTAAGAGCAAATCCTGACGCTCTTTTGGCCCCTTGTTCAAGACTTTTTCAGAAGAACAAATCCTGACGTTCTTTTGACCCTTAAGAGCAAATCCTGACGCTCTTTTGGCCCCTTGTTCAAGACTTTTTCAGAAGAACAAATCCTGACGTTCTTTTGACCCTTAAGAGCAAATCCTGACGCTCTTTTGGCCCCTTGTTCAAGACTTTTTCAGAAGAACAAATCCTGACGTTCTTTTGACCCTTAAGAGCAAATCCTGACACTCTTTTGGCCCCTTGTTCAAGACTTTTTCAGAAGAACAAATCCTGACGTTCTTTTGACCCTTAAGAGCAAATCCTGACGCTCTTTTGGCCCCTTGTTCAAGACTTTTTCAGAAGAACAAATCCTGACGTTCTTTTGACCCTTAAGAGCAAATCCTGACGCTCTTTTGGCCCCTTGTTCAAGATACTTTTTCAGAAGAACAAATCCTGACGTTCTTTTGACCCTTAAGAACAAATCCTGACGTTCTTTTGGCCCCTTGAATAGCAGGAAAACGGTCTATACAAAGATCCATTCCCTGGTTCAAGATATCTTTCAGAAGAACAAATCATGACGTTCTTTTGGCCCTTGAATAGCAGGCAAACGGTCTGCAAAAAGATCCATTCCCTGGTTCAAGATTTTTTTCAGAAGAACAAATCCTGACGTTCTTTTGACCTTGGAGAGTAGGCAAACGGTCTGTAAAAAGATCTATTCCCTAATCCAAGATATTTCCAGAAAAGATAATCGTCACGAAGATTTATTTCTACTGGTCTATTCAACAAATTCAAATTATAAACGATTCAGAGACGGCCTATACGAAGACCTAGTACTGAGATCCAGTATCAACACAAAGCTATCATCACATCCAGTTCTTTAGATGGCATCTCTAAGCCCATCTCCAGTTCTTCCAAGTGGCATCTTTAAGCCCACTTAATCATATTCAACTAGCCATCTGTATCACTTCATGCACTGGTGAGTGCAAATTTTTGGGCTTTTGTGTTCAATCCCCTTCAACCTTCCAGGTCATGACTGGCAAATATACCAATCTAACCCCTCAGGTTTCAGAAAATTGAACAGGGGCAGCTGTTGCACCCCAAAATTTGCCCTCACAATACAAGACTTTGTGTTCTCTGAAGGTTCACAAGGTTCACAAGCTTCTCAACATTTACAAGACCTTTCATGAGGTTCATGAAGTCTACAAGTCACTTTATGAGGTTCACAAGGTTCACAAGATTCACAATGCTTTCAAGACCTTTCATGAGGTTCATGAAGTCTACAAGTCACTTTATGAGGTTCACAAGGTTCACAAGGTTCACAATACCTCCCATAAGGTTCACAAGACATCTTATGATGGTTCACAAGGTTCACAAAGTCCACAAATAGTCAGAAGATTTGACAACTCCCTCAGACAATGCACCTCCTAAGCAGTGCATCCAAAACTAGGGTTTTGACTTTAATCAGGCTAAATGAATTTCCAAGGCTTCAAGTGGGCTTCATAACATCTTATATGTGTTTAAGAATCCTTATGACAAATTTAAAAACTTTTCCCAAAGTTTTGCTCAGTCAGATGATCAGATAAGTCAAAATCAGTCAAAGCAGTTAAAAAGTCAAACTGAGGTCAACTGTGGTCAAACCAAAGTCAAACTTCATGATTTTTTGAAAACATCAAGTATATGAAGTAAAATTCATCATTTAATCAAGGGTTGATCATGATTCATCAAGGAGATTTCAGATCATCAAGAATCAGGAGTTTCTAAATTAGGGTTTTCATAGGAAAAGTCAACTGAACTTTGACCAGCCATAACTTTCACATGCTTCATCAAAAATTTTCCATCCAAATCTCATTTTGAAGGAAATTGAATTCTCTACAACTTTGTGTCTCACAAGCCAAGCCCAAAAATGCTTCATTTGGAAGGTATGAGCTAAGGCATTATAGGTCCTTTTAGAAGTCAACAAAAAGTCAACAACTTCAAAAGAGCATAACTTGAGAATGGTAAAAGATATGAACATGATACCAAAGAGGTTGGTTAGATTACTCTTTAAGCTTTCCAAAATGTCCAAGAACAACTTCATATCATTAAAATTGAGGGATTTGTGCCCTTGCAAAGTTGGGAAATTTTTGAGAGGTTTATGAAGCAAATGGGGTCTTAAAACCATAATTCACCAAATGGGCTTGCTTTTTTTATGACCCAAACACTTCCATGACATCATGCACGAATTAAAAATTATTTATTCATATTTTTATTCATTTTATTTTATTTATTATGATTTTTTACATTAAAAATCATTTTAAATCAAAATAAAATATAAAAGTGTGAATATTTGATTTGATTTTGGTTCTAGAAGGTCTTAATGATCATTTAGAGATGATTGAAATCATATAAGATCATATCGATCAAAAATGGTAAGAAGATATCAATTTTTTTCCTCAATATTTGATATGATTTTTGTTCTAGAAAGTCATAAAGGCCATTTAGAGATGATTGAAATCATATAAGATCATATCGGTCAAAAATGGTAAGAAGATATCAATTTTTTTCTCAATATTTGATATGATTTTTGTTCTAGAAAGTCATAAAGGCCATTTAGAGATGATTGAAATCATATAAGATCATATCAACCAAAAATAGTAAGAAGATATCAATTTTTTTTCAATATTTGAAAGCATATCTTTTTCAATCCCAAGTGATCCAAAAGTCCAAAGTAGGATATGATTTTTTGATCTAATTTCACTCACTATATATACATGAAGAGACCACAACACAAAAGGAAAATTTTTTGGCTGCCTCAAGAGTAAGTTTCAAATCTTCAAAAATTCATCAAAAATTCACAATTCAGATTCTTCCTTAGAGACTCTCTCTCAAGGCATTCTAAAGGTTGCAAAACACTCCTTGGACATCACTGAACCTATTCCAATCATCCTCATCATCAAATTCATGCCAAATCATACAAACCAAATTCATATTCTTGCCTTTCTTTTGATTTTTTTGAATTTCAATGATTTACGTATGATTAATTGATTTTGATTACATAATATGTTTGTTTGGTTGTGTAGATGGTTTTTGGATAGTTGGATTTAAGTTTCGATGCAGGAATCATAGGGCACCATGGAGAACTAAACTATTGGTTAATCTGCTGTAATCTATTTTCGTCGATACATCGAAGGCTGCAGTAGTGATAAACATTACAGGCTGACAGGTAAGTCAGGTAAGTACTACTGTTTCGATTTGCTCCGAATTTTTTCCAGAAATTCAGAAAAAAATCGACAAACAATACTCTTTTAGAATAGAATTCTAAAAGATTTCGACCCTCAAAATCGCAAATTCCTCTTTTTTCTATTTTATTTGATTTATTTTCTATTTTCATATTCTCAAAAAAATCTAAAACAAATTGTGCGTTCTTTATTTGATTTTATTAGATTTTTAGCATCGTTTTAATATTTTTTAAATTTTATTTTAATCGCTTTTCTTATTTTTCATTATTTTAAAATCTGCAGCAATTTTATTTGATCCTGTTTATTTCTTTTTTTATTCTTCCAACAGTATATACCAAAAATAGGCAGGTGAGAGGAAAAAGATGGTGTGTGGCATGCGCTGATTGCCCTAGTGACAAAGACCTAAGGCCCACAACCTAGTGGCAAGGAACTGAGGTTTGGAGCATTTTGATGAAGAAACGTGGGTGTCCTAGTGGCAAAAAACTCAATGAAGCAAAAAGGGCAAACCCCCAATATTTTTGGTATCTCTAACTTTATTTTTCCCTTTTTCATCAAATTATGTATTTTTTTTTTAATTTCCTTATTATTATTATTAAACTAATTTCTAAAAGATAAAACAAAATCCTTTTTTTTTTAAAACTTATATTTTTTTTCATAAACCTTAATTTTTTCCCTAAACCTTAATTTTAAACCTAAATCTTAATTTTTTTCATAAACTTTAAACCCTGAAAATTTAGCCCTAATCTTTATCTTAAAACCCAAATTTCGCCATAATTTTTACCCTAAAATTTTTCCTAAACCTTAAATTTTTTTCTTAAATTTTTTTTCTCAAATACTAACCCTAATTTTTCTTCTTACCCTAAAAATTAACTTATTTTTCTAAACCCTAATTATTAATCCTTGTTTTTATTAATATGTAAATGACTTTAATATTTTGTTTATTATTATTAAATTTATTATATTTTCTTAATTAACTACTAAAAAATATTTCAATATTTATTTAACCTAAAAATAATTTTTCTTTTTAAATTCTTATTTTCTTTATTATTCTAACCATTATTATTGTTAATATTTTATTATTACTAATATTTGATTTTGTGGTTTATTTATTATTCTTATTATATTTATTATTATTATTTTATTTTGATTATTATGTATCTGCTAAAGCCATGTAATAGTCGTAGGTTTATTCTTGTTTATATTTTATGTTTATAGATATTTTCACTGCGTGGTTAGTAAATAGGGTGTGGAAACTATTTGTAATTAAAATTAATTTAGATAATTAACTTTAAAAGATAAATATTTGAAAATAAACACTCACACACGTAAGTCGATCTTTGATCGCCATCTTGCACTTCCTAGGGTATTCCTCTTGGTTGCCTTAAAATAAAATGGTCAAGTCCCTCGAATATAGGGGTGTCTTAAGCAAAGTCCCTTCACTTATAAAATCATCAAGTCCCTAATGGTTGCCTTAAAGATCAAATCCCTTTTCGAATAATGATGATAGTCCCTCCTAAATGCTTAATACACCTCACAGTTGCCTTCATAAACAGATGTCCCTCATATGTCCCTTACATCCAAGGTAATGACTACCTATTCCTTAATAATAGGGATAGTCTTACCACTTAAAGGATTCAAGAACAGAAAGACTTAAACTTTAGGGTAGGTTCCTCATAGTTACTTGCTCACCATTCAAAAACTTTTCAAACACTTCACAAATTTCAAACAATTTTTAAACACAAGTTTTTTACGCATCCGTACATGGATCATTATCAAACTCTTATGAAAATTTTTATTCACACACTTCACATTTTCAAAAACAATTCAAAGTGAGCTAAGTAACTAAGAGCCCATGGATAACCATGGATGTAAAGGGTGCTAACACCTTCCCTTTACATAACCTACCCCCCGGACCCAAAAATCTTTTAAAAGGTCTTTCCTGTTCTTTTATGCCTTTCTTTTGGATAAAATAAAAGTCGGTGGCGACTCTTGCTATCCGCAACATAACTAAAGTCAGTTCTCCCACCGTGTTACAGTAACACATAGGCTTTACGCATAACACTAAGGGCATTACGCGTATGACCAGCGTGAGTGCAAATTTTTTCTCGTTTTTGCGATTTTTTCCCAATTTCGTGTCTGATGGTGATTATCTTGATCTGAGGTGTTGAAGTAAGCATTAAGACTTATTTAATTGAGGATTGGTGATGGAAGGAAATTAATAACGAAACTTAGGTGAATTAATTAGATGATTGATTAAGTAAGTTGTATGAGGTATTTTGGTGATCGTGGAAACTATGAATGATGGTGAAATTGATTAATAATCGAGATCGAGTGGATTAATCGTATGATTATCTACTTAAGTCTAGGTGATGTATGTCCTTGAATATAATGTGTAGGTTGGATTGTTGGATCATATGTAGTGATACTATGGTGCGTTACGATGAACACGCATTCCATATGTGGTTAGGAGGAAGGTGTAGGTGCGTAAATATTAGTATAGTTGTATTATATGTGTTCCTGGTGTGATTAGATGATCGTGACTATGATTGATTGTTGTTGCATATGTGTTGTGTGTATTTCTAGTGTGATCTGAAGGATCGTGAAATGTATAATGTTTATTATACACGTGTTGTATGCATAAATTGCCATGTTGTGTATCTTATGTGATTAACAGGATCGTGAAGATGTATAATGATTATTATACATGTGTGGTATGCATAATTTTGTCATGCATACATATGAGGTACTATTGGTGCAGATGAATCATTACCGAATGAGCGTATGTGATTCATCTGAACTCTGTTATGGAGAGTGTTGGAGATAAATCATTATCGGATGGGTGTATGTGATTTATCTGGATTCTTTTATGAATCAGGTTCGATTGAATGAACCATGGTGATTTGGTACCACATGCATTGTGTCATTGTTGAGTCACATTGCATATTGATGTTTGTTGAATCATGAGTCATGTTGATAATTATTTTTGTGGATATGCATTGTTTATATTGATCGTGTGAGATATTACTCCTTAACATTTATTATACACCATTAATTATTGAATGTAGTTCTCACCCCTTTGTTGTTTATTGTTGTATTTGTGCTTCTTTGGAAGTATAGATAATTCAGGTACTTGAGTACGCTAGGAGTGCAAGTTGCTTGATCGAGTCTTAGGAGTCGCTCTGATACGTAACACGGGATTTTGGGGAATTTTAACCTTGATGCATTCTTTAATTGCATTTTTTCTACATATCTTTCTTTATACTAAAAGATTGTAAACCACAAGATGATGTGGATATTTTGATGTTGTTGGCGGATGGCCTCGATTTGAATAAAATGATTGTTCTTCCGCTGTGAATAATTCTTTAATAAAAAATAGGTTTTTGTTGTTGATTTTGAGATGTGACTTTCCACTGTTGGTGTTAAAACTCTAAATTTTGTATTATTCTTATATTTTTCTTAAATGAGGAAGTGGGGTGTTACATTCTACACCTCCTACCATACAAGACTTTGAAAGGTGCCATCCCAATACTAGAATGGTAACTATTATTGTACGTGAACTCAATCAATGAAAAATGAGCATCCCACACACCATCTTGTTCCAACATGCAAGTCCTCAACAAGTCCTCTAATGATTGAATAGTTCTTTCCGACTGACCGTTCGTCTACGGATGATAAGACGAACTCAACTTCAACTTAGAACCTAAAGGCTCTTGCAAGCTATTACAAAATTTTGAAGTAAACCTCGGATCCCTATTCGATATTATACTCGCCGGAACACCGTGTAACTTCATAATTACCCTGATATAAATCTCCTCTAGCTTCGTCAACGGAAAACTTATATTTATTAGTATGAAATGTGCAGATTTTGTAATCCGCTCCACAACTACCCGAATAGCATCAAATCCTCTTGCCGTATTCGGTAAACCCGTAACGAAGTCCATAGTAATATTGTCCCACTTCCACTCCGGAATCTCTAACGGTTGCATTAATCCTGAAGGTTTCTGATGTTCCACTTTAGACTTCTGACACGTTAAACAGGAATAAACAAATTGGGCTATGTCTCTCTTCATGTCGAACCGCCAGAATAACTTTTTCAAGTATTGATACATCTTCATAGCTCCCTGATGAATACTCAAGCTACTTCAATGAATTTCCTCTAATATTTCCTTCTTCAATTCGACGTTATCCGACACACAAATTCTACCTCGGAATCTTAACACACTGATGTTATCCACTTTGAAATCATTATCTGCATTATTTCCACCAGTAGGCATCAAGTGCACTAGTTTCACATCTAGTCTCTAGTTTACCTTAATCATATCAAGGAAGTCATTATTCACCTTAAACATCCCCAATCGAACACTCTCAGGTGTCGTCTCACAAACCATGCTCAAGTATCTAAATTGTTAAATCAACTCCATTTCTTTCACCATCAATGCCTACATATGAATTGTCTTCCGACTCAATGCATCTACTACAGCATTAAATTTTCCTGGATGATAACTCAAATTGAAATCATAGTCCTTCAAGAATTCTAACCATCTCCTTTGCCTCATATTCAATTCCTTTTGATCGAAAAAATACTTCAGACTCTTGTGATCAATAATCACCTCGAATCTCGACCCATATAAATAATGTCTCCAAATTTTCAATACAAAAACTACTGCAACTAATTCCAGACCATGAGTATGATAGTTCCTCTCATGTATCCTCAATTGTCGCGAAGCATACGCCACCACTTTACCATCTTGCATTAATGCCCCGCCTAAGCCCATCTTAGACGCATCACAATACACCACAAATGGTTCACTTGGACTTGGTAAGACTAACATTGGTGCTGAGGTCAATTTCCTTTTTAGCTATTCAAAACTTTCTTCACAAGTTGCATCCCAAACAAAAGCTTGACTCTTTCTAGTCAACTGAGTCAAAGGTAACACCAAGTTAGAATATGGTTCTACATTTACACACTAAGCATATTGAGATTCACCATCATTTCCTACGCGATCATGTTGGAAAAGGTGATGTCGTATTTGAGCGCGTTGATAGCAAACATCAACTTGCAGATATTTTCACAAAACTACTTACGACCAAACCATTTTTTAACATCCGAGGGGAATTTGGGATACTCGATATCTCTAATATTACATATCATATTATTTTATTGCATACACTTTATATACTTTTACTCTAACCTTGATTGGGAGATTCATCTTATAAGAGTGCATGGTTCATCAATATACGTGAGAGGTAATATTGTTCCTTTTCTTTCTCTTGCTTAGTGATTTTTTGCTAGTATTCCAGATGACTAATATCCTTGATATATGAAGTAGTTTATCAATATTCACTTCCAAAAATTGATATTGATCTATGTTAATTGCATGTTTATATTGATATTGTGTTATTCCTTTTATGCTTGAAACATCATCTTGGTGTATTTGGCTTGTTATGTATTGTTTCATGAACTTTGGTTGAACATGTTATGATGTTGAATGAATTCTTATTGTGCGTCACTATTATGGTTACACATTTGTTTATGGTTTATGTGGCGATACCTTCACTTATTTCCTTTCCATAACACATGTGTGTACAACATAACGGGAGCCTCAAAAGCATATTTCAAGTAAGTGTGTCACTTTTGTAGCAACTCAAGGATTTATGATTGCGTCGTAGCTTCATTGTTCATGTTAGTGTATATTATTTAGCATCATGTGTAATAATTATGTTCTATTGCTACTTGGTGTGCGTGTATTTATGTTTAGGAATTCTAAATCAATGTGCATGTCATTCTATGCGAGTGTTATCATGTTGATAATCTTCTCATTGCAAATTGCCTATATGTAGTATTTTGTATTTGTTTGTGGTTATAGACACTTCTAATGGTTTACTTGTTCTCTTTTTGATGTTGTCAAAGGGGGGAGTATACACAAGTTGAAGTTGGGATGCACATATTCAGGGAGAGTCTTCAAAAAGACAACAACGTTGCTAAATGCATCGTCTCATGTTTTGCCATCATAAAAAAGGGGGAGTATGTGAGTGTTTTTGAATTTTGAATGATGTCAAAACTAGGATAGTGTAGCTTTATGTATATTTGACGGTATCCTCCTATTCTAGATGAGCATATTAGCATTAGGAAACACTTAGACAAGTTTGAAAAGGAGTGTACATCAAAATTGCATTGAAAAACATATTTTTGGGTAACCAGGTCAGTTCAAGTCGACCCAAGCATAAACAGGACGACCTATACGATTTTCCTATTAAATATAGATTGGCACATAACCCTTTCAGGTTGGCTCCTATGGAGCAGTATTAAAGCTCATGGCTTATGTCCATATGTTGCCTTAGATAGTTCGACTTATAGGCTACTTATAAGAGAATTGTTGGCCAACTCATTCATCTTCATAACATAAGGTCATACATTGTCTATGTTGTCCATCCATTGATCCAACATATGAGCAACCTAATAAATCTTCACTATGGTGATGCAATTTAAGTTTGCGGTACCTCAAACTGTCTTCAACCCAAGAAATCTTCTTTTCCTCCTTTTTTCCATTATATTTGAAGACCTTCTTCGACTCTGATCGACCCATGTGCCCTGATACACGATGTTTCTGCATTTACCTAAGCATCTCTTTGGTTTCACAGAAATCGAAAAAATAACCAATTGTCTCTCGAAGCTCTATTAAAGTAGAGTAGCGGACAATCACTTCCACACTTTGTGAGCTTCAATGACTAATGAATATTCTCAAAGAACTACAAGTTTTCTTCACTAAACCATGTCTACTTTATTATGACAATGCATCTCCAAGATACATTGCCAACAATTTCTTATTTCATAAATGAAAAAGCATATTGACTTATACTACCACCTGGTTTGTGAAAAACAGATACATTGCCATCAATTTCTTATTCCATAAATGAAAAAGCATATTGACTTAGACTACCACCTGGTTTGTGAAAAACTTCAACTGAACCCTTTTCATTTATTGCTCGTCACCTCTTCACAATATATATTTGACATATTCACCAAGTCTTTGGACTTGAATCATTTTACCAATCCTTGTTAGATTTTTGTTATTAGTTTCTAAGGTGTTTAGATCAAGTATATATAAATCACTTTGATCAAACCTTTAAGGCTATTTAATGAAAATTTTACCTTGTACCCCTACATTTAACCTCATACCCCTACATATTTTAAAAAATTCAAATTTTATCCTTTTTATTTTTTATTATTTTATATTTATTTTTAAATAAAATTTGGAATACAAAGTATTTCAAACCCGAAGTAACACCCTTGTTACTTCCGGAGTGTATTTTTATTTATTTTATTTTCTCAACCGGAAGTAACACCCTTGTTACTTTCGGAGTGTATTTTTTTATTTTTTTTCTCAATCGGAAGTAACACCCCTGTTACTTCCGGAGTGTAATTTTTTTTCTCAACCGGAAGTAACACCCTTGTAACTTCCGGAGTGTATTTTTTTTTCTCAACCGGAAGTACAACCTTGTTACTTCCGGAGTATATTTTTTTATTATTTTTCTCAACCGGAAGTAACAACCGTGTTACTTCCGGAGTGTTTTTTTTTCTCTAGTTAAAAAAACATGAATGCTCCTTTGATGATATGCGGCAAAAACCAGACAAATGTAGATACAAAAGAGATATTCTCAATTTCCCTAATCCACCTAATTGCTTCTTCTCTTGTAGGAAATTTTTCTGTAGTTGAGAATATCTCTTTTGTATCTACATTTGTCTGGTATTTACCGCATATCATCAAAGGAACATTAATGTTTCTTAACTATAGTTAAAAAAAAATTAAAAAAAAATACTCCGGAAGTAACAAGGTTGTTACTCCAGGTTGAGAAAAATAATAAAAAAATACACTCCGGATGTAACAAGGGTGTTACTTCCGGTTGAGAAAAAAATAAAAAAATACACTCCGGAAGTAACAAAGGTGTTACTTCCTGTTGAGAAAAAAAAATACACTCCGAAAGTAACAAGGGTGTTATTTCTGGTTTAAAATATTTTGTATTCCAATTTTTTTTTAAAAATAAAATAAAATAAAAAAGATAAAATCGAAAATTTTAAAAATATGTAAGAGTATGAGGTTAAATGTAGGGGTATAAGGTAAAATTTTCTTGTTTAATATGTGTTGTATTTCATATATGTAATATTATCATATCAAAATGTGGTAGATATTTACTTCATTTTCTTTAAAGAAAAAAATATTAAATTTATTTATAATAAAATGGAGGGTCCTGTTTATTTTGGTTTTTTTTAAATGATTTTTATAATATAACAAAGTTTTCTGAATTTTTTTACAAAGAAACTTTATAAAAGCTTCAAATGAAAATTTGTTTTGAATAGTTATTCTTAAAATATTATTTTAGATATTTTATTATTTTATCGAAGAAAAAAATTGGATATCAAAATTTCAAAAAATCACTTAATTTTGAAACTATTTCAAATAGATTTTCATAAAAATCATTTTTGAGATACAATTTTTTTCAAAAATTGCGATTTCGAGTATTTTTTGGTCATTAATAATGTATATTTATGTTGTACGATGTCAAAATTAGTCTTGCTATTTAGAAAAATTGAATATAAAAAAACTTGCAATATTTTGAAAAATGATTTTACAAAATTCATTTTTGAAAATATAAAAAAAAATCATTTTTTTAAAGCTAAAACAAACAAGTCCGGAGTGTTCATCTTAACAATAATATTTTTTTTAAGTTAATAATCGGTTCTTAAATTTTCAAAAAAAGAAGAAAAAAAATTATCCTATCAATTTTTGTCATTGTTGTTATTATCTAGATTGACACTCTTTTATATATATATATATATATATATATATATATATATATATATATATATATATATATATATATATATATATATATATATATATATATATATATATATATAAAATGAGATTTTATCTTTAAAGCATGCTCTTTATTAATATATTGAAAACCGTACAATCTCTTTTTCTTACAGTTCAAACATGTTTTTTAAACATAATAATTATTTAATATTTAAAATATGTATTTTGGGTATAATTAAAAAAGACATAAACATTATATAGTACTTTTCTATCAATTTTGTTGTTTTGGACGAATGTGCAAATAAAATAACTAAGACGCGTGAATAAAAAAGTGTGACGTTGCATAGCATAATACCGGTGTATGACGACGCGGTTTACTGTTGATATGTTATTAGATGACACTTGGCATCCTGTGAAGCGTCCGATTAATATTTATTGAAGAGGTTAACTGTGTCGGTGGTAATTGGCTGTGGCGCGACAGAGAAACACTCCATGAGATGTGGTCTCGGATCTAGTATTCTGCAAAAGCATAAATGGATAATAAAGCAATGTGAAGTGGTCCCCACCTACACCCTCTTTCCCAAAATTGTATAATCCATTTTCTTATATATTGACTTTCATTACCTTGAATGTGCATTTTAAGTTCCTTTAATTACTTGCCTCAAACATTTTATTTATTTTTGGATAATGACTCTCCAACTTTTTATTTTCTCCAAAATTGTGCTTGTTTGAACTTTGAAGACATATAAACATGCTTTTTCTTATAGAAAAATATATATTGTTTCCTGTATTTTTTATAAAAAGAATAAAAGATTTCATAAAATTTCTATTTTATTACTCCCTTTTCAAAACTTATAAAATATTTTTCATTTACAATATTTACACGTCTCCGAAAGAATTTAATTTATATATTATCAGGGTAACACAATTATTTGTTATTTTTAATATTTTTTTCATCCTAAATTATATGTTTCTTTTGCACTTACAATACATTACTTTTAATCTCATTTATAAAAAAAAAATTATGTATTTCCGGTAGATAATTTCTCAATCCACTCCATGATTCTCTTAGTCCCCTGACAAAATTCCTAAAATGTTTTTAATTTCCGCAAGTATATCATCGGACACACCATTTATATTTAAAATTTTGGGTGTTTCCGTAGATGTACCAGTAGAAGTTTCTGCTATGATTTTAAACTGCATGATCACTCCCCCTATTGTAGCTTTCTTCCTCTTCTCCAACCTTCAACAACTAAAAATCCTATATCATCCACTCCATTTCTTACTCCAAAACTCAATCTTATCTGGTGCAACAAATCAAATGGAGCAAGTGAAAAGTGAATTTCAGGTAAAAATCTAACTTTGTCTGCTACATTGTTCACATTGATCATCAAACTTTTGTAAAAAAAAAGTTAAGTTACTTCTCCAAGTACATAATTGGAACATGTTCATGAAGAACAGTTCCACAGGTACATCTGTGGAACATTCGTTGTTACTTCTGTTTTTATTGTCTGCTGTAATTTTTTGAGTTTTGTTAATTAATTTATTTATTTTTACAATAGATATGGTGCACCCGGATAACATCTCAAAAGAATTAGTTTCTTTAAACGTTGGTGTTTCAAATGTACCAGGGGTTATTGTGAAGACCGAAGAAGTCGGCAATAACTTTAATCACAAGCAAAACTTTGATGATCGTGAAAGCATGATCAAATGGATTCGTAGGATGACAACTACACTTGGTTTTGGTGTGGTTATTGGAAGATCAGATAATGGATCGGAAAGAAGAAATTTTTTTGTAACCTTGTTGTGCGAAAGAAGTGAGATATATCAAGTTCCACTACTTAAGTATAAAAGAGACGACACGAGTAGTAGAAAATGAGAGTGTCCTTTTAAAATTTGTGGTTACATGTTGGCTACCAAGAAGTAAAAATTTAGTGTTGTTTGTGGTTTGCATAACCACGAAATATGCTCAAAGTTACAAGGTCATCCTAGTGGTTGTCACATCAAACCGGAAGAGAAGACATGCATCAATGACTTGACCTTGAATCTTGTCCAACCCAAAAATATCCTTTCCACTTTGAAACGGAAGGAACCCGAATGTAATTCAAATATTAGACAAGTTTATAACATTCGGTACCGCAATATCAAGGCTATTAGGGAAGACAGATTAGAGATGCAACAACTACTGAAATTGTTGGATGATAACAAGTACGTGTCTCGGTACCGAACTTGCGCCGATGGATTCACGGTAAGAGACATTTTTTGGATTCACCCGGAATCAATAAAGTTATTCAACACTTTTTCGACGGTGCTCATTCTTGATTCCACCTACAAGACCAACAAGTATAGACTTCCGTTATTTGAGATAGTTGGTGTAACCTCCACCGAGAAGGCATATTGTGTTGGTTTTTATTTTTTGGAATGCAAAAAAGATAATAATTGTGTTTGGGCTTTAGAGGTGTGTCAGTCACTTTTGAAGCCTCATGTTGAGTTACCGAAGGCTATTGTTACGGACCGTGATACCGCCTTGAAGAATGTCGTGAAAAAGATATTTCCTACTTCTTATGCATTACTTTGTAGATATCACATAAAAAAGAATGTGAGAATTCAGGTTAAACCCACAGTAGGGACGAAACAAGTGGCACCCGAAGAGGGAAATTGGTGAAGACCAATGTGATTGTAGAAAATATAATGACTGCTTGGAATCATATTATCTCCATTGAAACCGAATGGGAACCAATATGTCATACCCTAAATTTTGACCAGAAATTTTCAATTTTTGCATTCATCTGACGCATTTTATTGCAGTATAGATTGTCAGTCATTTTCGCATTTTTTTTAGTCCGGTAATCATTAACCATTACTTTTTCTATTCATTTTATCATTTGAAATCATATAATTTATTCTTGTTTTAGAATTAATTGTTTTGGTTTAGGAATACAAAAATTAGATTAATATTAGATATTTTAAAATTAGTTTTATTTTTTATTTTGGTTCAAACTTAGATTTTATTTAGATTTAAGTCTAATTTCAATTTAAGTTTATTTTTAAAAAAAAATGTAATTTGGTTTGATCTTGAAAATAGTTATTTTGATTTAACTTTATCAATTAGTTCTAAGTAATTTATTTATTTTTAATATTCCATTTAGGTCATTTCCATTATTTATCTAGTGTTATTTTAATTAATTCACTTTTTAGTTAGTCTTATTAGATTTTTTCTTTTAATTAGATTAATTGTTATTTAATTTTTTCCCAACTTTCAATTGGTATTCTATTTAGTTAACTATTCTATTTAGACTTTTATTAACTTTGACTTAATCCAAATAGTACAAAGAAAATAGAAGTTTGTTTTTTCAGTCAACAAAAATTGGGAGTACACCCCTACACATTCCAGCCACACAGACAGTGACCACTCTCTCTCAATCTGCAACACCCACAGCTTCAGAATTTCACCAAATTGCATATGTTCAAAACCTGCATACAAAAAGTGGAAAAGGACTGGTCAATAAAAGGCAAAGGATCAAAAAGTTGAAAGGGATTGAACAAGGGGGGAACTTTTGAAAAATAGTATAGAAAAAGGACGTATTTTTTTCGCAGAACAGAGGGGGAGGGGGTCTACCAAAATACAAAAAAAAATTGAAGAAAGATATCACAAAACCACAACATTTTCTACCTCAGAAAAACTCAGAACTCCACCACAACCACCAACACCCTCTTCGATCCCCTTCCAACAAGACGGATGGACCTTCCTCTCAACCCAGATAGCCAAATTAAAAAAACGTGACCAAAACACTTACCAGGAATCTGAATCCAGAAACAGAACACAAACCTCCATTTTTCTTCAACCAGAACCATAAGCCACAAACGAAACCCTCCATCAGAAGCCACCAAAACCTGCGAATCGCAAAGCAATCACCATCACCGCAACTCCAAATCGAAAAGCCAAAATACAAAAAATAGAACACAGAAACAGAGCGACATCGAGATGAGAGAGATCCGAACCTCTGAAACACCGAAAACACATTCCCATCAGCACCCTTTCAATTTTCGCACAAAAACTCACCTCAACATTCTCAGAAAAACAGAACAGCTTTGAACAATCACCATCCACCGCTTAAACAATCCTTCCCATCGACCACCACCTTCATCGACCCGAAACACCGCCGAACCGTTGGAAATCCCCCCTTCATCACCGTCATCACCACCACAACATAAATATCTCCTGGAATCAACAACGCATCAAATCCCTTCATAACCGTCCAAAACAAAACAACGCATAAGCCGAAACCAGAAAAGCCGCGAAAAACTCACCAAACGAATGCAAACCGCCACGAACAACAAATCGTGAACCGTGGGAAACCGAGAAGCGTGACCGGAGCGGCGTCTGATGGGATTTTTTTTCTTTTCCTACGAAGCTCGGTGGTTGGCGTGAGGTTGACGACGATTGGAAGCTTGAGTTTCACGGCTAGTTTTTTTTTCATTTTCCGGCAATGTAGATGTGTTGATCGACGACGGCAGTGGAGAGAAAAAGGGGGTCATTTGTGTTTGCTCTTCATTTTCCAGATTTAGGTTTTTATCTTTAATATTTGTTCTTATTTTATTTTTGAGTGTTATATTGTTGTTGGACTCACCCTATTTGGACTGAATCACTTCTTGCTATTGATACACAACCTCCCCCTTTTACCACACGTATCCCTCTTTTTTTTTTTTGTCTTTAATAATTTTAATTAACTTTTTTTTACTTTTCTTAAACTAATGTTTGCTGATTGACAATTTTAATTAACTTTTTTTAAAAAATGTTTGCTTTTTATATTAATTAGAATTCTAAATTGGACTTGTTAACTTTAGAATTTTATATTATTGATTAGAAATAGTTGGTATCTTAATGATTTCACTATTCTTGTTTATTTTGTTTTGCTAGGATTTGTTAGAAACTTTGATTTATTAGAACTTTGGTATTAATTGTTACAAGTCCTCGGTGATAATTGTTATTTTCATTTTGTTCATTTGTTGATAGAATGACTTGTTTGCGATTTAGTTAATTTCTAGAGTTTTGATTGAACTAACCATGATGATTCGTGATGTGGACATGAGGAGATACTTTGATTGATCGTGTGAATCTTTTGATATCTTTCTTGAGTTACTTTTGGCGCGTATCGAAGAGGCAACGGACCTTCTCCGTTAGGTATAACTAAAACTCGATGTTACCTCTCTTTTGCGCCTCACTATAATCTTAATGCCACATTTACGTTTGACTAATTACTAGTACATCACCATCGGGTCGAAACCATAAAACACTTAAAAGAACTTTCAAACTAATTAATTTACGGAAGAACTGAACTCTGGAGTCTAGCACTCCGCACGTTTTTGAGTGAATCACACCTGGGCTAGCCCCACGCGTTGTGGATTCATTCGCCCTTTCGTATTTAAAACACTCAATTCATATAATTCATTAAAACAATTCATCGCGCCTATATTTGCACACACGTAAGTCGGTCATTTGTGATCACCGTCTGCACGACATTACGCATCTTAACCTTTAATTAATTAACGAGTAATTGAACTCCGGAGTCTAGCACTCCGCACGTTCTTGAATCAAATCACTCCTGGGCTAGTCCCACGCGATGTGGTTTGTTCACTCTCTCGTTTCTAAAACACGAAATCATATAAATAAATTATACGAAGAACTGAAAGGATTAGTGTTGCACCCCAAAATTTGCCCTCACAAAACAAGACTTTGTGTGCTAAGAGATTCACAAGGTTCACAAGACACCTTATGAGGTTCACAAAGTTCACAAGACCTCCCATGAGGTTCACAAGGTTCACAAGACCTCTCATGAGGTTCACAAGGTTCACAAGACCTCTCATGAGGTTCACAAGGTTCACAAGACATCTTATGAGGTTCACAATGATGTTCACAAGGTTCACAAAGTTCACAATTAGTCAGAAGATTTGACAATTCCCTCAGACAAATGCATCCTCCTAAGCAGTGCATCCACAACTAGGGTTTTGACTTTAATCAGGCTAAATGGACTTCCAAGGCTTCAAGTGAGCTTCATAACATCTTATATGTGTTTAAGAATCCTCATGACAAGTTTCAAGACTTCTCTCAAAGGTTTGCTCAGTCAGATGATCAGATAAGTCAAAATCAGTCAAAGCAGTTAAAAAGTCAAACTGAGGTCAACTGTGGTCAAACCAAAGTCAAACTTCATGATTTTTTGCCAACATCAAGTATATGAAGTGAAATTCATCATTTGATCAAGGGTTGATCATGATTCATCAAGGATATTTCAGATCATCAAGAATCAGAGGTTTCTAAATTAAGGTTTCCTCAGGAAAAGTCAACTGAACTTTGACCAGCCATAACTTTCACATGCTTCATCACATTTTTCCCATCCAAAGCTCATTTTGAAGGAAATTGAATTCTCTACAACTTTGTGTCTCACAAGCCAAGCCCAAAAATGCTTCATTTGGAAGGTATGAGCTAAGACATTATAGGTCCTTTTGAAAGTCAACAACTTCAAAAGGGCATAACTTGAGAATGGTAAAAGTTATGGACATGAAACCAATGGGGTTGGTTAGAGGACTCTTCAAGCTTTCCAAAAAGTCCAATAACACCCTCATAGCATTAAAATTGAAGGATATGTGCCCTTGCAAAGTTGGGAAATTTTTGGGTGGTTTATGAAGAAAATAGGGTCTTAAAACCAAATTTTTCTAAATGGGCTGAACTTTTTGTGACCCAAAGTGTTCCATGACATCATGCACGAAAATTATTTGATATTTTCATAATTTTATTTTATTTATTTTATTTATTATGATTTTTTATGTTAAAAATCATTTTAAATTTACATAAAATATCAAAAATGAAAATTTAAAATATATTTTGGTTCTAGAAGGTCATTAACATGAATTGGATTGAATTGATGCACAATTAATGATGATTGGCTTGAAATAGAAAGGTCTTATTCAAAAATATATGAAATTTAAGTTCTAATCTTTTTCAATCTCCAAAAATCAAAAAAATCCATACAATGATCCAATCTTTCTGACCTAATTCATTCACTATAAGTATATGAAGAGAACACAAGCATATGGGACGAATTTCACAGCCTCAAGAGTAAGTTTGCATATTCAAAAAAACTCACCAAAACTCAAATTCGGATTTCACAATTCAGGCTCTCCCAAGGCATTTTAAAGGTCTCAACATGTTCCTTGATGATCACTTAATACATTGCAATGCTTATCATCATCCATAGCCTCATAAATCACACAAACCGAATCCATGTTCATCTTAAAATTGAAATTTTCGATTTCATTCACACAAGCATTCTAACATGATTTTGGTTATTGATTCTTGTTTGTAATTGTATGTGGATGGTTTCTGGCATATTTGATTTCATTTTTGGTGCAGGAACAAGGAATTGCCATTGTTAGGGTTTCGGCCAAGCTTTTAGGGTTCCATGATAAACCTAAAATAAATGAATTTTAAGGACATAGAATGATCATGTGAACTCTGGGGATCATAATACACTAATTAATTTTTAAAAATTTCACTGTTTTGATGGTGTTTCGATTTCGTAGGTTTTTATATTGGAAAATTCGCAGGAAATTGCCCAGGAATATTCGCAGCAATATTCCCAGGTCTGGAGGAAGAAGAAGATGATCAGTGGCGCCAAATTCTGATTTAAAATTTAGTTTTAATATTTTATTGATTTGGTTTGAGATTATTACACAACTGCAGTGTTGGCCCAGTGGTGAGGGATGCATGTGTTATGCTTGAAGGTCTTGGTTCGAATCCTGGATACAACAACCTTTTTTCTTATTTTTCCATTTAATCATCAAACTTAATATATTATTCATTGTTGTGGTTTAAATATCAGTTGCGCCCTCCCGGCTGGATGGTAAGTGTGCTTGCGTGTTGTGAGAAGGTCCTGGGTTCGAATCCCTCCCCAGGCCTTTTGTGCTATTTCTTTTTGTTTTGTCATGTTTTTTTCAGGTTAACAACAAAATTACATGGAAGGCATTGCTATCACCTGCGCGCGCGTAGCCCAGTGGCTGGTGTATTGGTCCTGAGGGTTGAAAGCTTAGGGACTGGGTTCAAATCCCAGCCCAGGTAAGTTTTGTTTTCATTTTTTTTCTTATTTAATTAGATTATATTATAAATTTAAATAATAAAATGTTTATATTTTTATTTTCTTATTTACAATTTAGAATTCATCTTTTTTAACTTAAATCTTATTAGAAAATTATTTATTTTTTGTAAATTATTAATATTGTATAATTTTATATAATTATTAATTAATCCTAATTTATTTTTCTAAACATATAACCCTAATATTTTCTAAAACCCTAAATATTTCTATAAAACCTAATTATTTTTACAAAACCCTAATTGTAAATATTAATTTATTTGGTAATTATAATTTTTTTTTATATTCTTATAATTTGTTTATAATTATTCTTTAATATAATTCTTGTATGCCAATAATTTTAGATTATGCTTAAAATAATTAAAATTCTTAATTTAATTTTTGTAAATATAATTTATTTTCATAATATGTTTATAATCAACCTCATTTTTATAACATGTATATAATTTAAAACTTTATAATAATTAATATATAATATGAATTGTTTATGTTTTCTTCTTAATCTTAAAAAATAATTGTTTATAAAAAAATTGAACTTTTAATTATTATGCTAATATTCTTGTTTATTTTATTATTAATTCTATTTATTTTCATATGATATTTATTTTATTATTACTAACCCCATATATATATATATATATATATATATATATATATATATATATATATATATATATATATATATATATATATTGTGATTTATTATTATTATTGTTACTAACCCAATTATTTATTATTACTTATTTTTTATTTATTTAATTTGTTTTAATTATTATTATTATGTAATTGTCTCCTTTATGTAATGTTTTAGTAGTAATGTTTAATATTTATTTTTAAATGCTATGGTTAGTAAAATAGGGAGTGAAACGTATTTGTATTTAAAATTGATTTAGATCATTAACTTAAAAGATAAATATTAAAAATTGTACACTCACACATGTAAGTCGATCCTGGATCGCCATCTCACTTCTTAAGGGTTACCTCTCATGTTGCCTAAACAAAAGGTCAAGTAGGGTGTATAAAGCAAAGTCCCTCATTTCACATCATCTAGTCCCTAAACAGACAAAAAGATCAAGTCCCTTCGAATGTTGCCTTCATAATGATCTTGTCCCTTTCGAATAAAGATGATAAGTCCCTTCGAATTGCTTATACACCCCACAGTTGCCTAAATAACAAATGTCCCTTCACTTGTCCCTCACATCCAAGGTAATGACTACCTATTCCTTAATAATAGGGATAGTCTTACCATTTAAAGGATTCAAGAACAGAAAAGACTTAACTTAGGGTAGGTTCCACTTAGATACTTGCTCACTCTTCAAAACATCTCAAGCACTTCATACATTTCAAACAATTTTCAAAACAAAGGTTTTATATACATCCGTACATGGATCATTATAAAATACTTAAGAAAATTTCTATTCACACGCTTCACATTTCAAAAACATTTTAAAGTGAGCTAAGTAACTAAGAGCCCATGGATAACCATGGATGTAAAGGGTGCTAACACCTCCCCTTTACATAACCTACCCCCCGGACCCAAAAATCTTTTAAAAAGGTCTTTCCTGTTCTTTTATGCCTTTCCTTTGGATAAAATAAAAGTCGGTGGCGACTCTTGCTATCCGCAACATAACTAAAAGTCAGTTCTCCCACCGTGTTACAATTAGACAATTCATTCATTCTTTCGTATTCAAAACAATTCAACAATCTTAAAAAAGGATTAGACATGATTCATCTCCATAGGAAATATGTTCCTCCTATCTCCACAAACACAAACAAAATCTTACAAACAACTTTTCTCAAAGGAAGAATGTGGCATTGCTTGTCGATCATTATATCCAAGTTTAAAGTTTCTTCCGACTTTTATTTATTCTCAAAGGAAGAATGTGGCATTGCTTGTCGATCATTATATCCAAGTTTAAAGCTTCTTCCGACTTTTATTTATTCTCAAAGGAAGAATGTGGCATTGCTTGTCGATCCTTGTATCCAAGTTTAAAGCTTCTTTCGATTTCCCTTTCTCAAATGTTTGTGGTGGATTAGGCGAGATATCTCCCTTAAAGATGACAACTTGTTTCTTTCTTTCAAATACAATTTAAAACTTACCAACCAATACAAACTATTTTCCTTAATTAATCAGCGAGTAACTGAACTCCGGAGTCTAGCACTCCGCACGTTCTTGAGTGAATCACTCCTGGGCTAGCCCCACGCGTTGTGGTTCATTCGCCCTCTCGTTTTAAAACACCCTTAACAAAGATCAAACATCTTTTCTCAAAACGAACATTGTTTAAATCCTTCTATCTCGCAAACAAGCTAGCGCTTCAGCCTCCTATCGCGCGCAGATAAGCCAACGCTTAGCAGTAGAATGCATTTTCAAACAATCGTTCAATTAAAAATCACAAACCGTAGTGGCACGAACTACGAAGCTCTGACTTTCCCATTGCACAAGGGAATACGTAGGCACGGGGATTTTAATCCTTCGCGAGCACAATAATAAAAAAACTTAACCTTTCTCCATAATAAATAATAACTTTCTTTTCCCTTTTAATAAACAATCTTAGTAACTTTAATCATTAAAAGAAGACAATAACACAAGTTAACATTTTAAGCGCAAATTAGACTAAGAGGTTCCCGTTGGGTACAACGGACGTGAGGGGTGCCTAACACCTTCCCTTTGCGTAACTGACTCCCGAACTTAGATTAGTGGTTTCGTTGACCATTTCTTATCCAATTTAGGTTGTGTCTATATCTCCCTTTTCTCTCGTAGAATAAATAGAATTAGGTGGCGACTTTGTTGTTTGTTTTAGGATCGTATTTTTCGAGGTACGACACAATACAAGAGATATTTGCAACAACCGGTGGCAATATGAAACTACACATAAAATAACAATTGAGGAAGATTGTATTTCATGAGACTACCAATATGAAGTCGCCTTCTCAATAAGTAAAGACTAAAGGTACTCTGAAGAAGGTGAAACCTACACCAGATGCTAACTTTACTACCCAGTCTCCCTCATATTTTGAGCACGTCGACAAATTCATTTCGGACTCACCGACTTCGAAATCTCAAAGAAGTTCCATGAAAGGAGCTCGCATATCCAAACCCCATCTGACACTGATTCCACGAGTTTCAACACCTTTTGCTTTGGTTCCAACATTGATTGCTCCGGTTCCAGCACCCCTTCCTCTGGTTCCAACAATGATTGCTCTAGTGTAGCCTACACCGATTCTACCTACGATTTCCTTTACTGAAGAGATGTCGGTCTTTATGCACAAACATATTGACGATATCATCAATGTTAAAGGAGATGATAATTGCGGTTATCGAGCCGTTTCGGCTCTACTTGGTAAAGGAGAGGAAGGTCATGAGGTTATTCGTCATCAACTAATCCTAGAGTTGGAAATGCATAAAGAACCATACATGTGTTTTATGGAAATAACGAAAAATACGACGAGGTTTACGAATCACTTGTTCCATGCTTAAGTGGTTCGGCCCCGCGGTCGAAATGGACGAGGTTCCCTGAAGTGGGTCATCTTATCGCATGTGCGTATGATATGGTATTGATTGACTTTACGCGATACGGTTTTTCAGAAACCTTTTTTCCACTCTGCTCTGCACTACCGTCCAATCCAAATGACCGCATCATGTGTATCAGATGGCTTGCGAAATAAAGTCATTTTGTACAAGTATTTTTGAAATCGGGATGCCCAATACCACATAAAACCTTGCAATAGGAGACTCATGAAACCGACAAAGCCGAGTCGTGGTCGGATAGTTTTTTTTAAAAGGATGTTCGAATTCGAAAGATTGAACGAAACTGAAAAGGCATTAAATGCGGAAAAGTCCAAAGGTTAAGCACCAATAGATTTAGACGAAGACATTTATTTTAACTCTTTTGTATAATCGAACAAATCAATGTAATTTTTTAAAATGATATATAATAGTCAATTTTGGTTCACATATATTGTTTACGCGTCTTCCATACACTTACATATAGAGTAATGAAAAATTACTCATTCATACAAAATGCTATAAGGTTGCTGGAATGCTGTCAAATTGTATTAGCAAAAATTTCGCAGGTATATCTGCGGAAGCATCAAACGTTGACATGTTCCGCAGATATACATGCAGAGGGATCTTATTAAGGTTCATTCCGCATCTACATCTCCGGAAGTAGATAACAAAAAATGCTTGGATCATATTCATATAGGTTTTCTATAAAATTGGTGTTTCACTCTTTATCTTTCTCATAAACACAAACACATACCTAAACCCAAAAATGTCTCAATTGTATGATATCCAGATTCGTTGGTATGAAGTAAGTGTATCCTACACCGAGGACAGAACACGTGGGTGGACTTTTAAAGTCACCTGCGACTCTTCGCTCGGTTGTATCATCGATGAAATCGACTATCTCCTACCTTACAATGATCGAATGAAGGTTAAGAAACTCAAATATCATTCGCCTTCGGTTGACAACGAAGGAAACATCGTGTTCAACAAACTCCAGCTCAAGAATTCAGACGATGTTCGGACGATGTGGCGAACGTATTTTGGATTCAAAGAGAAATACCCCCTCGAATTGGAAGCGACGGTAGGAAGAACAATCGATGAAATCTAGAAGATGTGTCAACGTCCACCGGGTTATTGAAATGTATTATTTATTTTTATGTCGAAATCATCAATGTATTATCTATTTTATTTTATAAATGTTGAACTTATTGTTTCTATGTTGAATGTATAAAGTTTTTGTCTCTAGGTTTCTTTCGCATCTATACGTACGGAAAACTTCCGTAAATATATCTACGGAACTAATTAAAAAAAACGTGAAAAGAGTGCGTCCGAAGATACATCAGCAAAAACAAAAATAATATTTTAGAAAGCATGCATGATGCCTGAGAAACACATGGGGTGACATAAGATTTTCTCATTTCAATATGATACTCACCCCATTTAATAGAACAAGACTTAATTGTTGGTGTTAAATAGTACTCTACTATTATTACCATTTTCTTTTAAATTTTTTAATTACTCTTTCATATATTATTAATGAATAATAATGTTAAATCATACCTAATTTTTATTTTTCATAAATGAAAAAAGAAAATTATAAGCTCGTCGATTATGTTATTTTTACACTCTTCTTTACACCTACACCGTATTTATTATTCATAAATATTGATAAATAGTAAAATACGGTATATTATCATAAATATTGATAAATAGTAAATACAATATAGTGTAGAATGTATTGTAAGAATATCATTTACCAAACTCCTAAACAATTTCAATATGTTTCACTTTCACCCATCATCTACTCATCTAATGTCAGGATGCAGTATTACATTTAGAAAATACTTATCTTATCTTAGAGTTAGAGTTTCGAGAATAATCAACTAAAATTTAATGAGTATCAACAAGTTCGAACTCTTTGGACAAAGATCAACTCATGGTCCTAACCAAATTTTAGAGTTAAAAAATGGTTAAGGACTTAAGGTTTATAATATACAATTCAAACTCAAATGATTCATTAAGGGCGACTTATTTTAAAAATTGGAAAACTATTTTCCAATTTTAATTTAAGATCCTAAGTATGGGAAATTTTTGAAAAATCGAAAAATATCCTTTATAGTTAGTCAAATTTTTAAAAGATGAATTTATCAACTAATGAATATGGAAGGCGAATAATTAAACAGAAGCTTGAGTGGAAAATATTTGAAAAAACATTATCCTACTATTTATAAAGGGTTAATTATATGAAATTATCTTGCCATTAGGGTGAGATTTGTTATTCCTCCTGAAGGTTTTTTTATGAAGTCCCTCTCATAAAACCAAAAACCAACTTTTACCACACCCTGTTACCACACATGCTGACTGAACCAAAGTTAATTGGTTATGTGGCTTGTGATTGGGCCAAAGTTATGTGATTGGGCCAAAGTTAATTATTGACTGTGCCACACACCATGTTACCACACAATGAATCAAATTCTAACAGTTTTATCGCCACCACCGAAGCCGCCGAATACACAAAGCAAAAATAACAAACCTTCAACATTTTCAATGGTTCTCTTCATCACATCCATTAGACCCATCATTTTTTCAACTCTACCCAACCAATAAAGACAACAAATTTATGCAGAAGGTGAAAAAAATTGAAGGAATGACTTAATGGATAAGAACAAGGAAGAAGAAGAAGAAGGTGAAAAAATGGTGGCAGAAATTGAAGGAAATGTATTAGATATGCTAGTGAAATCAATTCATTTGTGTTGCAAGTGGAAAACAAGAACACTCATGTTTCAAT
Organism: Lathyrus aphaca; assembly: GCA_963966055.1. Taxonomy (NCBI): domain Eukaryota; kingdom Viridiplantae; phylum Streptophyta; class Magnoliopsida; order Fabales; family Fabaceae; genus Lathyrus; species Lathyrus aphaca. The sequence continues at coordinate 118,985,910 of OZ014524.1, read as the reverse complement.
ATCTTCAAGTTCATGGAAACCCTAAAAATTAATTGAACCAAAATCAATTAACTTGTTTCTATAAATCGATTGATAACAAAATCAGAAGGGAAAGTTTTTGGGAATGATAATTTTATTTTCCCTTTTGAGATTTCTATTTGTGTTAGAAGAAGAAGGGTTTTGTAAATTACTGTCAGTTGATTGTGTAACACCCCAAAATTTTCCCTCATATTTATGACCACCTAGTTGGCTTACGTTAGCATTCATCTAAGCGTTGCACTATGTCACAACATTCATAATCATGCATTTGCATAGAGCTCCTAATACGTTTAGTCCAGGTGGTGTCTGGTGTTTTGGGTGTGCAATGGTCAGAGGATTTAGTTGGGTATTGCTTCCAAGTTAAGGTAAGAGGTGACCCAGGGTTTCTTATCTCTTGTGTTGGTTTTGTGGATGCTCAACAATGGATGATGGGGATTAGGGGGTTTTATGGAAGTCAGGGCATGATGGTTCCCTTAACAAATTCATTATTGGTAATATAAGTGAAGGAAGTTTGAGTGTGAAGGTAATTGGATGTTTTGAACTCATTGAGGGTACAAAATGATATGGATTGAAGCTTTGAATTGAGTCAAATGTGTTGAAGGCGCTCGTAGAGATTACTTGGATTCTGATAACCCTTTTCATGCTAATATTTATTAGGCCATTACCATTGTCCATACTCATTATGTTTTTTAAGACCAATTTCATTCACATTCCCAAAGTACACCTAGTCATATTTCATTTTTCTTTCTTTTACACATTCTAAACCATCTTCACCCATAAGATTTTTAGTCCAATTTAATTGTGTCTTACCATTTTTTTTAATCCAATTAAAAATATAGAGTTTTTGTCCCTTTGATAAAACAAGCCCATTTACATTGAGCTTGTTTAAAGATGAAATTACCACAGTATTTTTCGTACCCTTTTGGGAATGTATTTCATTTCTTTAATAAATAAAAAAAGAGTGCAAAGTGCACTATAAAATTGGAATTTTTGTGTGTACTATGAGGCACGGTTCAAGGAAAGAACCTTATCAAGCAAAATTTCTTAATTTAAATGGCAAACTCCATATTCAGATTTCAAAATTATATTCAGGAGGCTAGAAGTAAGTTCAAAGAATTCCTAAGGGAAACTCAAGCATTGACAAGTACATAAAAATTCCAAAACAAAAGAATGATCACATTGCACTTAATACAAGAAGATATAATTCAAGGGATTTTCACAAAAGAAATTCAAAGATGAAGCCTAGTTCTAACAAGTGCACCCTCCAGGCCTCACAAAGTTGCCATTAAGCCATTCCATATTCAAGTGTCTTCCTCATTCAAGAATTTCCTCCAAGCGGTTCTTCTCGCCTCATATGAAAACCAAAGGAATGAGGTGTTAGGAGGGCTACTGTTAGAAAATAATCAGTGTTAAATAATTGTTCAAATAAAGCTCAACATCTGAACTAATAAATCAAAGCAAGGTAAATATCCAAGGCATCACATTCAAATGTCTCAGAATAATCTCATAAATTTGCATACAAAAGCTAAGAAAGACTTAGAAATGAAAGGAGAAACATATGAGTTTTGCAGCATCCTAGCTCATCATATCATCACTAATATGTTCATACCACTTTCAGCTTCAACTCAATATCTAACATATTGGTGCAATTGTTATATTGAATTTAACCCTTTCAAATAACCGCTAGTTACCTTTTTTTTGTCCTAACCAATTGTCCTCCCTCCACATCTTCAACACCCTGCATAAATGCCTCATTAATCACATAAGTATTTCTAACACAAGAACACATAACAAAACACAAAATGAGTGAAAACTCAAAGAAAACCGAAAAAAAATATAGTTACAAAATCAGTTGAACAAACCATCAACAAACTTCTAACCGAAAAAATAGAATCACTAACCACTTCTAACTGATTTTCAACTGAATCACAAAAAAATATCACCTTTATAAAGCCATTGGTCAGCTTCTTTTCGGGTCTCCACGATTCCTCACTTTCTCATCTCTCACCTTCACTCTTCTTTCAAGACTTTTCTCTCTCAATCTCATTAATTCTAAACCTCTTCAAGCTTCCTCATCTCTCTCATTCTTCACATCCTCCATCTTTTTTCTTCTTCAGACCTCTATCTCCACCACTCTTCTTCAATCAACCTCAACGAACTTCATATCCTCAGAATATCATCATCAAGCTTCATCATCCCTCATCAACAATTTTCTCCAGGTTCTTCTTGACTAGTCTGCAAAAACATCATGGAGCCACAACAGAAAAGCAATCACAAAAGATTGATATGAAAGGTTGATTCAGTTTCAAAAATATGACGAATTCTTCAATACCACAACTTCATCAATTACCTTCAATCGATCCTCATATCCTTTACTGAGTTCTCAACCTATAACATTCTTGTATCATCAAGAACAGTTTGTGGCTTTCGCAACGACTCCGCATTGAACCTCAGAAACTTCAACTGAGCAACAACCTTCAAGTAGATATTCTTCGTTTCGGTTGGGATAACCCAACAATTCTTCAAAGCGTCATCAGGCTTCTTAATCGAGCTTCCTCATCGATCGATTATTCGCTACATTTCTTCGAACTGAACGGACACGGGGGCTTCATAACTCTTCATCAATTCAAAGCCTCCAATATCTTGTTGTTTAATCGTCGCGTATCGTTCTTAGGTACACGAATATTTATCCATAATATGACAGATAGGGCCTTAGATTGTGGAAATTTTTTATGCTTTATGGTACGCTAAAACGTACATGAGGTTTCTGAAAGGTGCAATCTGGTGATTTGTTGGAGTTTTTGTGGATTTTCGTTTCGGATTCATAATGAGGGGGGAATTTAGGTTAGGGTTAGTATTTAGGTTTATGGTGATGGTTGATCAGAGAAAGCCTCCACCAGCGGAGGCTAGGGTTATGAATGAGAGGGAGAAGAGAGGATGCATTAAGAGAGCAGAGATTGCGTTGTGAAGAGAGAGAGAGAGAGAGAGAGAGAGAGAGAGAGAGAGAGAGAGACGAATATGCTGAGTTGTTGGTGGTGTTTACCTTTATTTTGGCTTTAATCTGGATTTGGGAAATAAAATGTAATTAAGTTGATTTTAATTATTGATTATGAAGATTAAAGATTCATAAATCCCTAAAACATTTTGTTTTTTTTTTATATGTTTGAATTTGAAAAAAATCACAAAGATATATTAAAGTCCATTGAAATACATTAATCACATTTGTTTTCCAAGGTTGAGATAAGATTGGATAGCTTTTGAGATTCTCAGCCACGCCGACGGTGACATGTGTCACCGTCCGGTAGGCTCCTTCCATCAGTTGTTCCCTGTTGCACCCCAAAATTTGCCCTCACAATATAAGACTTTGTGTGCTAAGAGGTTCACAAGGTTCACAAGCTTTGCAAGACCTCTCATAAGGTTCACAAGACCTCCCATGAGGTTCACAAGGTTCACAAGACCTCCCATGAGGTTCACAAGGTTCACAAGACTTCTCATGAGGTTCACAAGGTTCACAAAGTTCACCCTTAGTCAGAAGATTTGACAATTCCCTCAGACAATGCATCCTCCTAAGCAGGACATCCAAAACTAGGGTTTTGACTTTAATCAGGCTAAATGAACTTACAAGGCTTCAAGTGAGCTTCACAACACCTTATATGTGTTTAAGAATCCCCATGACAAGTTTCAAGACTTTTCTCAAAGGTTTGCTCAGTCAGATGACCAGATAGGTCAAAATCAGTCAAAGCAGTTAAAAAGTCAAACTGAGGTCAACTGTGGTCAAACCAAAGTCAAACTTCATGATTTTTTGCCAACATAAAGTATATGAAGTAAAATTCATCATTTGATCAAGGGTTGATCATGATTCATCAAGGATATTTCAGATCATCAAGAATCAGAGGTTTCTAAATTAGGGTTTCCTTAGGAAAAGTCAACTGAACTTTGACCAGCCATAACTTTCACATGCTTCATCAATTTTTTCCCATCCAAAGCTCATTTTGAAGGAAATTTAATTCTCTACAACTTTGTGTCTCACAAGCCAAGCCCAAAAATGCTTCATTTGGAAGGTATGAGCTAAGACATTATAGGTCCTTTTGAAAGTCAACAACTTCAAAAGGGCATAACTTGAGAATGGTAAAAGTTATGGACATGAAACCAATGGGGTTGGTTAGAGGACTCTTTAAGCTTTCCAAAATGTCCAAGAACACCTCATAGCATTAAAATTTAAGGATTTGTGCCCTTGCAAAGTTGGGAAATTTTTGGGTGGTTTATGAAGAAAATAGGGTCTTAAAACCAAATTCTTCCAAATGGGTTGAACTTTTTGTGACCCAAGGTGTTCCATGACATCATGCACGAAATTTATTTAATATTTTCATAATTTTATTTTATTTATTTTATTTATTATGTTTTTTATATTAAAAATCATTTTAAATTCAAATAAAATATAAAATATGAAGATTTAAAATATATTTTGATTCTAGAAAGTCATAAACCTTGATTGAATTAGATTGATATGAAAATTATGGTGATTGTCTTAAAATAGCAATGTTATATCAAAAAATATTTGAATTTTAAGACATTATCTTTTTCAATCTCCAAAAATCAAAAAGTCCAAACAATGATCCTATTTTTTGACCTAGCTTCATTCAACTATAAGTATACAAACCTAACACAATGCCAAGGGACGAAAATTCTGCCTCAAGAGTAAGTTTCCACTTTTTCAAAACTCACCAAAAACACAATTCAGATTTCACTCTTCAAGCTCTTTCAAGGCAATTTGAAGGTTGATACATGTTCTATGGACATCATTGAACCTATTCCAATCATTAAAAGCATAAAAAACATGACATAATGCATAACCCGAATCAAACTTTTCATGCTTTGATGATTTTTTCGTTTTCTTATATTTGTGTGTTATAAATGAGATTTGATCATTGTTTCATGTTTGTATTGAGTTGTTGATTGTTTCTGGGTTGTTTAATTGAAGTTTTGATACAGGTTTAAAGAATTGCCATTGTTAGGGTTTCGGCTAAGCTTTTAGGGCTTCACACTAAACCTAATATAAATGAATTTGAAAAACATAGGATGATTGTGTAAGCTCTAGGGATCACAATGCCCTAATCAATTGAAGAAAATTGTACTGTTTGCTTGATGGTTGAAATTCGCAGGTTCTGGATATCAAGAACTCGCAGGAAAATGCGTAGATGAATTCGCAGCAAAATTCGAAGGTAGCCAGGAGGAAGACGAAGACCTTTGGCGCGCGTTCTGGAATTCAAATATTACTCTTAATATTTTATGAAATTGTTTCTGATTTGTTTCACAAGCGTATGCCTGGCTCAGTGGTAAGGGACGTGCGCGTATTGCCTCAAGGCTTGGGTTCGATTCCTGGAGGCAGCATTATTTTTGTTACATTTTCTCATCTATTCATAGAACCTAATATATTATTAGTTGTTGTGGATTATACATCAGATGCGCCCTTCTGGCTGGATGGTAAGAGTGTTTGCTTGTTGCGTGTGGGTCCTGGGTTCGAATCCCCCCCAGGCCCTTTTTGTGCTTTTGTTTTGTTTTGTTATGATTTTCAGGATTTGAAACAAAACCATATGGAGTTCCCTCTTTCTCACCTGCGCGTGCGTAGCCCAGTGGCTGGTGTGTTGGTCTTGGGAGTGTGAAAGCTCAGGGACTGGGTTCGAATCCCAGTCCAGGTAAGTTCTTTTTTCACTTTTTCTTGTTTTTTCTATTTAATTTGTTTATATTATAGTTAATTAAATTTAAATGATAAAAAGAAACATGTTTATACTATTTTCTTTTCTATAATTCAAAATTCATCTTTTCAAAAATTAAACTCTATTAGTAAAATTATTTAATATTTATTTTTGTATATTATTAATATTATATAATTGTGTATAATTAATTTAGATAATTAACCCTAATTTATTTTTCTAAACATATACACCCTAATATTTTATAAAAACCTAAGTATTTTTACAAACCCTAATTTTCTTTTACAAAAATCTAATTATATTATAACTTTTAATTTATTTATTTGTAAACTTTAATTATGTACATATTTTTATAATTTGTTTATAATTATTATTTAATATAGTTTTTGCATGTAAATAATTTTAGATTATGCTTAAAATAATTAAAAAAACTCCTAATTTAATTTTGTAAATATAATTTATTTTTATAATATGTTTATTTAATTATAATTAACCTTATGTTTATAACATGTATATAATTTAAATCTTTATAATAATTAGTATATAGTATGAATTGTTTATTTTTCTTCTTAAAAATCTTAAAAAAATAATTATCTATTAAAAATTGCACTCATTATTATGTTAATTTCTTGATTTTATTCTTATTAATTTTTGTTATTACTAACCCCATTTATTTATTATATGGTTTTCATTATTATTATTGTTACTAACCCCATTATTTATTATTGCTTATTTATTTAATTTATTTTAATTATTATTATTATGTAATTGTATCCTTTATGTAATATTTGTAGTAGTAATTTTTATTATTTATTTTAAACGCTATGGTTAGTAATATAGGGAGTGTAAAACATTTTGTGTTTAAGAATTAATTTAGATCATTAAATTTCAAGATAAAGTTTAAATTGGTACACTCACACACGTAAGTCGATCTTGGATCGCCATCTCACTTCTTAAGGGTTACCTCTCAAGTTGCCTAAACAAAAGGTCAAGTAGGGTGTATAAAGCAAAGTCCCTCATCTCATATCATCTAGTCCCTTAAACAGATAAAAAGATCAAGTCCCTTCGAATGTTGCCTTCGTAAATGATCTTGTCCCTTTCGAATAAAGATGATAAGTCCCTTCGAATTGCTTATACACCTTACAGTTGCCTAAATAAACAGTTGTCCCTTCACTTGTCTCTCACACATCCAAGGTAATGACAACCTATTTCTTAATAATAGGGATAGTCTTACCATTTAAAGGATATTCAAGAACAGAAAAGACTTAACTTAGGGTAGGTTCCTCTTATGTACTTGCTCACCTTTCAAAAACATTTCAAACGCTTCACACTTTGTTCAAACAAATTTTCAAAACAAAGTCTTTATATATATCCGTACATGGATCATTATAAAGTACTTAAGAAAATTTCTATTCACACACTTCACATTTCAAAAACATTTTAAAGTGAGCTAAGTAACTAAGAGCCCATGGATAACCATGGATGTAAAGGGTGCTAACACCTTCCCTTTACATAACCTACCCCCCGAACCCAAAAATCTTTTAAAAGGTCTTTACTGTTCTTTTATGCCTTTCCTTTGGATAAAATAAAAGTCGGTGGCGACTCTTGCTATCCGCAACATTTAACTAAAGTCAGTTCTCCCACCGTGTTACAGAACTGGCGACTCTGCTGGGGATTTAATAAAAGAGGGGTACCCTTAGGAATTAGATCACTTTAAAATTGTTTGCCTTGTTTGCTTTATACTTACTTGTTGGGCTCTTATGTGTGAAAGATCCTAACCCGGATCTAGTGTACCTTAGGTAAATGGCAATAGACCAAGGAAACTGTACGGCGTATACCGATATGGTTGATCTGGTGGCCATAGTTAGTGTGACTTCTTGGTTGGTGCTTATGTTCCTTAAGTCAAGTTGAGGATAATATGAGGCTGCCATATGTTGTCCATGCACTAACTAACTTTTAGAACCCTAGTTATCCCATCTTGGCCTTTAGAAAAGTAGTGAGATAACCGGCTTTGGTGAAGACTAAAGTTGGTTGATACTCGATACTACGCTCATTGAGATTCTAAACTTGGAGGGTTTTGGTTGGCAAGTAAGTTGCCTACTGAACAACCACCCTTGTGAAGGATCAATGATATTGAGATCCCTTAGAACCTGGTTACTTTATAGGACAAGATGAACCAACTAAACTTCAGGGGAGGGTATTTACCTTTAAACCTCATGCAAGCCTCTAAACCTAAGGCTATTGTGTGACTTGTTTGTGTGTGCCACATGTTTGTGATTGAGCATAACATCATAACATCATCATGCATCATAAGCATAGCATTTTCACTAACCATTTCAAGGACCAAAGGATTTATCTTTGTTCTTTGTTGCAGGTCATGGCTTCTGCTCGTAGAAACACTATCAGGATCAACTTTGTAGGCATACCTCCTAAGCTTAAAGAGTTGGTTTCTCAAGTGTCTGGAAACTCCCAGTTTATCAAGAGACATGGTCACCTACTAGATCTAGTCACTTCAGGGTTCAATGAAGACATGATGAGTGTTCTGTTTCAGTTCTTTGATCCTAAGCACCATTGCTTCACATTCCCCGACTACCAGCTGGTTCCTACAATGGAAGAGTTCTCTAAACTTCTGGGTATACTTGTACTTGATCAGAAACCATTCACAGGCTTGGAAAAAGAGCCTAAACCTGAGGTTATTGCTGCAACTCTACATCTGAAGAAGTCAGACATTGTTCTAGAAATGAGAAGCGGAGTTAAGGGTATTCTTGCTAAGATGTTGATAGAAAAGGATCAAGTGTTCTTGAAGGCTATGAGCTATGATGCTTTTGAGGATATCTTAGCCTTGTTGATTTATGGCTTAGTGTTGTTCCCCAATCCAGATCAGTTCATAGACGTTCATGCCATCAATATATTTCTGAGTCACAATCCAGTGCCTACATTGCTTGGAGACATTCTGCACTCTCTTCATACTCGTACTACAAAGGCACGAGGAACTCTGATGTGTTGCATACCTTTTCTATCTAGGTGGTTTATTTCTCACCTTCCTCGATCAGTGATGAAGAATGAACAAGGGTTCAGGTGGTCCAAGAGGATTATGTCACTCTCTCATTCAGATATCCATTGGTGCTCCAGATCTATGGAGAATGTCACTATCACTGACCGTTGTGGGGAGTTTCCTAATGTGCCACTTCTAGGCATAAGAGGAGGCATTACTTACAACCCTTCTTTAGATTTACGACAGTTTGGTTACGCTCGGAGTGATGGTCCTCATGACATGTTGATTCAGGGTATTGTGTTTGACTACGACAACGATCTGCAAGGTTACCGTCAGAGGTTCATACGAGCATGGGGAAAAGTGAACAAGGTTGATAGCAAGACTCTGGAACCCAAGTACACTATTCCTATTGAAGCTTATCTCAGATGGGTGCGATCTCGTGCTCAGACTCTTATGATGCCATATCCTGCTATCCTGCCAGTTACTATGGAGCTAGTTGCTGAAGGAGATACTTCTTATACCATCCTTCACCTAGACATGCCCACTGACATGGAAGACTTACAGAGGTCCTGGATCCAGTTGAAGGAGCAAAGGGATACTTTCGAGGCTCATTACAAAGCAAGTCAAGAAAGAATCCTGGAGCTAACAAAACAACTTCATGAGGAGCGGAATCTCAACTCATACCTCAACACAAAGAGGAAACGTCCATGGGAGACTTAAAACCCCATCTTTTGTATTTATCTCATTTCATTTTATTGTAAGCCCAAAGGGCAAACAAATTTATTACTAATAAAAATTTACTTTCTTGGTTGTTTAAGCAAATTTAAATCCTGCGGTCCTTGAAAACATTGCATACGCATTTATACATACCATATCATTGCATCACAGGTTTATTGTGCACAAGTTTCTCATCTTCTCGCTGTTTATTTCAGCAATGGCTCTTGAACAAACAGTCAAAGATCTCCAGGCACAAAATGCACAGTTCCAAGAACTGATCCTGAACTTGTCCAAGGGGCAGGATGAATTGAAGACACTGCTGGCCAAGAAGACTAAGAAGACTAGAAGGTCAGGTGGCCTGATCAACATGGGAAGAAGGTTCAGAGGTCCTGTCAAGACCAAAGAACAGGTCGAAGATTATGAGTCTGAGGAGTCTGAGAAATAGGGAGGCAGTCTCCACAACACAATGGGGGACTCTGATTCTTAAGCTAACTACTATCATGAGCCCAATGAAGATAAGTTCAAAATGCTGGTGGATAGAATGGATGCTATGGAATTGAAAAAGTCTTCTGGAATGGATTTTGAAGATCTGAGTTTGATATCTGGAGTGGTTATACCCATTGGTTTCAAGGTTCCTACTTTTGTTGTTTATGATGGTGTATCTTGTCCCAAGTTGCATCTGAGGTCCTATGTCCGGAGAATCCAACCCCATACTGCTGATAAAAAGTTGTGGATCCATTTCTTCCAAGAGAGCTTATATGAAGCTCAATTGGAATGGTACTATCAATTGGAGAGTGTCAACATCCGTGATTGGAATGATCTTGCTGAAGCCTTTTATAAGCAATATCAATACAATGCTGATTTAGCCCCTACTCGCATGCAATTGCAGAGCATGTCTATGGGTGCTAAAGAAAACTTCAAGGAGTATGCTCAAAAGTGGAGAGACTTGGCTGGAAGAGTGCAACCCCCTCTAACTGACAAGGAGTTAGTGGATATGTTCATGTGTACGCTGAATGGTCCTTTTTACAGTCATCTCATTGGAAGCTCATCATCTGGCTTCACTGAGTTGATAATGACAGGAGAGCGCGTAGAAAGTGGTATCAGGAGTGGCAAGATCCAAGTGGGTGCTTCTTCATCCAGTACTACAAAGAAGCCCCCTAGTGGGAAAAAAGAGTCAAATGCTGTTTATGGTCAACCTGATCGTAATAGGAGGCATCAATCTGTGAGTGCAGTTCATATCTCCAATCCAACTCCTGCAACACCAGAGCAGCCACAGGGAAATCAACAGAGGAATAGAAGGCAGTTCACTAAGATCAACATGTCACTGGCCCAAGCCTTGCAACACTTGTTGAAGGGTGAACTTATCACTTTGAGGGATCCTCCTCAGAATCCCAATGTTACCTCACCCAGGTATAATCCTAATGCACGATGTGCATATCATTCAAATTGTCAGGGACATGATACCAATAGTTGCTGGGTATTGAAGAACAAAATTCAAGATATGATTGATGCTGGAGAGATTGAGTTTGACCCTCCGGGTACTCCAAATGTGATCACTGCTCCCATGCCAAATCATGAGAAGACTGTCAATGCCATTGATGAAGATTCACATATTTCCTCAGTTGCAGAGTTGACTACACCATTGTCTGTTATTAAGAAGAAGTTAGTACAAGCTGGGTTCTTTCCAGGTTGTCGTGAAGATTGTTTATATTGTATCTATAAGCCGGATAGCTGCTGGAGGTTGAAGGACGGAATTCAACGCCTCATGAATAATTACACCATAGTGTTTGAGAGGACTCCACCTTCTGTGGAGAGTATGGTTGATCATATAACTAAAGGTGCAAAGATTGAGGAGGTGGATATGGTTGATAAAGTGCTGGTAAGGATTACTTCTAAGGGACCTGTAAAAATCACTCATAAGGGTCCAATTAAGATTACTGCTGAAGGCCCTGTGAAGATTGTTGCTGAAGCTAGAGTGGCTCATATGATCATTACCACTCCTGGTCCTGTTCCTTATATTTTTGATAAAGCTGTGCCTTGGCATTATGGCTCCGATGTTTATATCTGTGGTGTTAAGCAGGAACCCTTAGCTGATACACCTGTTGCTGATGAAAACATTGATGTTGATAATATTGCTGGATCTAGTAAGATCACACGAAGTGGAAGAGTTTTCTCTCCTCCAGTTATTTCCAAGAATCCAGTTACTACCTCTACTACTGATGCTCGGGGCAAAGGTCCTGTCATTGAACCTATACCAACTGATGTGCCAGCTGCTGATGATCTTGCTAAGCAGATGGAAGAAGTACTGAAGATCATTCGCAAGAGTGATTATGACATTGTTGATCAATTGGGGCATACTCCCTCAAAGATTTCTCTGTTGTCTTTATTGTTGTGTTCTGAGGCTCATGCCAAGGCCTTGATCAAGTTTTTGAAGACTGCTCACGTACCAAATGAGATTTCTGTAGACCAGTTTGAAAATTGTGTTGCACACTTGACCTATGATAATGGGTTAGGTTTCTCCGATGCTGATTTGACTCCTGCCAAGAGGGATCATAACAGGGCTCTACATATCTCCATTGAATGTAGGGGCACTACCCTGTCACATGTGTTAATAGACAATGGATCCTCGCTGAATGTGTTGCCTAAAGAAGTTCTGAATAAGCTTAGTCCTGAAGATGCTGTGTTGAAGCCCAGTAATATAGTGGTGAAAGCTTTTGATGGCTCGAGAAGAGTGGTGCATGGAGAAATTGATCTCCCAATCAAAGTAGGTTCTCAGGTCTTCAAGGCCACCTTTTTATGTAATGGATATCCGTCCTTCATATTCTTGTTTGCTTGGGCGTCCCTGGATCCATGGGGCAGGTGCTGTAACCTCCACCTTACATCAGAAGCTGAGATATCCAGTAGAAGGAAAAGTTGTCACTGTTTACGGAGAGGAAGGATATATAGTTAGCCATGTGAACTCCTTTAAATATCTTAAAGTGGAAGGTGAATATGTTGAAACTCCGTGCCAGACATTTGAAGTGGTTCCTTGGATTATTAATAATTATGAAGCTCCTCCTGTTGTCAAGAAAGTTCCTGTGGTCACCAGAGTACCTCCTACAATGGCCTCCCTCAAAGATGCTAGAGCTGTGGTGGATGAAGGTGGTTGTACTATTTGGGGTCAGCTTCCTGACATTCCTTACAAGTCTGACAAATTTGGTTTGGGTTTCACTGCAAAGTCCCATAAGGCTGTTCGTCGTGCTCGTGCTGTTCGTATCACCAATCAGGGGATTATGAAGAATCAGATCAATGCTGTGGGTGACTATAATGAAGACTACAACTTTGATGCTTGGATTTTTCCTACTGTGGATGCTGGGCTCAATAACTGGAAGGCTGAAGATGTTATTCCTATCTCCTTTAGTCAGGAGTAAATACTATTACTGTGTTGTTGCTTTTTTAAAATTTGTAATTTTTGAACAATTAAACTCTCAAGCCTTGTGCCTTACCCGGGGCACAATGGTGTGCTTGTTACGGGCTGTCATTTCATTTGCATACTTCATTCAATAAAAATCAGTGGACGTTTCGTTTTAGTAAATATTGTGTTCCTTGTATTTCTTTTCTTTTATTTTACTTTTATCAGATATGTGTTCTTACACACACCCACATCACTAAAATGCAGATCCTTATCCACTCTGGATCCTGTTGATAACAGTTCTACTATTGCCAATTATAATTTCGAGAATCCGATCTATCAAGCTGAAGACGGAAATGAGGACGATTGTGAAGTACCTGTAGATCTTGCTAGGTTGTTACAACAAGAAGAGAAAGCTATACAGCCACATGAAGAGCCAGTCGAAGTTGTGAATCTGGGAACTGAAGAAAACAGGAAAGAGGTCAAGATAGGGGCTGAATTAGAGGATAGTGTCAAGAGCAGATTGATTCAGATGTTACATGACTATGTGGAGATCTTTGCTTGGTCCTATGAAGATATGCCAGGGTTGGATACAGACATTGTGGTTCACCGTTTACCGGTAAAAGAAGATTGTCGTCCAAAGAAGCAAAAGGTTCGTCGCATGCGTCCTGAAATGTCAGAGAAGATCAAAGCAGAGGTAATGAAACTGTTTGATGCAGGGTTCTTAGCTGTGACTCCTTATCCTCAGTGGGTTGCAAATGTGGTACCGGTACCTAAGAAAGATGGTAAGGTACGTATGTGTGTAGACTACAGGGATTTGAACAAGGCCAGCCCCAAAGATGACTTTCCACTTCCTTATATTGACGTCTTGGTAGACAACACTGCTCAACATAAGGTATTCTCTTTTATGGATGGTTTCTCTGGTTATAATCAAATCAAGATGGCACCTGAAGATATGGAGAAGACAACATTTGTTACACAGTGGGGCACTTTTTGTTATAAGGTGATGCCATTTGGTTTGAAGAACGCAGGGGCAACATATCAGCGTGCTATGGTGGCTTTGTTTCACGATATGATTCATCATGAGATAGAAGTATATGTGGATGATATGATAGCCAGGTCTCAGAATGAAGAACAACATCTTGATCATTTGCATAAATTGTTTGAGAGGTTGAAGAAATACAAGTTGAGATTGAACCCAAACAAGTGTACTTTTGGAGTTAGGTCTGGTAAACTCCTGGGTTTCATTGTCAGTGGAAAAGGTATTGAAGTGGATCCTGTAAAAGTGAAAGCTATACGAGAGATGCCAGCTCCCCGTACTGAGAAGGAAGTGTTGCACCCCAAAATTTGCCCTCACAAGACAAGACTTTGTGTACTAATAGGTTCACAAGGTTCACAAAACCTCTCATGAGGTTCATGAGGTTCACAAGGTTCACAATTAGTCAGAAGAGTTGACATTTCCCTCAGACAATGCATCCTCCTAAGCAATGCATCCTAAACTAGGGTTTTGACTTTAATCAGGCTAAGTGGACTTCCAAGACTTCAAGTGAGCTTCATAAAATCTTATATGTGTTCAAGAATCCCCATGACAAGTTTCAAGACTTTTCCCAAAGGTTTGCTCAGTCAGATGATCAGATAGGTCAAAATCAGTCAAAGCAGTTAAAAAGTCAAACTGAGGTCAAATGTGGTCAAACCAAAGTCAAACTTCATGATTTTTTGCCAACATCAAGTATATGAAGTAAAATTCATCATTTGATCAAGGGTTGATCATGATTCATCAAGGAGATTTCAGATCATCAAGAATCAAAAGTTTCTAAATTAGGGTTTCCTTAGGAAAAGTCAACTGAACTTTGACCAGCCATAACTTTCACATGCTTCATCAATTGTTTCCCATCCAAAGCTCATTTTAAAGGAAATTGAATTCTCTACAACTTTGTGTCTCACAAGCCAATCCCAAAAATGCTTCATTTGGAAGGTATGAGCTAAGACATTATAGGTCCTTTTAAAGGTCAACAAAAAGTCAACAACTTCAAAAGGGCATAACTTGAGAATGGTAAATGATATGGACATGAAACCAATGGGGTTGGTTAGAGGACTCTTTAAGCTTTCTAAAATGTCCAAGAACACCCTCATAGCATTAAAATTGAAGGATTTGTGCCCTTGCAAAGTTGGGAAATTTTTAGGTGGTTTATGAAGTAAATGGGGTCTTAAAACCATAATTCTTCAAATGGGCTGAACTTTTTGTGACCCAAGGTGTTCCATGACATCATGCACGAAATTTATTTAATATTTTCATTATTTTATTTATTTTATTTTATTTATTATGATTTTTTATATTAAAAATCATTTTAAATTAAAATAAAATATAAAATATGAAGATTTAAAAAATATTTTGATTCTAGAAGGTCATGAAAGTTAATTGGATCAAATTGATATGAGAATTATGGTGATTGTCTTAAAATAGCAAGGTTACATTCAAGAATATTTGAATTTTAAGACATTATCTTTTTCAATCTTCAATGATCAAAAAGTCCAAAGAATAATCACTTCTCTTGACCTAATTATGTTCTACTATATATACATAACTCATCACAATGCAATGGACACGAATTTGCTGCCTCAAAGACAACTTTCAAACTTTCAAATTCATCAAATGTTTTCAAATTCGGATTCTGATATTTTGTAACTTTTCAGGTGAAATAAGAACATCAATCGCTTCCTTGATCATCACTGAATGCATCCCAATCATTATCATCATCAGAAACAGGCTCATATGCATAAGCCGAATCACATTTGTTGTGTGTTCTTGAATTTTTCGAATGCATAGATTTATGACCTTTTACTGGATTTTGATGATTGTATGATGTTTGTAGTGTTTTATACATTGTTTATGGCTGGTTTGTTTGAAGCTTTTGTGCAGGTATCAACAATCACCATTGTTAGGGTTTAAGCTCCCGATTTGGGGATTTATGATTAGGGTAATATAAATTAATTCTAACAACATGGCTGGATCGTATATGATGTAAGGATCACTATGGCGTAATCAATTTGTCAAGATTTTACAGGTTTCATGGTGATTGAGAAACCTAGGTTCTGTTGCGAAAACAAATCCGTAGCAAAAATCCCAGCTAAATTCGTAGCTAATTTCGCAGGAATCCTGAGGAAGAAGATGAAGTTTTCGCGCGTTTAGAAATTTGAAATTTTAACATAATATTTTATGATTTTGTTTTCGTATTATTTCAGTTAAGGCTGCTTGGCCTGGTGGTAAGCGTGTGCCTAGGAAACCTTCAAGACCCAGGTTCGATTCTGGCTGAAGGATATTTTTTGGGTTTTATCATGTATTTTGCAGGTTTGTTATTTGATGATTGGAAGTCACACAACCACCACAAGCGCGCAGGTAGCCTGGCTGGTTTTGCATCTTGCGAAGTGAGGTAAGGGACCTGGGTTCAAATCCCATGTCCTTTCTTTTTGATCAATTTTCCATGTTTTCTTATTTTAACTTATTCTATTATATTATTTCTATTTTATTTAAATTAGTAAATATAATTTATAAATACTATTAAAATACTTTTATTCATATTCTTAAAATATCATAATTTCTTTTCTAAAAATATTTTTTTATATTTATAATATGTATATATAGTTTGTAAATTAATTACTAAATCCTAATATTTTCTAAAATCCTAAAAATATTTTATATAAAACCTAATATTCTCATAAACCCTAATTTATTTTGATTAATCTTAATATTCTTATAAAACCTAATTATATTATAACTTTTAATTCATTTATTTATAAACTTTAATTATGTACATTATTTTATAATTATTATTGAATATAGTTGTCACATGTAAATAATTTTAATTAAATAGAAAACTCTAGATTATTTTTCTAAACCAATTAAAAACTCTAATTTTATCTTATGAACATAATGTATTTTTGTTGCATATTTATTTAATTATAATTAACCAATATTTTTATAATATGTATATAAATTTAAATCATTAGAATAATTTGGTACATAATACTTATTATTTATTTCTTTTATTAAATTCTCTTAAAAAATATTATTTATCTAATTTTAAACTTTAAATTTATTTATTTTCATTATGCTAATTCTTTCATCTTATTCTTATTTATTTTATTACTATTAACCCTCTTTATTTATTTATTTATCTATTATGTGATTGTTTATTTTATTATTATTATTATTACTAACCCACTTAATTATTCATTTATTTGCTTATTTAAATTATTTTAATTATTATTATTATTATGTAATTGTATCCAATATGTAATAGTTGTAGTAATTTTTATTATTTATTTTTAAATGCTATGGTTAGTAAAATAGGGAGTGTAAAACATGTTTGTATGTAAAATTGAATTTAGATCATTAAACCTCAAGACAAATATTTGAATTGGTACACTCACACACGTAAGTCGATCTTGGATCGCCATCTCACTTCTTAAGGGTTACCTCTCAAGTTGCCTAAACAAAAGGTCAAGTAAAGTGTAAAGCAAAAGTCCCTCATCTCATATCATCTAGTCCCTTAACAGATAAAAAGATCAAGTCCCTTAATGGTTGCCTTCGTAATGATCTTGTCCCTTTCGAATAAAGATGATAAGTCCCTTTGAATTGCTTATACACTTTACAGTTGCCTAAATAACAGATGTCCCTTCACATGTCCCTCACACATCCAAGGTAATGACTACCTATTCCATAATAATAGGGATAGTCTTACCACTTAAAGGATATTTAAGAACAGAAAAGACTTAGCTTAGGGTAGGTTCCTCTTATGTACTTGCTCACTTTTTTTTCAAAAAAAACATTTCAAACACTTCACATTTTTCAAGCAATTTTCAAAACAAAGGCTTTATATATATCCGTACATGGATCATTATAAAGTACTTAAGAAAATTTCTAATCACACACTACACATTTCAAAAACATTTTAAAGTGAGCTAAGTAACTAAGAGCCCATGGATAACCATGGATGTAAAGGGTGCTAACACCTTCCCTTTACATAACCTACCCCCCGAACCCAAATATCTTTTAAAGGTCTTTCCTGTTCTTTTATGCCTTTCCTTTGGATAAAATAAAAGTCGGTGGCGACTCTTGCTATCCGCAACATAACTAAAAGTCAGTTCTCCCTCCGTGTTACAGAACTGGCGACTCTGCTGGGGAATTAATAAAAGAGGGGTACCCTTAGGAATTAGATCACTTTAAAATTGTTTGCTTTGTTTGCTTTATACTTATCTTGTTGGGTGCTCTTATGTGTGAAAGATCCTAACCCGGATCTAGTGTACCTTAGGTAAATGGCAATAGACCAAGGAAACTGTACGGCGTATACCGATATGGTTGATCTGGTGGCCATAGTTAGTGTGACTTCTTGGTTGGTGCTTATGTTCCTTAAGTAAGTTAAGGATAATATGAGGCTGCCATATGTTGTCAATGCACTAACTAACTTTTAGAACCCTAGTTATCCCATCTTGGCCTTTAGAAAAGTAGTGAGATAACCGGCTTTGGTGAAGACTGAAGTTGGTTGATACTCGATACTACGCTCATTGAGATTCTAAACTTGGAGAGTTTTGGTTGGCAAGTAAGTTGCTTACTGAACAACCACCCTTGTGAAGGATCAATGATATTGAGATCCCTTAGAACCTGGTTACTTTTGTAGGACAGGATGAACCAACTAAACTTCAGGGGAGGGTACTTACCTTTAAACCTCATGAAAGCCTTTAAACCTAGGACTATGGTGTGACTTGTTTGTGTGTGCCACATGTTTGTGATTGAGCATAACATTATAGCATCATCATGCATCATAAGTATAGCATTTTCACTAACCATTTCAAGGACCAAAGGATTTTTCTTTGTTCTTTGTTGCAGGTCATGGCTTCTGCTCGTAGGAACACTATCAGGATCAACTTTGTAGGCCTACCTCCTAAGCTTAAAGAGTTGGTTTCTCAAATGTATGAAAATTCCCAGTTCATCAAGAGACATGGTCACCTACTGGATCTAGTCACTTCAGGGTTCAATGAAGACATGATGAGTGTTCTGTTTCAGTTCTTTGATCCTAAGCACCATTGCTTCACATTCCCCGACTACCAGCTGGTCCCTACAATGGAAGAGTTCTCTAAATTTCTGGGTATACCTGTACTTGATCAGAAACCATTCACCGGCTTGGAAAAAGAGCCTAAACCTGAGGTTATTGCTGCAACTCTACATCTGAAGAAGTATGACATTGTTCTAAAAACGAGAAGCGGAGTTAAGGGTATTCTTGCTAAGGTGTTGATAGAGAAGGCTCAAGTGTTCTTGAAGGCTATGAGCTATGATGCTTTTGAGGAGATCTTAGCCTTGCTGATTTATGGCTTAGTGTTGTACCCCAATCCAGATCAGTTCATAGACGTTCATGCCATCAACATATTTCTCAGTCACAATCCAGTGCCTACATTGCTTGGAGACATCCTACACTCTCTTCATACTCGTACTATGAAAGCCCGAGGAACTCTGATGTGCTGCATACCTTTGCTATCTAGGTGGTTTATTTCTCACCTTCCTCGATCAATGATGAAGAATGAACAAGGGTTCAGGTGGTCCAAGAGGATTATGTCACTTTCTCATTCAGATATTCATTGGTGCTCCAGGTCTATGGAGAATGTTACTATCATTGACCGTTGTGGGGAGTTTCCTAATGTGCCACTTCTAGGCATAAGAGGAGGCATTACTTACAACCCTTCTTTAGCTCTACGACAGTTTGGTTACGCTCGGAGTGATGGTCCACATGACATGTTGATTCAGGGTATTGTGTTTGACTACGACAACGATCTGCAAGGTTACCGTCAAAGGTTCATGCGAGCATGGGAAAAAGTGAACAAGGTTGACAGCAAGACTCTAGAACCCAAGTACACTATTCCTATGGAAGCTTACCTCAGATGGGTGCGATCTCGTGCTCAGAATCTCATGATGCCATATCCTGCCAGTTACTATGGAGCCTGTTGCTGAAGGGGATACTTCTTATACCATCCTTCACCCAGACATGCCCACTGACATGGAAGACTTACAGAGGTCCTGGATCCAGTTGAAGGAGCAAAGGGATACATTTGAGACTCATTACAAAGCAAGTCAAGAAAGAATCCTGGAGCTAACAAAACAACTTCACGAGGAGCGAAATCTCAACTCATACCTCAACACAAAGAGGAAACGTCCATGGGAGACTTAAAACCCCATATTTGTATTCATTTCATTTTTATTGTAAGCCCAAGTGGCAAACAAGTTTTTTACTAATAAAAGTTTACTTCTTGGTTGTTTAAACAAATTTAAATCCTGCGGTCCTTGAAAACATTGCATACGCATTTATACGCCATATCATTGCATCACAGGTTTCTCAGGTACAGGTTTCTTATCTTCTCGCTGTTTATTTCAGCAATGGCTCTTGAACAAACAGTTAAGGATCTCCAGACACAAAATGCATAGTTCCAAGAGCCGATTCTGAACTTGTCCAAGGGACAAGATGAGTTGAAGGCACTGCTGGCTAAGAAGAGGAATCCTGAGGACAACAAGGATGATCAACTGGAGCAACTACAAGCTGAGATGACAGGAATGAGGATCCAGATGAATGACCAGGTGGCTCTTCTTCAAAGTTTAGCTTAGGGGCAAGAGGAGCTAAGAACCTTTGTCCACAAACTTCAAAGTAATGGAGTCAGGAATCTAATTGTCAGTCAACCTCCATTAAAACAAGATGACTGAGTTGAAAGGAAGATAAGGATAAAAGAAGGTAAGAAACCGGTTACCACTGATTGTTCTTCAATTGAAGAAAAAATACCTGGTAAAGTTAATCCACCTCAACCCAAGGGATGTAGAAGACAGTTTATCAAATTCAGCACTCCAATGTCAGAAGTTCTGCAATACTTGTTGGAGATGAAGCTAATTTCCTTGAAAAATCCTCCTCAAAATCCTAAAACTTCCTCTCCTCACTATAATCCCAAGGAAAGGTGTGAGTATCACTCCAACAGTCCTGGACATGATACTGATAACTGTTGGGCATTGAAGAAAAAGATTCAAGACCTGATTGACGAAGGAATCCTAGAGGTTACTCCAGAAGGTCAAGTTGAGTTCTACTATCGTCCATCAAACATCAAAGCTGCAAGACAAGTTACCCAAAGTAGCAAGAAAGGAAGACTACCTATTCCTGTTGAGATATGGGGCACCTTGGGACATCCAAGTGGCAAATTTGATTTTATGATAAAGTATACTGCTCCTCAAAGTTCACAGATTGCAATTGAGGACATTCAGCCAACTGGATGGGACAACATTTGAATTTTCATTTGTAATTTCTTTTATTTGTTTGAACACTTACTATTATGTTAAACTTTTGTTTTCATTAATGCATTGCATATGTTTGTCTTGAATTAATCCATTCGTTTCACTATATTTAAAAATTATGCTTCTTATTTCTATCTTGTGATATTTAACTCCGGATAAAGCTATAAGCCTGTAGAGGGAGAATGACGAAAACAATACCATAATATTAGGCAGTATGCTTTTGAACAGACTATGCTGACGATGTACAGACATTGTTTCAATTCCTAAACAGTGGAGATATAAGGAAGTTAATCCCTAGTCAACCCTTTTGAGCCTATGAAGTAGTAGTTTTCATTCTCGCACAAATTAAAACCCTTATTCATAACCTGGGGCAGGGTAGTTACTCGGTTAACTCAAATATGCTAATTATTTATGTTGTACACAACTAATGATGGTTCTCTGTAATCATTAAACCTGACAGTCAATATCCAGCAAAAGAAAAGCTTACTAAGTCAAAATCTATGAAGAAGACTTAATAAAACATTAAGACATCCCGCTGACTGTAACCTTGAAATAAGCAGTTCAGGAGGGATAATAAAGTCAAAAAAAAAGAAAGAAAGATAGGTCACTATGAATCCTCAACAAAGAAAGATGACTGAATGTTCAAATAAATTGGTTTCTGAACCATCACAAGTGTCAGTGTTACAATTCCAAAACTACTTTGGAACCTCAATGCATAAGTTAACCGAGCATAGGACTGAAGAACATCATGGAGATTGGGTTAGGTACAAATAAAACTTGAGCCTTTATCCTTTGTTTCTTAAACCGTGAACCAGGCCACGTTACAACCCTTTAAAAGTCCTAACTGAAGCATGGTTATTTCGAAAGCGTACTGCTACAAGAAGGTATCCTGACTCCTTTAGGGCTTATTATAAAACTTGAGTTAATATCACAGTTCTCACAAAAACTGTTTTTCTAAAATAACTTTTTTTCAAAACTTCAAGACAGACATAAGCATTGCATTTTTGAATATATTTGTTTGCATATACCTGAGTGTTTGATAAACAGAGAAACTTACAGGATGAATGTTCAATAAACCAAAGTCCTTCCGATAAACAAAGTTGCTTCCTGGATCAAAGTCCATGTATACAAAGGGGCATAGTCATTATCTCCCAATCAAGGGGGCAGACCATGATACTGCCTAACTCATTTGGGGCAATCAGGACAGGATTCAACTATGTTTAAGTAGCCAGGGGCAGATCTCCTCATCTATCTGAATTACCAAGGGTAACATTACAAAGTTCATGATGTCAAAGGCATATTATTGTGGGGCATTCTGCTTATTTCTCTTGAGGTAATTACATTCAGATACTTCCATTATGGGATAATTCATCCTCAACCAAGGGGCAATGCTTTCTTTTCAAATCTAATATCCGGAGCGTATATGGTCCATCACAATTTGAAGACACGTTCCTCTCATTGTATTACCTTGATATTGGATTCTCAGCATAAGCCATTATGGAAATTAATTGTCTACGCCAGTAGTATCATATGGTGTCAGTATCATTTCTGGGAAGATATTCAGGAAAGTTAAGAATCTCAGGAGCTCTAAATCCAATTGGTTATGCACTCTCGAAGTTGAAACAATTCTGTTTTCAAGTTCAGCTTTACTTTTCCCTTTGAATCCAGATTTACTTTTACCCTATTTGCATAAGCGAAACGTCCATTGGTTGTGTTTGAATGTATGTATGCTTTTGAATATGATTGATGTTTACCAGAAATGCATGAATGCTTAATATGATTGATGTTTACCAGAAATGCATGAAATGCAGTAATAGTATTTACTAAGGACGAACGAGGGAAGGAATTCAACGAAGCTTCGCCGGTTCATCCCCACCAGACAGCTACAAATCCCCCAGTAGGGCAAATCCATCTTCATAAATATTTCAAGTCACATCTCCCCTGGAATTTATATCCATCTCTTTTATCCTCATACGGATAGCCGGGAATTTATTCTTCCAATAGGAGTACGACGAACGAAGACGGGAGTTATGAATACTATATTATCAAACGAGACAGGAACGAGTTCCTCATATTCTTCAGCAACAAATCGGGATTTATTTTCCCTGGCCAGCAGTTGATATACGAAGATATCCGGATACTTCAGGCTGCATAATGCATACATACATCATCTACATCATACCATAACATACATATCCACAAGTACATAATACATTACTTCAGTGCATCATACTATGCATGCATACATAGTGCATAAACTAATATTTTCCTTGCAGGATAGTTATATGCAGGTAAAACAACATCAACAACTTATACCTCGAGACGTTGTTTATCCTCCTGAAAGCTATCACGACTTTGGGCCGTTGTTTATCTTCCCAAAAGTTATACTTATACCTCGGGACGTTGTTTATCCTCCTGAAAGCTATCACGACTTTGGGCCGTTGTTTATCTTCCCAAAAGTTATATCATCACCTTGGGCCGTTGTTTATCTTCCCAAGTACTCTATTATCACTTTGGGCCGTTGTTTATCTTCCCAAGTACCCTATCATGACTTTGGGCCGTTGTTTATCTTCCCAAAAGTTATACCATTACCTTGGGCCGTTGTTTATCTTCCCAAGCACCCTATTATACCTCGGGACGTTGTTTATCCTCCTGAAAGCTATCATGACTTTGGGCCATTGTTTATCTTCCCAAAAGTTATGCCTTTACCTTGGGCCGTTGTTTATCTTCCCAAGTACCCTATCATGACTTTGGGCCGTTGTTTATCTTCCCAAAAGTTATACTCTTACCTCGGGACGTTGTTTATCCTCCTGAAAGCTATCATTGCCTTGGGCCGTGTTTTATCTTCCCAAGTGCTCTATCATGACTTTGGGCCGTTGTTTATCTTCCCAAAAGTTATACTCTTACCTCAGGACGTTGTTTATCCTCCTGAAAGCTATCATTGCCTTGGGCCGTTGTTTATCCTCCCAAAGGTAATGTTGGGACGTTGTTTATCTTCCCAAAAGCTATATCTTCATACTTTGGACTACCTTATTTTCCAAAAAGTATATTTGAAGAACTTTTCTCCAGATGGCATCTTTAAGCCCATCTCCAGCTCATCCTGATGGCATCTCTAAGCCCATCTCCAGTTCCTCCAAGTGGTATCTTCAAGCCCACACAAGCATATACATATAATCATCAGTATTACTCTACACACTGGTGAGTGCAAATTTTTGGGCTTTTGTGTTCAATCCCCTTCAACCTTCCAGGTCACGAATGGCACATATACCAATCTAACCCCTCAGGTTTCAGAAAATTGAACAGGGGCAACTGTTGCACCCCAAAATTTGCCCTCACAAGACAAGAATTTGTGTACTAAGAGGTTCACAAGGTTCACAAAACCTCTCATGAGGTTCATGAGGTTCACAAGGTTCACAATTAGTCAGAAGAGTTGACATTTCCCTCAGACAATGCATCCTCCTAAGCAATGCATCCTAAACTAGGGTTTTGACTTTAATCAGGCTAAGTGGACTTCCAAGACTTCAAGTGAGCTTCATAAAATCTTATATGTGTTCAAGAATCCCCATGACAAGTTTCAAGACTTTTCCCAAAGGTTTGCTCAGTCAGATGATCAGATAGGTCAAAATCAGTCAAAGCAGTTAAAAAGTCAAACTGAGGTCAACTGTGGTCAAACCAAAGTCAAACTTCATGATTTTTTGCCAACATCAAGTATATGAAGTAAAATTCATCATTTGATCAAGGGTTGATCATGATTCATCAAGGAGATTTCAGATCATCAAGAATCAAAAGTTTCTAAATTAGGGTTTCCTTAGGAAAAGTCAACTGAACTTTGACCAGCCATAACTTTCACATGCTTCATCAATTGTTTCCCATCCAAAGCTCATTTTGAAGGAAATTTAATTCTCTACAAATTTGTGTCTCACAAGCCAATCCCAAAAATGCTTCATTTGGAAGGTATGAGCTAAGACATTATAGGTCCTTTTAAAGGTCAACAAAAAGTCAACAACTTCAAAAGGGCATAACTTGAGAATGGTAAAAGATATGGACATGAAACCAATGGGGTTGCTTAGAGGACTCTTTAAGCTTTCTAAAATGTCCAAGAACACCCTCATAGCATTAAAATTGAAGGATTTGTACCCTTGCAAAGTTGGGAAATTTTTGGGTGGTTTATGAAGTAAATGGGGTCTTAAAACCATAATTCTTCAAATGGGCTGAACTTTTTGTGACCCAAGGTGTTCCATGACATCATGCACGAAATTTATTTAATATTTTCATTATTTTATTTATTTTATTTTATTTATTATGATTTTTTATATTAAAAATCATTTTAAATTAAAATAAAATATAAAATATGAAGATTTAAAAAATATTTTGATTCTAGAAGGTCATGAAAGTTAATTGGATCAAATTGATATGAGAATTATGGTGATTGTCTTAAAATAGCAAGGTTACATTCAAGAATATTTGAATTTTAAGACATTATCTTTTTCAATCTTCAATGATCAAAAAGTCCAAAGAATAATCACTTCTCTTGACCTAATTATGTTCTACTATATATACATAACTCATCACAATGCAATGGACACGAATTTGCTGCCTCAAAGACAACTTTCAAACTTTCAAATTCATCAAATGTTTTCAAATTCGGATTCTGATATTTTGTAACTTTTCAGGTGAAATAAGAACATCAATCACTTCCTTGATCATCACTGAATGCATACCAATCATTATCATCATCAGAAACAGGCTCATATGCATAAGCCGAATCACATTTGTTGTGTGTTCTTGAATTTTTCGAATGCATAGATTTATGACCTTTTACTGGATTTTGATGATTGTATGATGTTTGTAGTGTTCTATACATTGTTTATGGCTGGTTTGTTTGAAGCTTTTGTGCAGGTATCAACAATCACCATTGTTAGGGTTTAAGCTCCCGATTTGGGGATTTATGATTAGGGTAATATAAATTAATTCTAACAACATGGCTGGATCGTATATGATGTAAGGATCACTATGGCGTAATCAATTTGTCAAGATTTTACAGGTTTCATGGTGATTGAGAAACCTAGGTTCTGTTGCGAAAACAAATCCGTAGCAAAAATCCCAGCTAAATTCGTAGCTAATTTCGCAGGAATCCTGAGGAAGAAGATGAAGTTTTCGCGCGTTTAGAAATTTGAAATTTTAACATAATATTTTATGATTTTGTTTTCGTATTATTTCAGTTAAGGCTGCTTGGCCTAGTGGTAAGCGTGTACCTAGGAAACCTTCAAGACCCAGGTTCGATTCTGGCTGAAGGATATTTTTTGGGTTTTATCATGTATTTTGCAGGTTTGTTATTTGATGATTGGAAGTCACACAACCACCACAAGCGCGCAGGTAGCCTGGCTGGTTTTGCATCTTGCGAAGTGAGGTAAGGGACCTGGGTTCAAATCCCATGTCCTTTCTTTTTGATCAATTTTCCATGTTTTCTTATTTTAACTTATTCTATTATATTATTTCTATTTTATTTAAATTAGTAAATATAATTTATAAATACTATTAAAATACTTTTATTCATATTCTTAAAATATCATAATTTCTTTTCTAAAAATATTTTTTTATATTTATAATATGTATATATAGTTTGTAAATTAATTACTAAATCCTAATATTTTCTAAAATCCTAAAAATATTTTATATAAAACCTAATATTCTTATAAACCCTAATTTATTTTGATTAATCTTAATATTCTTATAAAACCTAATTATATTATAACTTTTAATTCATTTATTTATAAACTTTAATTATGTACATTATTTTATAATTATTATTGAATATAGTTGTCACATGTAAATAATTTTAATTAAATAGAAAACTCTAGATTATTTTTCTAAACCAATTAAAAACTCTAATTTTATCTTATGAACATAATGTATTTTTGTTGCATATTTATTTAATTATAATTAACCAATATTTTTATAATATGTATATAAATTTAAATCATTAGAATAATTTGGTACATAATACTTATTATTTATTTCTTTTATTAAATTCTCTTTAAAAATATTATTTATCTAATTTTAAACTTTAAATTTATTTATTTTCATTATGCTAATTCTTTCATCTTATTCTTATTTATTTTATTACTATTAACCCTCTTTATTTATTTATTTATCTATTATGTGATTGTTTATTTTATTATTATTATTATTACTAACCCACTTAATTATTCATTTATTTGCTTATTTAAATTATTTTAATTATTATTATTATGTAATTGTATCCAATATGTAATAGTTGTAGTAATTTTTATTATTTATTTTTAAATGCTATGGTTAGTAAAATAGGGAGTGTAAAACATGTTTGTATGTAAAATTGAATTTAGATCATTAAACCTCAAGACAAATATTTGAATTGGTACACTCACACACATAAGTCGATCTTGGATCGCCATCTCACTTCTTAAGGGTTACCTCTCAAGTTGCCTAAACAAAAGGTCAAGTAAAGTGTAAAGCAAAAGTCCCTCATCTCATATCATCTAGTCCCTTAACAGATAAAAAGATCAAGTCCCTTAATGGTTGTCTTCGTAATGATCTTGTCCCTTTTGAATAAAGATGATAAGTCCCTTTGAATTGCTTATACACTTTACAGTTGCCTAAATAACAGATGTCCCTTCACATGTCCCTCACACATCCAAGGTAATGACTACCTATTCCTTAATAATAGGGATAGTCTTACCACTTAAAGGATATTTAAGAACAGAAAAGACTTAGCTTAGGGTAGGTTCCTCTTATGTACTTGCTCACTTTTTTTTCAAAAAAAACATTTCAAACACTTCACATTTTTCAAGCAATTTTCAAAACAAAGGCTTTATATATATCCGTACATGGATCATTATAAAGTACTTAAGAAAATTTCTAATCACACACTACACATTTCAAAAACATTTTAAAGTGAGCTAAGTAACTAAGAGCCCATGGATAACCATGGATGTAAAGGGTGCTAACACCTTCCCTTTACATAACCTACCCCCCGAACCCAAAAATCTTTTAAAGGTCTTTCCTGTTCTTTTATGCCTTTCCTTTGGATAAAATAAAAGTCGGTGGCGACTCTTGCTATCCGCAACATAACTAAAAGTCAGTTCTCCCACTGTGTTACAGGAAGTTAGAGGTTTCTTGGGACGATTGAATTACATTGCAAGATTTATTTCCCAATTAACTGCCATCTGTGAGCCAATCTTCAAATTGTTGAAGAAAGATCAGGTGATGGAATGGAATGATGAGTGTCAGACTGCCTTTGATGAAATCAAGAAATATCTGCTAGAACCTTCAATTTTGATGCTACCAGTTGATGGAAGACCCTTGATTATGTACTTAACAGTGTTAGACAACTCAATGGGGTGTGTGTTGGGGCAACATGACGAGTCTGGTCGAAAAGAGCAGGCAATATACTACCTTAGCAAAAAGTTTACCGACTGTGAAACAAGATACTCACTGCTCGAGAAAACTTGTTGCGCTTTGGCATGGGCTGCTCGCCGACTAAGACAGTATATGTTGACTCATACTACCTTATTGATTTCGAAGATGGATCCAATCAAGTACATATTTGATAAACCTGCTCTCTCCGGAAGAATTGCAAGATGGCAAATGATCTTGACAGAATATGACATACAGTATACTACTCAGAAGGCCATTAAGGGAAGTGTTGTAGCTGATCATTTGGCTCATCAAGCAGTGGATGATTACCAGTCAATGAGTTTTGAGTTTCCTGATGAAGACATTATGATTATTACCAAAGAACCTGGACAATATGACGGACCTGAACAAGGATCCCGATGGACTATGGTTTTTGATGGAGCTTCTAATGCACTTGGTAATGGTGTTGGTGTTATGATTAGTTCCCCTGAAGGTTGTCATACCCCGATTACGGCCAGACTTTGTTTCTATTGTACTAATAATATGGCTGAGTATGAGGCATGTATCCTAGGTATCAAAGCTGCCATTGATATGAAGATTCAGTTCCTTGACGTGTATGGAGATTCAGCCCTGGTAGTAAGTCAGATCAAAGGAGATTGGGATACCAAGCATGATAATCTCATTCCTTACAGAGAACATGTGTTGTCTTTGATCCCACATTTCAGAGAGATTACCTTTGGACATATTCCACGAAGAGAAAATCAGTTGGCAGATGCACTAGCCACCATGGCATCTATGTTTGAGATTAGCTGGGATGATGATGCTCCCAAGATTACTATTGATAGATTCGAGAAGCCTGCATACTGCAATGAGATTGGCACTGAAGAAGCAGAAGAGAAGCCTTGGTTCTATGAAGTGAAAAGATATCTTGAAGCTCAGGAGTTCCCTGAAGGGGCATCTATCAAAGATAGGAAGTTCCTGAGAAGGTTTTCTGCTAAGTTCTTTTTGAGTAATGGAATTCTATACAAACGCAATCATGATTCAACTATGCTTCGTTATATGGATAAGAAGGAAGCAACAGAGATTATGGAAGATATGCATGATGGGATCTTTGGCACTCATTCTAGTGGTCACACTATGGCAAAGAAAATATTGAGAGCAGGTTACTATTGGTCTACCATGGAAGCTGACTGCTATCAACATTCCAGAACATGTCACAAGTGTCAAATCTATGCTGATAAAGTACATATACCTCCTTCACCATTGAATGTGTTGACTGCTCCTTGGACTTTTGCTATGTGGGGCATTGATATGATTTGTGAGATCAAGCCTACTGCTTATAATGGGCATCGTTTCATCCTGGTCGCTATTGATTACTTCACAAAGTGGGTGGAAGCAGCTTCATTTGCATCTGTTACTAAGAATGTGGTGGATCGATTCATTAAGAATAATCTCATATGTAGATATGGCATCCCTGAAAGGATTATTACTGACAATGGCTCTAACCTGAACAACACTATGATCACTGATCTCTGCATGCAGTTCAGGATTAAACATCACAACTCTTCTCCGTATCGTCCAAAGATGAATGGGGCAGTTGAAGCTGCTAACAAGAACATTAAGAAGATTATACAGAAGATGACTGTTACTTACAAGGATTGGCATGAGATGTTACCATTTGCTCTTCATGGTTATCGTACTACAATACGTACTTCAACAGGGGCAACCCCATTCTCCTTAGTCTATGGTATGGAAGCAGTTTTGCCCATTGAAGTTCAGATTCCCTCCTTGAGAATTATGAAGGATGCAGGTTTGGATGAAGATGAGTGGATTCAGACTCGACTTGACCAGATAAATTTGATTGATGAGAAAAGGTTAGCAGCAATTTGTCATGGCCAGATGTACCAGAAACGGATGATCAAAGCTTTTAATAAGAAGGTTAAGCCAAAGGTATATCAGGCTGGTGATTTGGTAATCAAGCGTATCATATTACCACAGGGTGATCCTAAGGGCAAGTGGACTCCAACATATGAAGGACCATTTGTAGTCAAGACATTATTCTCAGGAGGTGCTATGATACTTACTACTATGGACGGTGAAGACTTCCCACAGCCTGTAAACGCAGACATAGTTAAAAAATACTACGCATAAAAAGAGACCCGCTAGGTTGACTGGCCTAGGCAAAAATAAGGGCATCCCGGCGAACCAAAAGGGTTCGGGTAAAAATTAGGGATATATAAAAAAAAAATGTACACCCGACAAGTCGAAAACCGGAAAAGGCGGCTTGGGCAAAAAAGGGTATCCCGGTGGATTGAAAACCTGAAAGGGAAATCCAGGCAAAAGTTAGGGATTAAAGCGTATGACTATGTCTCGTTTGGATCACCCATGTAACTACAACCAGTTGTGCTACTTACTCGAGCTCGAACAGATAAAGCTCAATCCAATTGTTTTCGTCTCAACAACAGAAGATGAGATACTTGGAGATAATGGAAATAGTAGAATTGAAACTCAATAGGATTATTCCCCACATAGCTGATTTCTTTGTCTTGTAAAATTTTTTTATGACGAATTCCTCTTACTAGGATTTCTGTTTCCTTGTACAAACTCACCCATGTACGGGTCACTTTGTGATATAAATAAAATTCCATCTTTGAATCCAGATTTACTTTTACCCTATTTACATAAGCGAAACGTCCATTGGTTGTGTTTGAATGTATGTATGCTTTTGAATATGATTGATATTTACCAGAAATGCATAAATGCTTAATATGATTGATGTTTACTAGAAATGCATGAAAATGCAATAATAGTATTTACTAAGGACGAACGAGGGAAGGAATTCAACAAAGTTTCGCTGATTCATCCCCACCAGACAGCTACAAAGCCCTTAGTAGGGCAAATCCATCTTCATAAATACTTCGAGTCACATCTCCCCTGGAATTTATATCCATCTCTTTTATCCTCATACGGATAATCGGGAATTTATTCTTCCAATAGAAGTACGACGAACAAAGACGGGAGGTTATGTATACCTTACTATTGAACGAAGACGGGAGGTTATGAATACTATATTATCAAACGAGACGAGAACGAGTTCCTTATATTCTTCACTATATTATCAAATAAAACGAGTTCCCCACATTCTTCAGCAATAAATCGGGATTTATTTTCCCTGGCCAGCATTTGTTATACAAAGATACCCGGACGCTTCAGACTGCATGATGCATACATACATCATTTACATCATACCATAATATACATATACATAAGTACATAATACATTACTTAAGTGCATCATACTATACATGCATACATAATGCATAAACTAATATTATCGTGCAGAATGTTATAATCCTGTTTTTCAGATCAATTCTCCAGCAGGCAAACTCCATCAACAATTTGTTACCTTGGGCCGTTGTTTATCTTCCCAAAGGTTATTTCATTACCTCAGGACGTTGTTTATCCTCCTGAAAGGTATCATGACCTTGGGCCATTGTTTATCTTCCCAAAGGTTACCTCATTATCATGGGACGTCGTTTATCTTCCCGAAGGCTATCTTGAGACGTCGTTTATCTTCTCAAAAGCCATATCATGAACTTTGGGCCGTTGTTTATCCTCCCAAAAGTTATGTTTATACCTCAGGACGTTGTTTATCCTCCTGAAAGCTATCATTATACCTCAGGACGTTGTTTATCCTCCTGAAAGCTATCATGACCTTGGGCCATTGTTTATCTTCCCAAAGGTTACCTCATTATCATGGGACGTCGTTTATCTTCCCGAAGGCTATCTTGAGACGTCGTTTATCTTCTCAAAAGCCATATCATTCCTTTGGGCCGTTGTTTATCTTCCCAAAAGTTATACTTATACCTCAGGACGTTGTTTATCCTCCTGAAAGCTATCATTATACCTCAGGACGTTGTTTATCCTCCTGGAAGCTATCATTACTTTGGGCCGTTGTTTATCCTCCCAAAAAGCTATATCTTCATACTTTGGACTACTTTATTCTCCAAGAGATATATTTGAAGAACTTTTTCCAAGTGGCATATTTAAGCCCACTCAAGCATATACAGCTAGTCATCAATATCATTCTACGCACCGGTGCGTGCAAATTTTTGGGCTTTTGTGTTCAATCCCCTTCAACCTTCCAGGTCACGACTGGAAAATATACCAATCTAACCCCTCAGGTTTCAGAAAATTGAACAGGGGCAGCTGTTGCACCCCAAAATTTGCCCTCACAATATAAGACTTTGTGTGCTAAGAGGTTCACAAGGTTCACAAGCTTTGCAAGACCTCTCATAAGGTTCACAAGACCTCCCATGAGGTTCACAAGGTTCACAAGACCTCTAATGAGGTTCATAAGGTTCACAAGACCTCCCATGAGGTTCACAAGGTTCACAAGACTTCTCATGAGGTTCACAAGGTTCACAAAGTTCACCCTTAGTCAGAAGATTTGACAATTCCCTCAGACAATGCATCCTCCTAAGCAGGACATCCAAAACTAGGGTTTTGACTTTAATCAATCTAAATGAACTTCCAAGGCTTCAAGTGAGCTTCATAACACCTTATATGTGTTAAATAATCCCCATGACAAGTTTCAAGACTTTTCTCAAAGGTTTGCTCAGTCAGATGATCAGATAGGTCAAAATCAGTCAAAGTAGTTAAAAAGTCAAACTGAGGTCAACTGTGGTCAAACCAAAGTCAAACTTCATGATTTTTTGCAAACATCAAGTATATGAATTAAAATTCATCATTTGATCAAGGGTTGATCATGATTCATCAAGGATATTTCAGATCATCAAGAATCAAAGGTTTCTAAATTAGGGTTTCCTCAGGAAAAGTCAATTGATCTTTGACCAGCCATAACTTTCACATGCTTCATCAATTTTTTCCCATCCAAAGCTCATTTTGAAGGAAATTTAATTCTCTACAACTTTGTGTCTCACAAGCCAACCCCAAAAATGCTTCATTTGGAAGGTATGAGCTAAGACATTATAGGTCCTTTTGAAAGTCAACGAAAAGTCAACAACTTCAAAAGGGCATAACTTGAGAATGGTAAAAGGTATGTACATGAAACCAATGGGGTTAGTTATAGGACTCTTTAAGCTTTCCAAAATGTCCAAGAACACCCTCATAGCATTAAAATTTTAGGATTTGTGCCCTTGCAAAGTTGGGAAATTTTTGGGTGGTTTATGAAGAAAATAGGGTCTTAAAACCAAATTCTTCCAAATGGGCTGAACTTTTTGTGACCCAAGGTGTTCCATGACATCATGCACGAAATTTATTTAATATTTTCATAATTTTATTTTATTTATTTTATTTATTATGATTTTTTATATTAAAAATCATTTTAAATTCAAATAAAATATAAAATATGAAGATTTAAAATATATTTTGATTCTAGAAAGTCATAAACCTTGATTGAATTAGATTGATATGAAAATTATGGTGATTGTCTTAAAATAGCAATGTTATATCAAAAAATATTTGAATTTTAAGACATTATCTTTTTCAATCTCCAAAAATCAAAAAGTCCAAACAATGATCCTATTTTTTGACCTAGCTTCATTCAACTATAAGTATACAAACCTAACACAATGCCAAGGGACGAAAATTCTGCCTCAAGAGTAAGTTTCCACTTTTTAAAAACTCACCAAAAACATAATTCGGATTTCACTCTTCAAGCTCTTTCAAGGCAATTTGAAGGTTGATACATGTTCTATGGACATCATTGAACCTATTCCAATCATTAAAAGCATCAAAAACATGACATAATGCATAACCCGAATCAAACTTTTCATGCTTTGATGATTTTTTCGTTTTCTTATATTTGTATGTTAGAAATGAGATTTGATCATTGTTTCATGTTTGTATTGAGTTGTTGATTGTTTCTGGGTTGTTTAATTGAAGTTTTGATACAGGTTTAAAGAATTGCCATTGCTAGGGTTTCGGCTAAGCTTTTAGGGCTTCACACTAAACCTAATATAAATGAATTTGAAAAACATAGGATGATTGTGTAAGCTCTGGGGATCACAATACCCTAATCAATTGAAGAAAATTGTACTGTTTGCTTGATGGTTGAAATTCGCAGGTTCTGGATATCAAGAACTCGCAGGAAAATGCGTAGATGAATTCGCAGCAAAATTCGAAGGTAGCCAGGAGGAAGACGAAGACCTTTGGCGCGCGTTCTGGAATTCAAATATTACTCTTAATATTTTATGAAATTGTTTCTGATTTGTTTCACAAGCGTATGCCTGGCTCAGTGGTAAGGGACGCGCGCGTATTGCCTCAAGGCTTGGGTTCGATTCCTGGAGGCAGCATTATTTTTGTTACATTTTCTCATCTATTCATAGAACCTAATATATTATTAGTTGTTGTGGATTATACATCAGATGCGCCCTTCTGGCTGGATGGTAAGAGTGTTTGCTTGTTGCGTGAGGGTCCTGGGTTCGAATCCCCCCCTAGGCCCTTTTTGTGCTTTTGTTTTGTTTTGTTATGATTTTCAGGATTTGAAACAAAACCATATGGAGTTCCCTCTTTCTCACCTGCGCGTGCGTAGCCCAGTGGCTGGTGTGTTGGTCTTGGGAGTGTGAAAGCTCAGGGACTGGGTTCGAATCCCAGTCCAGGTAAGTTCTTTTTTCACTTTTTCTTGTTTTTTCTATTTAATTTGTTTATATTATAGTTAATTAAATTTAAATGATAAAAAGAAACATGTTTATACTATTTTCTTTTCTATAATTCAAAATTCATCTTTTCAAAAATTAAACTCTATTAGTAAAATTATTTAATATTTATTTTTGTATATTATTAATATTATATAATTGTGTATAATTAATTTAGATAATTAACCCTAATTTATTTTTCTAAACATATAAACCCTAATATTTTATAAAAACCTAAGTATTTTTACAAACCCTAATTTTCTTTTACAAAAATCTAATTATATTATAACTTTTAATTTATTTATTTGTAAACTTTAATTATGTACATATTTTTATAATTTGTTTATAATTATTATTTAATATAATTTTTGCATGTAAATAATTTTAGATTATGCTTAAAATAATTAAAAAAACTCCTAATTTAATTTTGTAAATATAATTTATTTTTATAATATGTTTATTTAATTATAATTAACCTTATGTTTATAACATGTATATAATTTAAATCTTTATAATAATTAGTATATAGTATGAATTGTTTATTTTTCTTCTTAAAAATCTTAAAAAAATAATTATCTATTAAAAATTGCACTCATTATTATGTTAATTTCTTGATTTTATTCTTATTAATTTTTGTTATTACTAACCCCATTTATTTATTATATGGTTTTCATTATTATTATTGTTACTAACCCCATTATTTATTATTGCTTATTTATTTAATTTATTTTAATTATTATTATTATGTAATTGTATCCTTTATGTAATATTTGTAGTAGTAATTTTTATTATTTATTTTAAACGCTATGGTTAGTAATATAGGGAGTGTAAAACATTTTGTGTTTAAGAATTAATTTAGATCATTAAATTTCAAGATAAAGTTTAAATTGGTACACTCACACACGTAAGTCGATCTTGGATCGCCATCTCACTTCTTAAGGGTTACCTCTCAAGTTGCCTAAACAAAATGTCAAGTAGGGTGTATAAA
Organism: Lathyrus aphaca; assembly: GCA_963966055.1. NCBI lineage: Eukaryota > Viridiplantae > Streptophyta > Magnoliopsida > Fabales > Fabaceae > Lathyrus > Lathyrus aphaca. Next base: position 118,949,710 of record OZ014524.1, on the reverse strand, counting down.
GCAAAGTCCCTCATCTCATATCATCTAGTCCCTTAAACAGATAAAAAGATCAAGTCCCTTCGAATGTTGCCTTCATAAATGATCTTGTCCCTTTCGAATAAAGATGATAAGTCCATTCGAATTGCTTATACACCTTACAGTTGCCTAAATAAACAGTTGTCCCTTCACTTGTCTCTCACACATCCAAGGTAATGACTACCTATTCCTTAATAATAGGGATAGTCTTACCATTTAAAGGATATTCAAGAACAGAAAAGACTTAACTTAGGGTAGGTTCCTCTTATGTACTTGCTCACTTTTCAAAAACATTTCAAACGCTTCACACTTTGTTCAAACAAATTTTCAAAACAAAGTCTTTATATATATCCGTACATGGATCATTATAAAGTACTTAAGAAAATTTCTATTCACACACTTCACATTTCAAAAACATTTTAAAGTGAGCTAAGTAACTAAGAGCCCATGGATAACCATGGATGTAAAGGGTGCTAACACCTTCCCTTTACATAACCTACCCCCCGAACCCAAAAATCTTTTAAAAGGTCTTTCCTGTTCTTTTATGCCTTTCCTTTGGATAAAATAAAAGTCGGTGGCGACTCTTGCTATCCGCAACATTTAACTAAAGTCAGTTCTCCCACCGTGTTACATTCCCACGCGATTCACCCCACCATAGCATTTGTGTACTTCTCATCATAGTGGTTCATTGCTCATCCCCATCTTCCCTATCCATCATACGACCTTGATTTAGTCAACAAACTTCGACTAAAGACCATGATATGGACCGCAGACTCAGCACTAATGGGCCTAGAGTTTATGATTTTCGCACCCCTTTATTCTAAGCCCAGTAAAGTTTAACCAGGAAATTGTTCTATTTTCACCCCCACTTCTATTTTTCTTTCTTTTTATTTTTCTGTTTCATACCTTTTCAATTTTAATCAACAAAAAATACTAAAATTCATGATAAAATTCTATAAAAATTATAGTAGCCTTTTAATTCATTTTAGAAATTTGCTATGTTTTTACTTTCTGATTTTTTCCATTTTTCAATTTAATTTCGATTTTCCATTTAATTAGTGTTATATTGAATTCTTTCATGAACACTTTATTTTGTACATTTTATTTCTCTCACTTCCTGTAAGATTTTTGTACCATTATTTTTCTATGATTAGAGGACTAATGATAGAACCTGGAATAATTTTGTTGTATTTTTTAGGCCATTTTATCAACTGTTTTGCTAGTATTGTTTGTGTAAAATTGTGATTAGATCTTAGGTAGATTTAAGTGACCATTTGACATAGTTAGGTTATGAAGTTTTAGGAGATTTTTTTAACATAATATTAGATTCAAGTTAGAGACCCCAGGGAATTAATTCCATATTTTCCCCCGGACTTTTGCTATTTTTAGTGCCTTGATTTTATTCAACTTTTCCATTGTAAATCCATCTAGTTTAGCTTAGGATTTTATGGTGCATTAGGACATAGATTAATTAAGCTTGATCTTAGAATATTATAAGGCCTTAGTGTGGTTTAGCTACTGATTTTAGAATGTTGATATCATGCAAGATCCTTTAGTTTTAGGACTTAGGCTTAGAAACCATTCAAGTGTGTTTACATGAAGCGATTAGCCTTTATATTTGTTTTATGTGCTTTATGTGCATTTTAGAAATTCTCGCAAATTTTTACACCTTTATTCATTTGTCCATATTTTTGCATCCTCATCTTCATTTCATTTACTAACACTCTTTTTATGGTGCAAGGTATTATGCGAAGATTCTCTTACAGATTTGGATTATTTTTATTTTTATGCCTTGATTGTATTTTTGTGGTTTATACCTTGTGATGTAATAATTGGAGTTTTATGTGTGATACCTATAAGTAGGATAGAAAAAGATAAAATGAAGCGTTTAGATGACCAATTTTCAAAAATAAAGAAAGGAGTTATTCGACCCAAAATCGAAGAATTTCAAAAAAAATAAATAAATAAAGTTTCATGTGACATTAGGATTCCTCGATTATCATCGCTCCACTCCAATACACCAAAAGCAAACCTTGTATGTTGCACACCATAAGTCGTGCGTCTCAGCACCATGCAAGCAACCCACCCGATCCATTGTTTCGTCTCATTTGCTATTTACACATGTTTTTATCCACCATGACGTAGGAGGACCATATTACTTTTTGTACTCGCATTTCTAGTCTAATTTCCGCTTAGGTAGCTTTAATCTTTCAAGCTTCACTAACCATAGGTCATCATTAAACTCAATTAATTTAGGGTAAGTCTAGTTTCCCTTAGAGTTTTTCCTTTTATAATTTGAGTCTCACTTCTCACCTTTAAAGAAAAGAAAAAAACATTTAAAAGGAAAGTAGGTACAATACGCCACGAGCCTTAAGCTATATGGGAAATGATTAGCGGAGGTCTCCTCCACTCTTCTAGGATACTTTTCAAATGTCCCATTGGGGGTGACCTTGGAAGGTATTCGCTCCTTTATTATAGTCTTTAGTGTAGTACCCACGATAAACATAAAGTCAAAACACTTCTTCTAAAAGACAATAAACCAACAAGACAACACGTCTTCTCTTCTCATCTCCCATTCTTTGCGGATGATTGTGACTTGCCTCGATAGTTCAAACAGCGATATGGTAAACACCCTCGAGTCAGAGCCGGTAACGCCTAAGTTAGAACTATGGCGACGTCATCCTAAAAGGCACAAACAAGTTTCCGCCTTAGTTAGACGAACTACGGCGACTCTGATCCTCATTTTCCCGATGAGGTACGTAGGCAGTGGGGTAGGGCCCGTTCGAGCACATTCTTTATTTTCCCTACATTTCCCTCTTTCTTTCCATTCTCCTTTCCAATTCCCTTTTCTCATTTCAGTTCCACTCCAGTGGCAGTTCTTTTGTTCAGCAGCATTTTATTTCTCACCCTTTGAAACAGACTAACAAGTGTGGATCCTGTCGGGTACGGCAGACGAATTGGGGTGCTAATACCTTCCCAGTTTGTAACCGACTTTCGGACCCAGATCTTTGGTTCGCAAGGCCTCGTCATTTCCTTCTTCCTTAGGTTTGTGCAGCATTACCTTTCCCGTTTCTTTGGGATAAAAATGTCTGGCTGGCGACTCTACCTTTTCCGCGCCACTTTCGCGTTTGTACTAGGATGAAAATCCCGGGAGAGACAACTGGCGACTCTGCTGGGGATCGAACCCAGAATCTCTGGTTTCCCCTTTGAGAGTCAATCCTAGAGCTTGTCTGTTTCTATTTTCTTTGGGTGTTTATTCGTTTGCTGTTATAGTTTAGTTTAGCTTTACTGTTTTATTTACACTTCATCGCTTTACTTTACAACTTTATTTACAACTTTCTGCATTTTACTTTACTGTTGCATATATTGGCATATACTGTACTGGTTGTTCTGGTTTTCCTTGGCGGGATGAGATTATTGTAAGATAAGCCAATTACTCGACTTGAGTATAACATAGGTTTTAGAGTGGGCAGTCGTGTGGCTTGCATGGTCTTGAGCACGTGTAGTTTTCACGAGTCCCACACCCAGATCAGGCTCTCTTGGGTTATGTTCTATACTGCCTAGGAAGACCATAAAATGGTCCCACCTGAGCTGCTAACACTGGGAACCGATCACCGAGGACATTAGTGGAAACAACCCTCTCCAGTGGTGACAATGGCAGACCACATTTTTGTGGCAAACCCATTCGCACCCGAGGGCCCACTGGGAAGTCGCACAGGATGACCTTGTTCTCTCATAGGAACCTAGTTAAAGCAACTGGTCATATGACAATAGTATTGTAGCCTTCAGGATGAATGTACTATTGTTTCTCGACTTCAGTGCTTGAAGCCGGGAACTTATGAGGGATGCTTGTTTTCTCAGACTCAGCTGAGACCTCCCTGAGTAGTACATAATGCCAAACCGATTCCCTGATTTGGTCATGAGCCATTTCTTGGAAATGGTGAACATATTATTGCTGCTCGGCTTTGAGAGTCTGTGATGTTGACCCGGAGCATACCAGTGAGGTGGGGGGATTGTTTATAGGTTTGCAGGAAAACTGACCTTCAACCTACCTTGTTCATGATACTTGGGTTTTCTTTTGACACATACTTATGATCTGGTACTCTTGACAGTCGATATTTAGGAAAATCAGAAGGAAATACAACAATGCTCAATATATGCAACAATGATCACATGCCATTGCATTTCATCACATAATCCGCATACTTGCATTCCTAACGCATGTTTATTCATTTGCAGGGTTGCATATCACATCCTTTATTCCAGTTGTGGGTATTGTTCTATGAGAACGGAGTCCAAGAAAAAGACCAAGTGTATTATCTCCTACAAGGTTCATCAACCTGTTATGAAGTAAATCCTCAAAGTGAAATCCTTAGCTCCTTCATAGGTTCTCAATGTCTTCAAGCAGGATTACAGGTGGATTTTGTATTTCATAGAGCCATCAGTGACTACTCTTTCAGAGGGATGCACACCTTGCTATAGTTTTATGATCCATAACTTAGATGTTTCGTACTTTCTGACTTCGTGTTGGCACCTACACTAGAGGAGTACTCGAGCATCCTGAGAGTTTCCGTGAAGGACTGTGCACCATTCTTTGGGTCCAAGATTGACCCCGACTTCAAAGATGTAGCAACTGCTCTTTATTTGAGCAAGTTATTATTGGAAGACCAGATTGATAGCAAAGGAGGCTTCCGAGGATATCATTTTAGTTTCTTGTTAGATGAGGCTACTAAAGCAGTTGAAGCAAAAAGTTGGAGTACCTTCAATGTGATCCTAGCTTTGCGTATCTATGGAATTAATTTGTTCCCAAACATGCCGAACTTCGTGGATGTCGATGCTATTCACATTTTCATAGCAAAGAATCTTGTTCCTACTCTCTTAGGAGATCTCTACCACTTTGTGCATTATAACAATGAGAAACGAAGGGGTGGAATGTTGAATTGTTGCGCGACTGTATTCTATAAGTGGTTCACACGTTTTCTTCCACAGTCAGGGGCTTTTGAGAGGACGAAGAATTCACTTGAATGGTCGGAAAGACTGATGGGCTTGAAAGCAAAGGACATTGTCTGGGTTAATCATGGATTGCAGTGCATTGACATTCTTCATAGTTGCGGAGGATTCCCTAATGTTCCATTGATCAGGAGGAAATGGGGAATTAATTATAACCTTTCTCTCACGGTTAGAAAATTTGGGTACGCCTTGAAGGAACCACTAACGGCTGTGGACATCACATAGTCCTTATATTTCCAATCAAAAGACGGATTCGAGATTGCTCACAAAGCTTCCAATGCTTGGCATAATCGAAAGACAATAGGGAAGAAGACTTTGGGAGTAGGGGATTGCCGAATGTATCCACCGTTTGCAGAATGGCTAAGAGAACGAGTTGAAATGTTACTATTTCCATTTGGGCCTGTGCCTCTTCTATATCCCACGGTCATTGAACAACCTACTACAGTTAGCATTGAAGAGTTCAACAAGGTGAATACGGAAAGAGACATATTGTTAAAGGAGAATGCACAGCTGAGTCAAGAGTTTGCTAAGGTTAATCGTGCCAGAATTGAGATTGAGTGGAAGGCTCAAGAAGATGCTGAGAAGCATGTTATCGCAAGGCAACAATGTGAAGTTGAGTTAGCTCGGTATGCAAGGTTCGAGTTTTCTACTAGGAGTTCTTCCAAGGAACATATTGACACTAGGAGGCAACTGGATCAAAAGAGCTTGATGTTTGAGAACATGAAGAAGAGGCATGCAGCTTACAGGATCAAAAGAGAGGAACAAGATAAAGTTCAAGCTGAAGAGATCGCGAGTAAGCTAAAGGAGAAAGATGAAGAGATGGCCGGTAAGTTGAAAGAAAAGGATGCAGAACTTGCTAAGGCCCGAGAGGAAGTTGCTTATTACAAGCGGATGATGATCTACTATCAGAAGAAGCTGAAGAGAGTTGAGGATAACCAGGTGCAGACGAAGGAATTGGTAGAAGTTCCAAAGGAAGGACCGATCGTTGACTCAGACCTAGATAGAGGATCACATTGATAAACACATCTTTCTGTTTGCTTGTATGTTGTGGGATTAACATCAGGACTGTTGATGGAATCTTTTTATCATTGCACTTCTGTTTAAGGTCTATGTTTCGTGTGTTTTGACTATATCAACAAGTGTTTATCATTAAAAGATCTCTTTACTATCATTCTGTGTGCTCTCGCTTTGTGATCACCGACACATCTGGCACATTTGCAAAACACCTTGGTCTTCATATTCTTGGAATTGTTTGGCACGTCTGTTACACACACACACACCTTATATTATCAACATTGCTTGTTATTTGCAGCAAAAAGAGCTTTTGTCTTCATTAAACCCACAAAATTGGAATCAGGGGATGGAATTCCCTAAAGAATGAATAGACATGCCATAAGCATTCATTTCATGCATATCATATGTTAGAACAAATGTGGTTCTGAACCTCTAAGTGTTTTGATGATAACAAAGTCTTTCATATTAAGTTCTAATGAATATACGTACCCTTGTGTAGAAGATAATATTGCTTGAGTAATCCGTACGAGCTAAGGAGAACCATTATAGAAGATACGCTCAAAGAAGAATCCAGCATTAAATGGCACATTTATCTGCTGGGCATATATTATTTATTATCTCTGATTTCCGCTTAGAAGATGCTGGTATCCTTATTAAAAAGCTTTAATTAAAGAATACGTTCTTTAATATTCAAAGACAAGTATCTCTACTTATGGAAAGAAATTAAGGTATTAAAGTATATCCTAATTTGGCTCAAGATGTCTTCAACGGCTACTTTATCAAGAACTATATAAAGGACATCATTTGAAGAAAACATGGACGACACGCAACGCTATACACGTTATCATATATTCAAGCAATTCTTTTTGTTCTTATTGTTGTAACTATCACTTAGTGATATCTGCTTATCTAGAAGCATTCTAAGTTACGTTCTTATTATTCTTGTAATAACTATTGTTTTTCCTTGAGTGACTAAGTTTAGTCAGAAGACTCAAGAAGACATTGACTGTAGGTCTTTGTGTGTATTCTTATTGAATAGTGGATTAAGACCTCAGTAGAGGCAAAATCACCTTGGCGGGTGGACTGGATGTAGTTTGAGTTCAAACGAACCAGGATAAAGTAAACGTGTCATCAGAAGTTCATTTTAATTATTTCAGAAAACCCAATTCCAACCCCCCTTCCTTGTGTTTTGCCACCTTCAATTGGCATCAGAGCGCTAGGTTCTGAGTATTACACTTAACCGTGTCAGTAAAAGATCCAGAAGATAAACACATGGCAGAAACTGGAATTAACAATGACTATCAGAATGACAAGATCAATGCTAAACCACCAATGTTCAATGGCGACAATTTCGACTACTGGAAGGATGTTCTAGAGAGTTTCTTTCCAGCTCTAGATGGAGATCTCTGGGACATGGTGACAGATGGATATATTCATCCTGTTGGAGAAGATGGTCAGAAGATTGAAAGAAAAAATATGACAGTTCAACAGAAGAAGGAATTCAAAAATCACCACAAAGCTAGGACCATACTTCTAAGTGCTATCTCGTACACAGAATATGAGAAGATCACAAACAGGGATTCAGCCAAACACATGTTTGATTCTCTAAGGATGACACATGAAGGCAATTCTCAAGTCAAGGAGACCAAAGCTCTAGCTCTCATCCAGAAGTATGAAGCTTTCAAGATGGAAGAAGATGAAACCATTGAAAAAATGTTTTCAAGGTTCCAAATTCTGGTTGCTGGACTAAAAGTTCTGGACAAAGGCTACTCAACAGCAGATCATGTGAAGAAAATCATCAGAAGTTTACCAAAAGCCTGGAGACCCATGGTCACTGCTTTAAAGTTATCAAAAAATCTGAATAAAATATCTTTAGAAGAACTGATCAGCTCCTTGAGAAGTCATGAGATTGAATTAGAAGAAGATAAGCCCCAGAAGAAAGGTAAGTCTGTAGCTCTTAAATCTAACAAACATGTTTCTAAAGCTTTACAGGCAGAAGAAGAAGAAAGCTCTGGATGCTCATCAGAAGAAGATGAATTATCTCTTTTGTCAAGAAGAGTTCAACAACTCTGGAAACATCGTCAGAAGAAGTTCAGAAACACCAGAAGATCAAACAATTATTCTGAATCAACATCCAGTCACAAGAAACCCAGAAGCAAAGAAGTTGTGTGCTACGAATGCAAAGAACCAGGACACTATAAAAGTGAATGTCCAAAACTTCAGAAAGACAAACCTAGAAACAGATTCAGTAAAGAAAAGAAAAAGAGTCTCATGGCAACATGGGATGATTCTGAATCATCTGAAGCAGAGTCAGATTCTGAAGATGAACAAGCTAATATTGCATTAATGGCAAATATACCAGAAGAAGATCACTCATCAGAATCAGAGTTAGAATCAGACTCAGAAGAGGTATTCTCTAAATTCTCTAGATCTGAGTTAGAAGCTAGTTTGTCAGAAATTCTTGAAAAATATCAGAAGCTTCAATTCAAATACAAAGACGTTAAACAAAATCTTGTATCTGAATTAGAAGATATTAGAAAACTGAAAACAGAAAACTCTGAGCTGAAAGAAAATCTTTTTGAATGTAAAAATTCTCTTGAGAAGCTCAAAGCTCAGAAGAAATCTGAATTAGAAGATCTAATCAATTCTGATAATATCATAAATCAATATGATTATAGTTTTCAACAATTTCTTACTAAAAGCTTAGATAGAAGTAAGATTGCTTCTATGATCTATGGTGTTAGCAGAAATGAAAGAAGAGGCATAGGATATGAGAAAAATAATGAAACTCTGAAATTAAAAAATATTGATGACATTGTCATAAATCCTAATACTCCTCTCAGTTCTCATTTCACCTATGGTCATAATCATGATCTTATATACACTAGTGAGTCATCTTGTTCTACAAGTTCTGATTTAAAACCGAAAATAAATCAGAAGTTTGTAAAATCTAACAAACAAGGACCCAGAAGAATATGGGTACCCAAGGATAAAATTGTGTATGTTGCAGATGTCTTTAACAGCAAAACTGAAACACCAATCATGGTACCTGGACTCTGGATGCTCACGTCACATGACGGGAAGAAAGCATATGTTCCAAAGTCTTGAATTAAAAGATGGAGGCCACGTAGGTTTTGGAGGCAATCAAAAAGGAAGAATTATTGGCTCCGGAACTATTGGTAATGGAAATCTTCCTTCTATATCTAATGTTCTACTTGTAGAAGGATTAATGCATAATTTATTATCAATAAGTCAATTAAGTGATAATGGTTATGACATAATCTTTAATCAAAAGTTCTGTAAAGCTGTCAGTCAGAAAGATGGAACAATCCTCTTTAGTGGAAAGAGAAAGAACAACATTTATAAAATAAAGCTTTCAGAATTAAAAAGTCAAAATGTAAAATGTCTAATGTCTGTGGAAACTGAGCAATGGGTCTGGCACAGAAGATTGGGACATGTTAATATGAGAAGAATATCTCAACTTAACAAACTCAATCTAGTCAGAGGACTTCCAAATTTGAAGTTCAACTCAGAAGCTCTATGTGAAGCATGTCAGAAAGGCAAATTTTCAAAAACTGGATTCAAAGCTAAAAATGTTGTATCTTCCTCTAGACCATTAGAACTTCTGCACATTGACTTATTTGGACCAGTGAAAACTGCTTCTGTCAGTGGCAAGAAGTACGGATTGGTGATCGTAGATGACTTCAGCAGATGGACATGGGTAAAGTTTCTTAGACACAAGGATGAGTCAATTGCTGTATTCTCTAACTTCTGCAAACAAGTTCAAAATGAAAAAGAATCAAAGATCATTAAAGTCAGAAGTGATCATGGTGGAGAATTTGAAAATAAACAATTAGAATCATTTTTTAATGAAAATGGCATCTCTCATGATTTTTCTTGTCCTAGAACTCCACAACAAAATGGGGTTGTAGAACGTAAAAATAGAACTTTACAAGAGATGGCCAGAACCATGATCAATGAGACTAATATGGCTAAACATTTTTGGGCAGAAGCAGTAAATACAGCATGTTATATTCAGAATAGAATCTCTATAAGACCTATTCTTGAAAAGACTCCTTATGAATTGTGGAAGAACAGAAAGCCCAACATTTCTTACTTTCATCCTTTTGGATGTACTTGTTTTATGCTAAACACTCTTGATACTCTGAACAAATTTGATTCTAAGGCACAAAAGTGTTACATGTTAGGATACTCTGAACGTTCTAAGGGATACAGAGTATACAATACAGAAACACGTATTGTGATAGAATCAATTCATGTCAAATTTGATGATAAGCTTGGTTCTGAAAAACCAAAGCAGAATGAATTTACTGCAGATATAGAAGTAGAAATTTCTACAAACAGAACTTCTAAAGATCAATCCTCTAAAGATCAAAACAATACAACTGCTCCATCAACACCTGAAGAACCCATCCAGAAGAAACTTTCCAGAAGCAATATTAATCATCCAGAAGACAAAATCTTGGGAAAGAAAGATGAACCAATCAGAACAAGATCCTCATTCAGAAATTCTGAGGAGACGCTACTAGGACTTGTCTCTTTGATTGAACCATCTTCCGTAGAAGAAGCTCTATCAGAAAATGATTGGATTCTGGCTATGCAAGAAGAACTTAATCAATTCACCAGAAATGATGTGTGGGATCTAGTTCCTAGACCCAGAGGATTCAACATCATTGGCACCAAATGGGTATTCAGAAACAAACTCAATGAGAAAGGAGAAGTTGTCAGAAACAAGGCAAGACTGGTTGCACAAGGTTATAGTCAACAAGAAGGAATTGACTATACAGAAACCTATGCACCAGTCGCCAGGTTAGAATCAATAAGACTTCTAATATCATTTGCTGTAAATCATAATATCATTCTATATCAAATGGATGTCAAAAGTGCATTTTTAAATGGTTATATTGATGAAGAAGTATATGTACACCAACCCCCTGGTTTTGAAAATACAAAATTTCCAGAACATGTTTACAAACTCAAAAAATCATTATATGGATTAAAACAAGCTCCCAGAGCTTGGTATGAACGATTGAGTAATTTTCTTCTGGAAAATAAATTCATCAGAGGGAAAGTGGATACAACTCTGTTCAGTAAAAACATTAAAAATGATCTTCTGATATGTCAAATTTATGTAGATGATATAATTTTTGGTTCTACTAAAAGTGCCTTGGGAAAGGAATTTGCTAAATCTATGCAGGCAGAATTTGAAATGAGCATGATGGGAGAATTAAAGTTCTTTCTGGGAATTCAGATAAATCAAACATCAGAAGGAACATATATCCATCAAAGCAAATATGTAAAAGAACTTCTGAAGAAATTTGAATTATCAGAAAGTTCAATTTCCAAAACTCCTATGCATCCTACATGTATCTTGGAAAAAGAAGAGGTAAGTAAGAAAGTAGATCAGAAGCTCTACAGAGGTATGATTGGATCACTTCTCTATCTTACTGCTTCTAGACCAGACATTCTATATAGCGTATGTTTATGTGCTAGATTCCAATCAGATCCTAGAGAAACTCACTTAACAACAGTTAAGAGAATCTTTAGATATCTGAAAGGTACTACTAATCTTGGTCTGTATTACAGAAGATCAGAAAAGTATAAACTTGTAGGATATTGTGATGCTGACTTTGCTGGAGATAGAACAGAAAGAAAAAGTACTTCTGGAAGTTGTCAATTTCTAGGAGACAATCTAATCGCTTGGTCTAGCAAAAGACAACCAACCATAGCATTATCAACTGCAGAAGCTGAATACATTGCAGCAGCTGGATGCAGTACTCAGATGCTCTGGATGAAAAATCAGCTAGAAGATTTCAATATCTATGAGAGTAACATTCCAATCCTCTGTGACAATACTTCTGCTATTTGTCTCTCTAAAAATCCCATTTTACATTCTAGAGCTAAACACATAGAAGTTAAACATCACTTCATTAGGGACTATACTCAGAAGGGAATCTTAATGTTAAAATTTATAGATACAAATCACCAATGGGCTGATATCTTTACTAAACCCCTTTCTGAAGATAGATTTAATTTCATTCTAACTAATCTTAGCATGAAATTATGTCCAGAATGAAAATGCTTTAATCATATGTCTTACCTCTAGAAGCTCCATTATTTATATTCTACATGATTATCTCAGAAGATTCTATGCTCTAACTTTTACTCTTAGAACTTCTGTTCAAAAGAATTAACTTGCAGATCTTCATATCAAACACTTGTCAACAAAGCTCTAAGGACTTCCATCAGAATCAAAACACGTGTCCAAATTCTGAAGAGTGACAGAACGTGCCTTGGCAACTGTTCGCTCAGAAGGATAACTGTTGAGATTCTGGAATCTGATTCGACTAGGTTTGACATTAAAAAAAGGCAAGAAAATCTCTTGGGTAACTGTTCCAGAATCATTTACGCTTTACCCCATGTCAGCGCATTTAATGTTGTTAATCATTTTGTTTTCAAACTTAATTGTTTCCCACTAATTTCGTATTTCATTAATTGCTTCCATATTTTTCTCTTTAAATATCAAGTGTTTTCCTCACTTTCAAATTTTACCCGCATTTTACTCTCTCTAAAAGGAATTCTCTCAGTCTCTTGTGCTTCCTCATTTTTCTCTAAAAACCCTAAACCCTAACAGTTCATCTTAGTCACTAAATGGCTTCATCATCTTCACGCAAAGAATTCTCTGATGATTTCTACGTTGAACCATCAAAGACCCTTTCCACCTCTCCTGAGAAACTGGAAGTTTTGTGTGAACTATTCGTTGATTTCGCAAGCTTGAAGGATAATGGATTTGATCTCCTCCCTCAGGTTGAAGCTCAAGGCTGGGAAAAATATTTTGACAGGCTGATGGGACCAGTTTTCCCTAAACTGGTTAAAGAATTTTGGATGTACGCCTACTCAAATGATGCACAAGTCACCTCCTATGTGCTTGGTAAACAGATTATCATCTCTGAAGATCACATTGCCAAACTCTTTGAAACTGATGGCAATGGTATCAAATGTAGTGATATGGATAGAGTATCTGATGCTGTTGTGATTGCTAAAGAAATTTTCACTGCTGGAAAACCATCAAACAAAATCAAAGACCTAAAGACTCCTCTGCGTATTTGGGCAAAAATCATTCTTGGGACAATCTGTCACAGGAAACCTACAAATTCTCCAGACTACATCAATCTGGATCAACAATTCCTCCTTTACTTCATCTCCAAACAAAAGAAAATCAACCTTGCCCACACATTATTTCAGAATCTCAGAGTTGCTGTGAAAGAAACAAGGGATAGTGAGAAGACCAAAAGGGACTGGATACCTTTTGGACGATTAATTTCTGATATTCTCTGTCAGAACAAGCTAGTGGAATTCCTAGCAGAAATCAATCAAAATGACCTTTTGGAAACAGACGTTGGAAAACCCTTGAATGCTAAAAACCTGAAGAAGATGAGGTTCATCACAGCCATTCAGCAAGAACCCACTCTTCAATCTAGAGAGGTTATCAGCACCAGAAGGATACCTCTAGAAGGGTTTCCTCTCTTCTCTTATGATACACCAGCAGATGTTGTTCTCAACTATATGGATATATGCAAGCGTCAAGGTACAGTACCTGATTTCAACCCAAAAGATCTCCAACAACAAATTCCAGATGTTGCCTCTCTCAGATTAAAGAAAAGGAAGACTGCTGAAGACCCCTCTCAGAAGATGCAAAAATCATCTAAGACAACAGGTAAGTCTTCTGCTTCTAATCCTGATTCCATTACTGTTGTAGAAGCTGTAACTGTAGAAGTGTCTGAACAACCTTCTAATATATTACCTTCTAGCCAACCATCTTCTGATATCAATTCTGAACATATTCATGATACTGAACCACCTCATAATATTAGTCCCATTCAAACTGAAGTTCCTACAACTTCAGCTGTTGCATCTATCTTATCCTCTTTAAATCCACCAGAAACAGAAACAGAAATTCATCAACCCCAAACTATTGCTGATTTTGACATACCAATTGATGACACTCCACCTTCTGATATTGATTGCTCCCTTACAAATGAAACACAATCTGCTTTGAAAGCTGCTCTTGATCTTGATCTTGAACACTACCAAGATTCAGATGCTGCCTCAATTTCCCATAACATTTCAACAAACCAAAATTCACCTTCCATTATAAACATACCTGATTCACCAACAGACACTGTGACTGAAAATGACAACCACCTTAGAATTTCAATTGACTTTGAAGCACTTCAAAAACTGTCCTCTCTGTCCAACAAAAGAGCTATTCCCATTCCAAAACCCAAACCATCCAATTCAGACATTTCTACTTTACTGCTAGCTTTTGAAACAGTTCTGAAATTAAAATTAGAAGATCTGAAGACTGCTTGTGCAGAGTTAACTGATCCTGCTGCATCTGATTTTCTATGGGCTGACCTCAGAAAATGGTTTAGTGCTGAGTCTAAAAGACTCAAGGACATTTGCTATGATGTTGCTCATCAGAACTTCTGTGAGTACCTTCAAGCAATAGTCTCAAATGTTGCACAAACTAAACCACTCCTGCTGGACAACAAGCCCTGGAAAGAATCAGAACCTCTGGATGAACTCTCAGCACTTCAGATGGTTTTAGTATCTTCTGTAGAAGAAACTGCTGACGGTCCTGACAATCAAGCTGCCCCTCCAACAGAAGAACCTCTGGGAACAAATTTTGTGCTACAAACTCTGCAAGAATTAAAGAAAGAGAATCAACTAGTGAAGGAACGTCTAGACAAGCAAGAAGAAACAACTGCTGAAATGAAGACTCTCCTCACCAAGCAAGTGGAATCTTCATCAGACATTAAATCTTTGCTGGAGACTTTAGTCACTAAGATGAACACCTGATTTTCTCATCTTCTGCTTTAATTTTTTTTAACTTCTATTGCTGCTTTTCTATTTGAACTTCTACTGGTTGTTTGCGTTTGTTTCTAAGCAATTTAACTCTATCGGTTTTGGTTTATAATTTTGTCTGCTTCTTATTTTTTTACCTTTTTGATTATGACAAAAAGGGGGAGAAACGTATATGATTCTGATCCATAGCAGTTCACCATAATCTGCCTTTTACATTTTCTGATAAAATTATTTGAGTTGTTATCATAAAAAGAAACAGGTCAAGTAATCAACTCAGGGGGAGCTAAGGATCATAGAACATCTGAAAGAAGTTTGTCTTCTAATCAAAGGGAGTTCACTTAAATTCATTAAACTCTATTCTTGTTAAATTAAAATGTTTTGTCATCATCAAAAAGGGGGAGATTGTTAGAACAAATGTGGTTCTGAACCTCTAAGTGTTTTGATGATAACAAAGTCTTTCATATTAAGTTCTAATGAATATACGTACCCTTGTGTAGAAGATAATATTGCTTGAGTAATCCGTACGAGCTAAGGAGAACCATTATAGAAGATACGCTCAAAGAAGAATCCAGCATTAAATGGCACATTTATCTGCTGCGCATATATTATTTATTATCTCTGATTTCCGCTTAGAAGATGCTGGTATCCTTATTAAAAAGCTTTAATTAAAGAATACGTTCTTTAATATTCAAAGACAAGTATCTCTACTTATGGAAAGAAATTAAGGTATTAAAGTATATCCTAATTTGGCTCAAGATGTCTTCAACGGCTACTTTATCAAGAACTATATAAAGGACATCATTTGAAGAAAACATGGACGACACGCAACGCTATACACGTTATCATATATTCAAGCAATTCTTTTTGTTCTTATTGTTGTAACTATCACTTAGTGATATCTGCTTATCTAGAAGCATTCTAAGTTACGTTCTTATTATTCTTGTAATAACTATTGTTTTTCCTTGAGTGACTAAGTTTAGTCAGAAGACTCAAGAAGACATTGACTGTAGGTCTTTGTGTGTATTCTTATTGAATAGTGGATTAAGACCTCAGTAGAGGCAAAATCACCTTGGCGGGTGGACTGGATGTAGTTTGAGTTCAAACGAACCAGGATAAAGTAAACGTGTCATCAGAAGTTCATTTTAATTATTTCAGAAAACCCAATTCCAACCCCCCTTCCTTGTGTTTTGCCACCTTCATCATATTCTTGTGTTTTTGTAGGTTATCCAGACTTTCTAACTTATTCAACTGCAAGCAATATAGTTGGTCAACACGTTCATCGATATCCGACTAAAAGAAATCGAGTAAGAATGGTTGAACGAATGCAGACTGACCTCAATGAGCTTCGACAAAGGATGGATTAGTTCATGGAAATGATGACTGGCATGGCCCAAAACCAGGAGCGTCTCAGGTTGATGGTTGAGCAACCCCAGGTGAATGCTAATACTGGAACACCGACTGAGAATGTGGATCATAATGCTGCCCGTAACGGATGGCCAAATCTAAACGGGAGTGTGGCCCGTAATGAAGACACGCAAGAGGACCAGTTCACTCTACTGGATGCTGATATGGGTAATATGAATGAGATCAATGACCGCAGGTATGAAGAGCTGGCAGAGAAGATTAAGGCCATGGAATGTCAGAATTCCCTGGGCATCAATGTAACCAGTCTCGGGTTAGTACCAAGAGTCAAAATCCCTCCTAAGTTCAAGGCGCCATCATTTGACAAGTACAACGGCGGCACATGCCCTAGAAATCACATCCACGCATACTTTGGAAGAATCTCGGCTCACAATGATGACGAGAAACTTTGGATGCATTTCTTCCAAGATAATTTATCTGGAGCTTCGTTGAGCTGGTACATGAAGCTGAGCAGGGTCTCTATTCGAAACTGGAAAGATTTAGCAGAAGCTTTTCTCAAGCAATATCAATATAACATTGATATGGCTCCGAACCGCACTCAGTTGCAGAACTTGTCTCAAGGACCTAAGGAAGGTTTTAAGCAGTATGCCCAGAGGTGGCGTGAGCTGGCTGCACAGGTTCAACCCCCGTTGTTGGATCGCGAAATGGCCGACATGTTTATGGGCACCTTGCAAGGTGTTTACTTGGATCGTCTGGCCGCCTGCCCATCCATCGGTTTTTCTGATATTGTCATCGCTGGAGAAAGAATAGGAAACTTTCTGAAATTGGGAAAGATTCAGGATGCAAGCAGTGCTAGTTCTTCTGGTGTGAAAAAGCCTTTTGACAATGGCCAAAGAAGAAGAGAAGGCGAGACCAATGCTGTGTATATGGGCCTAGATAGAGGTCGTTCTCAAGGGTACAACCAAGCAGCTGTAATGACTATTACTCCACAGGTTCAACAACGACCGCAGGGTCAGTAACAACAGGCACAAAGACCGTTTCAACAAAGAGCAAGAGCGAGGGACCGTAGGATTGATCCTGTCCCATGTCCATATGTTGTTTTGCTTCCAGAGCTGCTAAAATTGAACATGGTCGAGCTTCGTACCATGAGACCTCCTCCTCCTGAAAATCTACCTCTGAATTTTGATGCTAACGCCAGGTGCGAATTCCATTCGGGTTCTCAGGGGTACATTATTGAGAAATGTTGGGCTTTTCAGAACAAGGTACAAGACCTAGTTGACTCCAAGGCGATTAATTTCGCCCCTCACCCAAATGTACTCCAGAATCCAATGCCTAATCACGATGGAACCGGTATCACGATAGTTCTACCAGATCGTCCATCTTAAGCTGAAATCTTTGAGTTAATCACCCAGGACGCCAGGGTATTCATGAACCAAATAAAGCCAGAAGTATTCAAATACTCTCAGTGATGGCATGCGTGTGTTTGTCTTTCTTCATTGTTGATTTTCATCCCTATTGAGGGGAACTACGTTGCTTTGATTCTCCATTGGTCATGTGTCAGTGGAGATACATAGGCAGAAGATCGTTAGGTCTTTTCGAGCAACCTTATGGGGCAACTTTACTCTCCAGCTTCGCTCTTTCCTTCAGACGTCTCATGTCAGAGTCAAAATAAATAGAAGAAGAGGTATGATTGTCATGGTTGGGTATACGGCTGCAACTTGAAGATTACAAGTCTGTGAAAGAGCTATTGATCACTGAAAGTGTCCAAGACTGACAAGTCCAAACGGAGTCAAGCCTCCTCAACTACGACAATATTCAGTTTCTTTACTGCATTTCCATTTGTAGTTTCTTTTATGTGCTAAACATTTGTCTAAATGTACGAAATTTGTTTACTTTTGAATGTTAGTAATAATAAAACTCACATGTTTGTCTTGAGGTAATTCATTTGCATTCATTTATAATTTTGTATGTTTACATCGCAATACCAATTGTCGTGCTTAAACTCTATGAAGGAGAATGACGAAACAAAAACGCAAGAATCTCTAATTGTGTGCTCTCGAGTAAGGCCCTGTTAATGATGTACAAGCTTTGTTTCAAATCCCTAAACACTGGAGATATAAGGAAGATAGACCCTCGCTAACCCCTTTGAGCCTTGAAGTAGGAGTTTCTTCTCACACGAAAAACCCTCACATGTAACCCAGGGGCAGGGTAGGTGTCAGCTAGTCGGACCAAGCATTCAGGCTTTCGTAAATGAGTGTATTCGAGGATCCATTACATTCCACTATGTTAATCAAGAGGTCCAAAGACCAGAAACCACAATGGTTATCCAAATCAAGAGGTCCAAATACTGGAAGCCACAATGGTTATCCTTCATTGACCAAAGAATGAGGCAGTCACAACCCTTGCAAAGCAATCAAGATAAACAGTTTCACACGATTCGTTCAAAAAAAAAGAGAAAAAAGAAATGAAAATCCCGCTAAGTCGAAACTTGGAAACAAACGACTTAGGCAAAAGTTAGGGCGTCCCGCTGGACTTCACAATCTAAGATTCACAAGAATCAGTCCAGGAAAAAGTTAGGGATAAGCAAAATAATAAAAGGCGAAAAATGCAAAGAGGATTACACAAGAAAGATCCTTAAGCAAGAACAAAGTAGTGTGGCACAGACACAAAAGATATAGGGGTGACTGACTCCCAACAATAACCTGATTAGTGATTGAACCGATAGTAGCAATGGTTCCTCAACCGACACGAAACCCTTATGAAAGGTGAGCACTTGTGAAAATTAGTTGAACACAGGAATGGAGAACATCACGAAGATTGGGTGGGCACAAATAAACTTCGAGCCTATATCCTTTGTTTCTATAACCGTGAACCAGGCCACGATACAACCCTCAAAAGTCCTAACTGAAACAGGGTTAATTTGAGAGCGTACTACTATGAAACCGCGTTCCTGACTCCTATGAGTTGTGCTAAAAGATCTTTGTTGGTATTGCATATGCATACTTTCATTTATTCAAAAAAATAATGTCGTATCTTAACCAGTGATTCACTCACAAAGGTTTGCGACACCTTTTCCATAAAGACTTCAAGATTAACATGTGTGTTGCATTAGAATTTCCATTCCCAGAATAAACTATTTTTGCTTGCACACTTTTTTTGGCATCATAAAAGTTCACATGCGAAAATTCAGTCCAGAAGCTTAAGTTTGCCAAGTGGAGAAGTGTAAAACTTCTGAAAGACAGTCACGTCGAGGTGAACTTTTCCGAGAAAGCTCCATTGAGTAAGGATTTTCCCAATTAGTCATGGTAAGAGCTAGCCAATCCGGAGAAATTACGTCGAGCAAATCTCTTCAAATTTTAGCCAAACTAGGGAAATTACCTCGAGATTCAAATCTCTCCAAGAGCAAGGATTAGTTAGTCAAGTGCAAAACTATTCAAATACTCGTACTGGGGCAGGCCACCCCAATAGCACGATAATTCATTCTTTCCCGAAGACAGACAATCGGAAGAATCTACCCAAAGTTTAGAGTACCGGGATAACGGTCGCTCGTCAAGCCGATTATCTCGTTCAACGCCTCCAAAAGTTCCAAGCTCATCTGTGTTGAAAATGGCTACCTCCCCAGCAAGGTTAGTATGCTAGTTAAAGACACTGATTCTTTTGTAAAATCCTCTTAAGGTAAAGTCCAGCCACATATTGGCCAACGTCCATCTTCGGGTGGCAAATTTCAAAAGTCTCCTGCAGTGAGCAAAAGTCCAGCCACAGACTGGCCAAAGTCCATCTTCGGGTGGCAAATTTCTAAAGTTCGTTGCAGTGGGCAAAAGTCTCCCGCAGTGAGCAAAAGTCCAGCCACAGACTGGCCAAAGTCCATATTCGGATGGCAAATTTCAAAAGTCCCCCGCAGTGGGCAAAAGTCTCCCGCAGTGAGCAAAAGTCCAACCACAGACTGGCCAAAGTCCATCTTCGAGTGGCAAATTTCAAAAGTTACTCGCAGTGGGAAAAAGTCTCCCACAGTGAGCAAAAGTCCAGCCACAGACAGGCCAAAGTCCATCTTCGGGTGGCAAATTTCAAAAGTCCCTCGCAGTGGGCAAAAGCCTCCCGCAGTGAGCAAAACTCCAGCCACAGACTGGCCAAAGTCCATCTTCGGGTGGCAAATTTCAAAAGTCCCCCGCAGTGGGCAAAAGTCTCCCGCAGTGAGCAAAAGTACAACCATAGACTGGCCAAGGTCCATCTTCGGATGTCAAATTTCAAAAGTCCCCCGCAATGGGCAAAAGTCTCCCGCAGTGAGAAAAAGTCCAGCCACAGACTGGCCAAAGTCCATCTTCGGGTGGCAAATTTCAAAAGTCCCCCGCAGTGGGAAAAAGTCTCCCACAGTGAGCAAAAGTCCAGCCACAGACTGGCCAAAGTCCATCTCCAGGTGGCGAATTCTTAAATTCCAACCGCAGATTGGCAAAAGTCCATCCTCAGGGTGGCAAAGTATCTTAAAATTCAATCGCAAATTGGTGAAAGTCCACCCGCAGCGTGGCAAGTCGTTAGTCGACTGACTCCATCCGATAATATATCATTAAGGCGTTGTTACAACCTATCAAAGTCCACCCACAGCGTGGTAAGTCAGTAGCCTTCTGACATCACTTAAAAGGCCTCCCCTGTTTATTATTCTTCCCATCATAATTATATCCAAGCATAGTTTCATCCGGTTGAGTTTATTTCCCTGTTCTTCGGCCACAATGCAAAATTTCTGGTTGTTTCTGGTATTCAATCCCTGTATACCTCAAATGTCTGAAAGAAACTGCTATAATCCATTCAGGTCTACAGAGATTGAATAGGGGCAACTGTAACACCCCAAAATTTGCCCTCATATTTATGACCACCTAGTTGGCTTACGTTAGCATTCATCTAAGCCTTGCACTATGTCACAACATTCATAATCATGCATTTGCATAGAGCTCCTAATACGGTTAGTCCAGGTGGTGTCTGGTGATTTGGGTGTGAAATGGTAAGGGGATTTAGTTGGGTATTGCTTCCAAGTTAAGGTAAGAGGTGACCCAGGGTTTCTTATCTCTTGTGTTGGTTTTATGGATGCTCAACAATGGATGATGGGGATTAGGGGGTTTTATGGAAGTCAGGACATGATGGTTCCCTTAACAAATTCATTATTGGTAATATAAGTGAAGGAAGTTTGAGTGTGAAGGTAATTGGATGTTTTGAACTCATTAAGAGTACATAATTGATATGGATTGAAGCTTTGAATTGAGTCAAATGTGTTGAAGGCGCTCGTAGAGATTACTTGGATTATGATAACCCTTTTCATGCTAATATTCATTAGGCCATTACCATTGTCCATACTCATTATTTTTTTAAAGACAAATTTCATTCACATTCCCAAAGTACTCCAAGTCATATTTCATTTTTCTTTCTTTTACACATTCTAAACCATCTTCACCCATAAGATTTTTAGTCCAATTTAATTGTGTCTTACAATTTTTCTTAATCCAATTAAAAGTATATAGTTTTTGTCCCTTTGATAAAACAAGCCCATTTACTTTGAGCTTGTTTGAAGATGAAATTACCGCAGTATTTTTGTACCCTTTTGGGAATGTATTTCATTTTTTCAATAAAAAAAAAGAGAAGTGCAAAGTGGACTATAAAATTGGAATTTTTGTGTGTACTATGAGGCACGGTTCAAGGCAAGAACCTTATCAAGAAACTTTTCATAATTTAAATGGCAAACTCCATATTCAGATTTCAAAATTATATTCAGGAGGCTAAAAGTGAGTTCAAAGAATTCCTAAGGGAAACTCAAGCATTGACAAGTACATAAAAATTACAAAATAAAAGAATGATCACATTGCACTTAATACAAGAAGAAAGAATTCAAGGGACTTTCTCAAAAGAAATTCAAAGATGAAGCCTAGTTCTAACAAGTGCACCCTCCAGGCCTCATAAAGTTTCCATTAAGCCATTCCATATTCAAGTGTCTTCCTCATTCAAGAATTTCCTCCAAGCGGTTCTTCTCGCCTCACATGAAAACCAAAGGAATGAGATGTTAGGAGGGTTACTGTCAGAAAATAATTAGTGTTAAATAATAGTTCTGTCGCTCCCGGGATTTTCATCCTAGTACAAACGCGAAAGTGGCGCGGAAAAGGTTAGAGTCGCCAGCCAGACATTTTTATCCCGAAAGAATGGGAAAGGTAATGTTGCACAAACCTGAGGAAGAAGGAAAGGACAAGGCCTTGCGAACCAAAGATCTGAGTACGGGAGTCGGTTACGACCTGGGAAGGTATTAGCACCCCAGATCGTCCGTCGTACCCGACGGGATCCACGCTTGCTTGCTTGTTTCAAAGGGTGAGAAGAATATGATTGCTGAATAAAACCGCTACTGGAATAAAGGGAATGGAAAATGAGAAAGGAACTGAAATAAGAAAATGGAAAGAAAGGGGAAATGTAGGGAAAATAAAGAATGTGCTCGAACGGGCCCTACCCCGCTGCCTACGTACCTCATCGGGATAATGAGGATCAGAGTCGACGTAGTTCGCCTAACCTAGGCGGGAACTATTTGTTTGTGTTTTTTACAGCTGGAACTGCGTGTGTCTATGCTCAGGTGTTGCAGGCTCGTCTGGTACGAGTGCGTTAACCGTCTTGCATGTGTGACAAGTCGCCGCGAGTTCGCGATGTGAGTGAATGAGATGAGAGAAGAAGTTCCCGCAGGATAGTCGGTTATTGTTTGTTTTTGTCTTTTTAAAAGAAGTGTTTTTGAATTTGTTTGTGAACTGTCTTGTACTAAGACCTATCCATCGCGGGAAGTATTTACACCTCGCCCCGAAACAGGACGCGTATAAACACTCCGCGACAAAGTCTCGTGTCGTACAAGATTGTTCGGTTTTTATTAAGTGTTTTATTGCTTTTCTTTTGAGATGAGAAAGAGAATGACTCAAGTTGATAAAAGGAAAAATCTAAGGGACTAAGACTCAATCCTAATGTATTATGTATTTACAAAGTGATCCTAGTGGTTAGTGAGGTTTTCTATTCCTAATGGAAAAAGGAAAAGAAAAAAATGGAAAAAGGATGCAACTTACTTCCTAAGGAAGATAAGTTGGTCCTAACAATGGGGAATCCTACCAATCACAAACATGGAAGGAAAAAAATGAATTAAAAAGCCTAAAAGAAATGCATAAAAAATAAAGGATAATAGTGGAGTAAACTTACCTCAATCTTCCCCACTACAAAACAAGTGTTAATGCACATTTTTATTAAAAAGAATAAGGCAAACACACATTAATTAAATCCTAATTAAATTCTAAGGCACCTTAGACCTAAACTAGACTCTATTTTAATCCTAAAGGAACTAGAAAAAGCTAGGACAAAAATACAGCACCTATTACAGCCCCTAATACACAAACAGCTATGAAACTAAGCCTAACACCCACCAGCTTTTTACAGCCAGCATGCAGCATGAAAAAGTAGGTGTAAAAAGTCAAATACATCATGCACACAACAAACAAATTTTACAGCAGCTATATACAAAAACAGCTATGAAATGCCAAATCCAAATTTGATTATTTTTATTTATGTGCACAAAGTGAATGATAAACAACACATTAATGTCACTTGACATGAATCTACATGCATCACAAAATGAACTCAAACATGTGAATTTATTTACATCATTTATTTGATTAAAAATGACAATGATCAATCAAGAACAAACATACTTTTTTCATGTTGCACACATGAGCATTTTATCATGAGATTGAACAAGTATCACTACAAGCATCAATTGTTACACATGCATGGCATAAAATCAGAATTGAACTCATGTTAAGATATGGTCAATTAAGCACAAGAAACTTGCATGAACATGTGAAGCATTTAATCACTTTTTGGCAAAAAAATCAACATGGTATTTAATCACTTTTGGCAAAAAATCAACATGGTATTTAATCACTTTATCAATCAAGCAAGCAATGACAATAATCATGAAGCATATGTTGGATTTAAGCAAGCAATTAACATGTGAAACAAATGATTAAAGTGTAGCAACAACATCAAGAATCACTTATATCACATTTGCACCTTTAACACAAAACATAGAAAAGTAAATGGAATCATGTCGAAACGACTCGAAAAAAATAAATTGGCTACTGGAAATGGACCCAAAAATTCCCTAAAATCACTACCTAAACATACATGAACATTAGAGGCACTAGGAAGCAAGATTGAGCAAGAAAATAGGCTAAAAAACCAAAAATTAACAGCGTTAACCGGTTAACCATATAGGTTAACCCGTTAACGGGCCTAAAATACAGCATTCTGGCCAAAAACGCATGTGTTAACCGGTTAACCATATGCGTTAACCGGTTAACACTGAACGAAAAGTGAAAAATGCTTTTGAAAAAAGTGCTTTTGGCCACAATCTTCCTTCTAAACAATCCTAACCCCCACTTAATCATGCTAACACAAATTTCTACTCAATTGGAGCTTATTTACACATGGTAGAACCTATATCTATTAACACCTTAAATCCAAATTCAACCAAAATTACAAATCACAAGCAAACATAATCGAAACGGAATTGGTTTTAAACAAAGCGAAAAGCACTTAAAGAATGCCGAAAGTGGCGAGATGGAGAGAATAACTTAAAGAAGAAGTGATTAAGATCACCAACCTACGAAGCGGAGGAGTGCTTCGGTAATTGTTGCAATAATCGGAGCTTGAATCGAAGAGAAAACCGAAAACCGAGAAACCGCAAAATAAATGCGTTCTTGATGCTTGAATCTTTACACACTTCCGATAAGCCGAAATCTTCAACAAAATCACTAGCTTCTTCTTCTACGATCCACAATTAATGGAGGTTGGAGGCTTAAGCTTCAAGATCTTCAAGTTTCAATGTGAAACTTGAAGAGCTTATTCAAAGAAGCTTTGGTGAAAGGAGGGAAAATGGAGGAAAAGTGAGAGAGAAAAAGTGATTATGGAAGAAAAGTGAAAATTTTGGAATTGTGGGAACCTCTCTCAAGGAAGTGATTAATGGTTATATAGAGATTAGGCTAGGAGCTAGGTTTGGGTTTGGAAAAGGGAATATTCCTTGGAATATTCCTTGGAATATTCCTTGGAACACTCTAGAAGATGGTGGAAGGTGGTGGAAGTTTCCAAGGGAAATGGAGTGGAATTGGAGTGGAAAAATGAGATGGAAAGAATGAAAGGAAGTGTGGAAAGAAAGTGGAAGGAAAGGTGGAGGGAAATGCAAAACCAACTACTTTTCAAATGATTTTTCTTTGGTTTTTTTTATGATTCCTCCATCATTTCTTGACCAAGTTTGAACCATAGGATCATTGTAACCCTAATTTCACGATCTCGATCTTAAAAGTCCGGCGTCGACCCTTTTTACCTAGCCCGATTGCCTTTTCTCCAATTCCTCGATTTTCCGTCGTCCGGCCAGTCGAACCCCTTCCAAAATGAATTTGTGGACGAGATTTGAACCCTAGGCACTTGACATCGTATATAAGTCAAAGAAATCCACTTCGACTCAAAAATTTATGTAGAAGCCCTGTAGAAATGAAACCCTAATTCGGCTCTTTTCCCTCAAGAAGTATTGCACTGCTTGCCTCCTTCAATCAAACCGAAACTTTCCATGACTTGTGGCTTCAAGTGAAGACTTGTGGGATATTGTGAACCCTTTGCACAAGGTTGAGAAGCTTTGTGGCCCTTCGGTAGCCTCTTCATAACTTTCGGTTGCTCCGATCACTGATCACATACCCACGCCTCGGCTATGCTATATATGATGCAATGTTTTTGGTTATTTTTATGAATCCATATATGCAAAATGCTATGCAAAATGTTGAGGAAATGAGAGGGCAAATTTTGAGGTATTACAGCTGCCCCTATTCAATCAACTGCAGACCTGAACGGATGATTGCAACAGCTTTTAGACGTTCAAGGTATGGAGTGATTGAATACTCGAATAAAACCTGAAAATTTGCACCCTGAGGGTAATGGAAATGCCATCTGCCCATTTATTTATTTATGTATTTTTTTGATTTTTTTTTTTTTTTTTTTTTTTTTTTTTTTTTTTTTTTTTTTTTTTTAACCTCTGAATAGGTAACGGAGATAAAACCAGATGGAATAGAATCAATGCAATCACTGCGACTGCTGAACGAACCGAAACCACAAGGAGGGTGCCTGTTATCGAAACAGGACTTAACGCAATATCAACCGATTTGCGACTCAACTAAGATCAACCGATCTAACACGGAAATGGTATCAACCGATTCACCCCGGAAAGCGAGAATGTAACATCATCCGATTTACAACTCGAAGAGAAATGATATCCACCGATTCATGACTCAAATAAGATCAACCGATCTAACATGGAGATGGTATCAACCGATCCATAACCAAGAAAAACGAGAATGTAATATCATCCGATTTACAACTCGAAGAGAAATGATATCAACCGATTCATAACTCAAATAAGATCAACCGATCTAACATGGAGATGGTATCAACCGATCCATAACCAAGAAAAACGAGAATGTAATATCATCCGATTTACAACTCGAAGAGAAATGATATCAACCGATTCATAACTCAAATAAGATCAACCGATCTAACATGGAGATGGTATCAACCGATCCATAACCAAGAAAAAAACGAGAATGTAATATCATCCGATTTACAACTCGAAGAGAAATGACATCAACCGATTCATGACTCAAATAAGATCAGCCGATCTAACAGAAATGGTATCAACCGATCCATTATCTTTGCACTGAGACGAGACCATTGTACTTAAATGGAGACTCGAAAGAAACGGGATCGTTGTACTTAAACGAGAGCCCAAGACGCGACCATTGTACTGAAACGGAGACGCAAAAACAATGAGACTGTTGTACCGAAACAAGACTCAATAACGAGACCATTGTACTTAAATGGAGACTCGAAAGGAACGGGATCGTTGTACTTAAACGAGAGCCCAAGACGCGACCATTGTACTGAAACGGAGACGCAAAAACAATGAGACTGTTGTACTGAAACAAGACTCAACTGGGGAAAACAACAAGACTTGGTAGAAATAACCACCTTGGGAAACGGAAATGCATTCTGTGGGGAATACTTCAATCTGATTGGAGATGTAACGGGTCTTATGTAATATACCTCAAAACTGGCCCATGCTGGTATGCATATGTTTGGATTTATGGCGTAATGCTCCATGACGATGGAAATGCTACGCTTTGGAAGATGCAGACGCAATGATGATTATGCAAATGACAATGCAAAAAGATCTCCTGATAAAGAGACTGCAGGTATTTCCAGATAACTTGGCTGGGGAGGAATAGTGATCACTGCACTGATCTGATCCATCCTGATGAGGAAGAGACAACTCTACGGGGAAAGTTGTCAATAATACACCGGCTCCGAACAGCCGCCACTGCCAAAAATAAATTGGACTTTGAGATGGGAGCGCCAAGACCCTGCTGGAGAAGCGCTCTTCTTGAACTCTGATGGGGAAATGAAGACCTCCTGACTTGGCTGCGAACCGAAGGCATGACACTGCTGAGGAAGAAACTGCTGGGGAGGCCAAAATACTCTTTACGCTGTTAAGAATTGCCCCTGCCTGCACGGAGACTTCTGCTTGGGGATTGCACCCACTCTCTGCTGTCTAGCTGGGATAAATTTCACTTCCCACTTGGCTGGGGACGATAGATAATGTCAATGATAAAGCTTCCCGCTGAAGATAAGAGCTCAAGTTGCCACTTGCTGGGGATAAGATATAAATCCTCTCATGTTGGGAATGAGAGATGTAAGGCGTCTCATGCTGGTGATAAGAGACGACGATACCCTTCTTCTCAAGAAATAACCTCCCATGAGACCTGCTAAGGAACCTTGATCGATGAAGTCTGCAGATGAAACAACTCTTGCAGTACTGTGCCGACACTGGCCTTGCCCTTAGACTCTGGGTCGATAGGTTGTCAACTAATTATGAGTGAACAATGGTTCTCTGAAATTTTCAACTCGCCTCAGATTAAGGTCCGTCAGAAGTAAATGTCTCAAGAGGATTTTACAGAAAACATGGCATATGAAATGCCTCAGTGTCTTCAAACTCTTGGAGAGATTCGTTGGATCTCGAAATAACTGCCCCAGACTGCATGGTCTGTGCAAGAATTTTCCTCGCGAGGATTCATGAAAAAACCTCATATCACTGTGAGATAGTGTGTCCTAATATTTTGAACCTTGGGTAGGTGCTTCTGATTAACCGTCTTCAGGAGAAAGTAACTTCTAGTGCTCTTGGGGTGGCCTGCCCCAGTACAAGTCTTGAAGTGATCACCTCTGCATGACTGCTTTGAAGAAAACACCCAGATCAACTATTCTTCGAGAGATTGGATCTCGAAGTGATTGCCCCAGTTTGGCTGAAATTGGAATAATGCCTCCGCCTGATGGCTCTTTGAGAGATTTGAATCTCGAAGTGATTGCCCCAGCTTGGCTGAATTTTGAAGGGATTGCTCGACATAATTGCCCCGGATTAGTTGGCTCTTACTAGGAATGTTGGGAAAGTCCCTACTCGATGGAGTTTTCTTAAAAAGTGAACCTCGACAGATTGTCCTTCGGAAGTTTCAGACTTCTCAACTTGGCAAGATTAAGCTTCTGGACTGAGATTTCATATGTAAACTTTTATGATACCAAACAAATGTATGTAAGCAGAAAATGTTTATTTTAAGAATGAAAATTCTAATGCAACACACATGTTAATCTTGAAGTTTTACTGAAAAAGATGTCGCAAACCTTGGTGAGCGAATCACTGGTTAAGATACGACATAAAATTTGTTTGAATAATAAAAAGCATGCACATGCAACACCAACAAGGATCTTTCAACACCACTCATAGGAGTCAGGAACGCGGTCTCGTGGTAGTATGCTCTCAAAAATAACCCTGTTTCAGTTAGGACTTTTGAGGGTTGTATCTTGGCCTGGTTCACGGTTATAAAAATAAAGGATATAGGCTCGAAGTTTATTTGTGCCCACCCATCTTCGTGATGTTCTCCATTCCTATTTTCAGCTAGCTTTCACAAGCGCTCACCTTTCGAAAAGGGGTTTTGTGATGCTTAAGGAATCAATTACTCTAACAGTTTAAGCACCAATTAGGTTGTCATTGGGAGCCAGTCACCCCTTAGTCTTTCGTGTTTGTGCCACACGACTTTGTTCTTGTTTGAGGATCTTTCTTGTGAAATCCTTTTCGTCTTTTGCTTTTGCATTATTTTTCTTATCCCTAACTTTTGCCTGGACTGATTCTTGTGAATCTTTGATTGTGAAGTCCAGCGGGATGCCCTAATTTTTGCCTAAGTCGCTTGTTTTCAAGTTTTGACTTAGCGGGCTTTCTCATTCATTTTTTTTCTTTTTTTTTTGAACAAATCGTGTGACACTGTTTGTCTTGATTGCTTTGCGAGGGTCGTGACTGTCTCACTTCTTGGTTGTTGAGGGATAACCATTGTGGTCTCCGGTCTTTGGACCTCTTGATTGGGATAACCATTTTGGTTCCTGGTCATTGGACCTCTTGATTTGGTACAACGAAAGGTAATGGATCCTCAGATGTACACTCCTTTTTGAAATTTGAACGCTAGGTCAAACTAACTGACGCCTACCCTGCCCCTGGGTTAAATGCAAGGGTTTTTTTCATGCGAAAAGAAACTCCTACTTCAAGGCTCAAATGGGTTGGCGAGGGTCTATCTCCCTTATATCTCCAGTGTTTAGAATTTGAAACAATGCCTGTACATCATCAACATGGTCTTTCTCAAAAGCACACAATTAGAGATTTTTGCGTTTTCATTTCGTCATCCTCCTTAATAGAGTTTAAGCACAATAGTTGGTACTGCAATGCACATACACAAAATCATGAGTGAATACGAATGGATTACTTCAAGAGAAACATGTGCATTTTATTATGGTTATCATTCAAAAACAAATAAGTTTCATGCATGCATACAAATGTTTAAACAAACAATATAAACTACAAATGAAAATGCAGTAAAGAAGCTGAACATTGCCATCATTGAGGAGACTTGACTCCGTCTGGACTTATTGCTTCTGAAGATGCCCTTGCAAACTAGGATGCCAATTTGATGAGGATATTTCAATATATGGGCAGACTTCCTAGCATGATGACCTTTGAGTCAGCCAAATTTTGCATCTTGTACTTGAACACATCATAGTTGTCAATTGTATGCCTAAATGCCCCTGAGTGATACTTGCATCTAGCCTTCATATCATGGTGGTCATTATTGAGGAGGTTTGACTCCGTCTGGACTTATTGCTCTCGGAGACTTTCAGCAGTCAGTAGTCTGGATGTTTACTCAATCAAATTCGCGACCTTGTTTTTACCTTTGCCTCTGAAAGACTTGCAATCTTCAATTAAAAGGCCAGGTGCCCCAGAATGGCAATTATACTTGGCATTGAAACCCCAAAGGAAGCTTTGTCGGAGACAATCCTGATGCAGTTAGCTCAACCACTCTAAATTTGCGTAAATGAGGAAACTTATTGCACGTACGTCATCAGAATATGATCAAACTTCTTCTCAAGTGGTTTTGGCCTTTACCCTTATGCTCTGACCCTTAGGACTCTCTTGGGAAGCTGAAATTGGATGCCGACAAGTGAAGTCTTGAGGGAAGAGGTTGATAAAGTTAATAGATAAGGTTGCTCGGAAAGATCTCAGGTGATCTCCTGCCTACGTATCTCCATTGACCAATGGAGAATCAGAGCAGCGTAGTTCCCCTCAATAGGGATGAAAATAGCTTCATTTCCTTGACACCACATTCAGGATTTCCATAACCGGCTCATCTGAGTCTTCATCTGGTTGACTTCCTCTTTCAATAGTTTCTGATTCTGAAATAAGGCTTATACCTCTGCCCTGAATTGCCCCAGTTGGGTATTCCTTCGATTACCTCCGCCCGGAGTTGCTTCAAATATATACCTTGATGATTGTGATTCAAGTTGTCCATTCTGATGAGAAATCAAGTCAGGAAAAGAATTTGTCTCTGAACACCTGTCAAGAATGCAAGGATGTATGCAAATGCCATGTTCAATTATTTCTGAGGAATCTATCTGCTTTAATTCAAGTTTTGATACAGAAAAATCCAACAACATGATTCAGATATGTGATCCTCGGAAATAACTGAACATGTATGCAGAAATGCTATGATGTCATGTATGCAACAGGCGTGTGATCAATGATCCGATGTTGGTGCCGGTGTTGAGCAATGAGTCAAGTGTCTGAATAGAACCATAATAGCAGCACCGTCTCTGTATAGAACCCACATAACTGAGAACCCAATAACTGTAGAACTGGATCATATAATAGCATAGTCACTGATGGTGTTGAAGCTGAACAACGAGCCAAGTGTCTGTGGAGAGTCATAATAAAAGTCACAATATCAGGGCCACCATGGTAATCACAGTAACAATTTCTCTGAATAGAAATCCCGAATCTCAGAATCAGAGAACCATAGAACACTGAACAATACTGACAAAGTGGGTATGTTGAAGTTTTAGGGTTCCTGCAAACCTGTAAACCCCTCCCAATCTCACGGGTGTGCTACTCGGGTCAACATCACGAACTCTCAAAGCCGAATAGCAATAATACGTTCACCATTTCCGAGAAATGGCTCATGACCAAATCAGGGAATTGGTTTGGCATTATGTACTACTCAAGGAGGTCTCAGTTGAGTCCGGAAAAACAAGCATCCCTCACAAGTTTCCAGCTTCAAGCACTGAATCGAGAAACAATAGTACATTCATCCCGAAGGGTACAATACTATCGTCATACGAACAGTTTGCTTAAACTGAATTCCTATGAGAGAACCAGGCCATCCTATGCGAGTTCCCAATGGACCCTCGGATGCGAGTGGGTTTGCCAACAAATGTGGTCTGCCACTGTCATCACTGGAGAGGGGTGTTCCCATTAAGGTCCTCGAAGATCGGTCACCAGATGCACATAACTATCAAGGTCGTACCCTGAAGTGAGGTAATCCCCACACAGAATAGTTCCAAGACGGTCGCAATCTGGGTGTGGAACACATCGCCACCCATAATGGTGAGATACCATAAGAGTACAATGTCTGTCCACGCTAATCCTATGGTGCACTCAAGCCGGGTAGTTGGCTTATCTCACAGTAACTACCATCCCGCAGAAAAAATGAAAACCAGCACAGCCAGACAGTCCAGTATAATATGATGCATGGAAAATAAAATACTGAAAGCGGTAAATAAATGCGGTAAAGTAAAGCTGTAAAGTAAAACTGTAAATAAAAACAGTAAAGCTAAACTAAAGCACACAACAGCAAACAAACACCCAAAGAAGCAAAACCAAACAGGCGCTAGGATTGACTCTACAAGGGAAACCGGAAGAATCAGGTTTTTCCCCAGCAGAGTCGCCAGCTGTCGCTCCCGGGATTTTCATCCTAGTACAAACGCGAAAGTGGCGCGGAAAAGGTTAGAGTCGCCAGCCAGACATTTTTATCCCGAAAGAATGGGAAAGGTAATGTTGCACAAACCTGAGGAAGAAGGAAAGGACAAGGCCTTGCGAACCAAAGATCTGAGTACGGGAGTCGGTTACGACCTGGGAAGGTATTAGCACCCCAGATCGTCCGTCGTACCCGACGGGATCCACGCTTGCTTGCTTGTTTCAAAGGGTGAGAAGAATATGATTGCTGAATAAAACCGCTACTGGAATAAAGGGAATGGAAAATGAGAAAGGAACTGAAATAAGAAAATGGAAAGAAAGGGGAAATGTAGGGAAAATAAAGAATGTGCTCGAACGGGCCCTACCCCGCTGCCTACGTACCTCATCGGGATAATGAGGATCAGAGTCGACGTAGTTCGCCTAACCTAGGCGGGAACTATTTGTTTGTGTTTTTTACAGCTGGAACTGCGTGTGTCTATGCTCAGGTGTTGCAGGCTCGTCTGGTACGAGTGCGTTAACCGTCTTGCATGTGTGACAAGTCGCCGCGAGTTCGCGATGTGAGTGAATGAGATGAGAGAAGAAGTTCCCGCAGGATAGTCGGTTATTGTTTGTTTTTGTCTTTTTAAAAGAAGTGTTTTTGAATTTGTTTGTGAACTGTCTTGTACTAAGACCTATCCATCGCGGGAAGTATTTACACCTCGCCCCGAAACAGGACGCGTATAAACACTCCGCGACAAAGTCTCGTGTCGTACAAGATTGTTCGGTTTTTATTAAGTGTTTTATTGCTTTTATTTTGAGATGAGAAAGAGAATGACTCAAGTTGATAAAAGGAAAAATCTAAGGGACTAAGACTCAATCCTAATGTATTATGTATTTACAAAGTGATCCTAGTGGTTAGTGAGGTTTTCTATTCCTAATGGAAAAAGGAAAAGAAAAAAATGGAAAAAGGATGCAACTTACTTCCTAAGGAAGATAAGTTGGTCCTAACAATGGGGAATCCTACCAATCACAAACATGGAAGGAAAAAAATGAATTAAAAAGCCTAAAAGAAATGCATAAAAAATAAAGGATAATAGTGGAGTAAACTTACCTCAATCTTCCCCACTACAAAACAAGTGTTAATGCACATTTTTATTAAAAAGAATAAGGCAAACACACATTAATTAAATCCTAATTAAATTCTAAGGCACCTTAGACCTAAACTAGACTCTATTTTAATCCTAAAGGAACTAGAAAAAGCTAGGACAAAAATACAGCACCTATTACAGCCCCTAATACACAAACAGCTATGAAACTAAGCCTAACACCCACCAGCTTTTTACAGCCAGCATGCAGCATGAAAAAGTAGGTGTAAAAAGTCAAATACATCATGCACACAACAAACAAATTTTACAGCAGCTATATACAAAAACAGCTATGAAATGCCAAATCCAAATTTGATTATTTTTATTTATGTGCACAAAGTGAATGATAAACAACACATTAATGTCACTTGACATGAATCTACATGCATCACAAAATGAACTCAAACATGTGAATTTATTTACATCATTTATTTGATTAAAAATGACAATGATCAATCAAGAACAAACATACTTTTTTCATGTTGCACACATGAGCATTTTATCATGAGATTGAACAAGTATCACTACAAGCATCAATTGTTACACATGCATGGCATAAAATCAGAATTGAACTCATGTTAAGATATGGTCAATTAAGCACAAGAAACTTGCATGAACATGTGAAGCATTTAATCACTTTTTGGCAAAAAAATCAACATGGTATTTAATCACTTTTGGCAAAAAATCAACATGGTATTTAATCACTTTATCAATCAAGCAAGCAATGACAATAATCATGAAGCATATGTTGGATTTAAGCAAGCAATTAACATGTGAAACAAATGATTAAAGTGTAGCAACAACATCAAGAATCACTTATATCACATTTGCACCTTTAACACAAAACATAGAAAAGTAAATGGAATCATGTCGAAACGACTCGAAAAAAATAAATTGGCTACTGGAAATGGACCCAAAAATTCCCTAAAATCACTACCTAAACATACATGAACATTAGAGGCACTAGGAAGCAAGATTGAGCAAGAAAATAGGCTAAAAAACCAAAAATTAACAGCGTTAACCGGTTAACCATATAGGTTAACCCGTTAACGGGCCTAAAATACAGCATTCTGGCCAAAAACGCATGTGTTAACCGGTTAACCATATGCGTTAACCGGTTAACACTGAACGAAAAGTGAAAAATGCTTTTGAAAAAAGTGCTTTTGGCCACAATCTTCCTTCTAAACAATCCTAACCCCCACTTAATCATGCTAACACAAATTTCTACTCAATTGGAGCTTATTTACACATGGTAGAACCTATATCTATTAACACCTTAAATCCAAATTCAACCAAAATTACAAATCACAAGCAAACATAATCGAAACGGAATTGGTTTTAAACAAAGCGAAAAGCACTTAAAGAATGCCGAAAGTGGCGAGATGGAGAGAATAACTTAAAGAAGAAGTGATTAAGATCACCAACCTACGAAGCGGAGGAGTGCTTCGGTAATTGTTGCAATAATCGGAGCTTGAATCGAAGAGAAAACCGAAAACCGAGAAACCGCAAAATAAATGCGTTCTTGATGCTTGAATCTTTACACACTTCCGATAAGCCGAAATCTTCAACAAAATCACTAGCTTCTTCTTCTACGATCCACAATTAATGGAGGTTGGAGGCTTAAGCTTCAAGATCTTCAAGTTTCAATGTGAAACTTGAAGAGCTTATTCAAAGAAGCTTTGGTGAAAGGAGGGAAAATGGAGGAAAAGTGAGAGAGAAAAAGTGATTATGGAAGAAAAGTGAAAATTTTGGAATTGTGGGAACCTCTCTCAAGGAAGTGATTAATGGTTATATAGAGATTAGGCTAGGAGCTAGGTTTGGGTTTGGAAAAGGGAATATTCCTTGGAATATTCCTTGGAATATTCCTTGGAACACTCTAGAAGATGGTGGAAGGTGGTGGAAGTTTCCAAGGGAAATGGAGTGGAATTGGAGTGGAAAAATGAGATGGAAAGAATGAAAGGAAGTGTGGAAAGAAAGTGGAAGGAAAGGTGGAGGGAAATGCAAAACCAACTACTTTTCAAATGATTTTTCTTTGGTTTTTTTTATGATTCCTCCATCATTTCTTGACCAAGTTTGAACCATAGGATCATTGTAACCCTAATTTCACGATCTCGATCTTAAAAGTCCGGCGTCGACCCTTTTTACCTAGCCCGATTGCCTTTTCTCCAATTCCTCGATTTTCCGTCGTCCGGCCAGTCGAACCCCTTCCAAAATGAATTTGTGGACGAGATTTGAACCCTAGGCACTTGACATCGTATATAAGTCAAAGAAATCCACTTCGACTCAAAAATTTATGTAGAAGCCCTGTAGAAATGAAACCCTAATTCGGCTCTTTTCCCTCAAGAAGTATTGCACTGCTTGCCTCCTTCAATCAAACCGAAACTTTCCATGACTTGTGGCTTCAAGTGAAGACTTGTGGGATATTGTGAACCCTTTGCACAAGGTTGAGAAGCTTTGTGGCCCTTCGGTAGCCTCTTCATAACTTTCGGTTGCTCCGATCACTGATCACATACCCACGCCTCGGCTATGCTATATATGATGCAATGTTTTTGGTTATTTTTATGAATCCATATATGCAAAATGCTATGCAAAATGTTGAGGAAATGAGAGGGCAAATTTTGAGGTATTACAAGTTCAAATAAAGCTCAACATCTGAACTAACAAATCAAATCAAGGTAAAGATCCAAGGCATCACATTCAAATGTCTCAGAATAATCTCAGAAATTTGCATACAAAAGCTAAGAAAGACTTAGAAATGAAAGGAGAAACATATGAGTTTTGCAGCATCCTAGCTCATCATATCATCACTAATGTGTTCATACCACTTTCAGCTTCAACTCAATATCTAACATATTGGTGCAACTGTTAGATTGAATTTAACCCTTTCAAATAACCGCTAGTTATCTTTTTTTTGTCCTAACCAATTTTCCTCCCTCCACATCTTCAACACCCTGCATAAATGCCTCATTAATCACATAAGTATTTCTGACACAAGAACACATAACAAAACACAAAATGAGTGAAAACTCAAAGAAAACCGAAAAAGAATACAGTTACAAAATCAGTTGAACAAACCATCAACAAACTTCTAACCGAAAAAACAGAATCCCTAACCACTTCTGACTGATTTTCAAATGAATAAAAAAAAAACTCACCTTTATAAAGCCATTGGTCAGCTTCTTTTCGGGTCTCTACGATTCCTCACTTTATCATCTCTCACCTTCACTCTTCCTTCAAGACTCTTCTCTCTCAATCTCATTCATTCTAAACCTCTTCAAGCTTCCTCATCTCTCTCATTCTTCACATCCTCCATCTTCTTTCTTCTTCAGATCTCTATCTCCACCAATCTTCTTCAATCAACCTCAACGAACTTCATATCCTCAGAATATCATCATCAAGCTTCATCATCCCTCATCAACAATTTTCTCCAGGTTCTTCTTGACCAGTCTGCAAAAATATCATGGAGCCACAACAGAAAAGCAATCACAAAAAATTGATAGGAAAGATTGATTCAGTTACAAAAATCTGACGAATTCTTTAATACCGCAACTTCATCAATTACCTTCAATCGATCCTCCCATCCTTTATTGATTTCTCAACCTGCAACGTTCTTGTATCATTGTAACACCCCAAATTTGCCCTCTTCTTGTTTAGCATCGTTATCATATCATAATCATCATGAGCATACCATATCCTTATCATTTAGCATAGAAAAATGAGGCATAACACTCGCATGTTCCAGCATAAGGCATATGATCGGTCATCTGGGAAAATCTGAACCTGCAAGTCAAAATCAAGAGCATGGTGATCTAGCAAGAATCTCACAGGATCATTTTGCACAAGCCTGGTATCATGTTCAGAGCCATAGAAAGAGAAGATGGATCAAAATTTGCTTGAAACGGTTGGTGCAGGTCTATTTTTGAGGTTTCCCACCAAAGGGAGGGAAATTCAAATTTTCCATGCGTTAACCGGTTAACGCATATGGTTAACCGGTTAACAGCTGCGAAATTTGAATTTCCAGCAGCAATTTCAGCATGTGTGTTTTGGTTCCATTTTCCAATTTTCTGATTTTTATTCATTTGAATTAAATTTGAATTTGAGAGAAGGATCTAGAGCATTTATCCAAGCCTCATTCCAACCCTAAATCCAAATCACTTTCTAAGCTAATGCCAAGCCATATTTTTGGATCCCAAACCAAAATTTTGGGCCCCAAACCTAAACCATATTTATTCCATTTCCCTCCAAACCAAAGGGGCTCTCTCTCATTTCTGAATTTTCATTCCTCTCACTCACAATTCTCTCACTTTTCTCTCCCAATTTTCCAAATCACTCAAAGTTCCTCTTTGAAGATCACACAACCTTGCCTTGAGGTGTGTAGATCTTGGAACTAAACCTCCTTTCATAGCTTCTTTGCATCTCTTTGCTGGTTTTATTGGAGATTCAGATCTGGTTTGAGATCTAGAAGTGCTTTTGGATCCAAAATTCTGCATCAAGGGCTTGTTCTTGCATTTATTTTGCATGGAGTGTGGAGCTTAGCATCGGATCTTCAAAGTTTTGCGCGAGATCTACTGTTTTCGGCTCAATCAACAATTACCAAAGCATACCTCAGCTTTGTAGGTTGGTTAATTTCAGATCTAGCTCTGTTTTTAGCTTATTTGCATGCTTGTGCTTTAGATCCACCATGTGCTTGTGTATTTGCTTGTGTTGTTTGATTTGATTGGTTGATTTGTATCCGGATCCGAATGTTATTGTTCATGAGCTTAATGATATGGATTAATGTGAATTGATCTAATTTTTCCATGTGTAATTGATTGCTGGTCTGGTGCAAGCTTATTTGAATAAGCTGTTTTGAGATGCTGTTTTCTGCAGGATTTGTTGCTGTTTTATCAGTGTTAACCGGTTAACGTATATGGTTAACCGGTTAACGCCCCTGTTTTGTGCGTATTTTGTGCAGGTTTGAGCTGGTTAACCGGTTAACGCATTTGGTTAACCGGTTAACACTGAAGCAGAATGACTTTTTAGTGTTGTTTTGAGCTTGTTTGATCCCTTTGCTTGTTCTAATTGCCATGGATCATTGCATGATCATTAAACATGAGATTTTAGGGTGATTTGCTTGCTGGTTGATGTATGCTTTCATGTTTTCGACGCGTAAGTCGTGTACTTGCAATGTTTGGCATGATGTTTGATTCTTGTTCACAAGAACCTTTGAGCATGACTAATTCCATGATTGTGTTGGTCACTTTGCTGGATTTTTTTGTGCATACTAACCTTGCAGGGGCTATGGTAAGTGAGAGATGTGGGAATTGAGTTCCACATCTCCAATTCTCATCTTCCTCTTATGTTTATGTTACTAACCCTTAGTTGTTGGGCTTAGGCCTTTCTCATCCCTTCTTCTATCTTCGTCTTTTTTCCTTCATTAGGATAGAAACCTCACTAACCTTTAGGACTTCCATACATGTGAATACTTAGGATTATTTTAGTCCCCCTTTAGAATTTTTCCTTTAAGATCCTTTGGTGCTCTCTCTTCTCATCTTCAAACTTAATTCTAATTCATTTAATAAAGGTTGAGTACTTTCATGTGACATGAGACTTTGCTATGAGATGCTTACATGCGTTCCATTTCGGGGCGAGGTGTGAGTCATCACTCGTGGTGGATAGGTCTTAACATGAGTACCTCACAAAGAAAAGCTAAAAAACACTTCTTAATCAAAACCACAAAAACACTTAATAATGATAATAGGTTAGTGTGCTTGAGCCTTC
The DNA here is from genome assembly GCA_963966055.1 of Lathyrus aphaca. NCBI lineage: Eukaryota > Viridiplantae > Streptophyta > Magnoliopsida > Fabales > Fabaceae > Lathyrus > Lathyrus aphaca. Next base: position 118,910,092 of record OZ014524.1, on the reverse strand, counting down.
ACTTGTGGGACTAGCTTTGGGGATTTCCTCCATAGATAGGTGTGCCTCTTGCGCATTCCATTTCGGGATGATGTGAGATGTACACATCCCATTGAGTAAGACTTGGGTACACTTACCTATGCAAACTTTCACTCATAAAAGCTTCTAAAAAACACCAAACAAACAATAAGCGTCTTTCCTTCGGGAATTCTTTTCTCATCTCCTTCGCTCCGTACGCGAACTTGCTCCTACTTGTCATTTTGCAAGACGGTTACGCACTCGTCGTCCGAGCCTGCAACACCTGAGCAATGGCATAGGCAGTTCAAGCCTTAATCCACAAGCAATTTCTTTTCTACCCCTAGTTAGGGGAACTACGGCGTCTCTGATCCTCATTATCCTGATGAGGTACGTAGGCAGCGGGGTAGGGCCCGTTCGAGCACAATCTTTATTTTCCCTACATTTTTCCTTTTGCTTTCTTATTCAGTTCTTTTCCAGTTCCAGTTTCTTTTCATATTCATTTCTTTGCTGCATTTTTCATACCCTCACCCTTTGAAACAGTTTTCTTTGCAAGCGTGGATCCCGTCGGGTACGGCGGACGATCTGGGTGCTAATACCTTCCCAGGTCGTAACCGACTCCCGAGCTCAGTCTCTTTGGTTCGCAGGACCTGTGTCCTTCCTCTCTCTTTTTTTTTCTTCTGGTTTGTGCAGCATTACCATTCCCTCTATTCGGGATAAAAATGCATGGCTGGCGACTCTACCTTTTTCCGCGCCACTTTCGCGTTTGTACCAGGATGGAAATCCCGGGAGCGACAGCTGGCGACTCTGCTGGGGAACGAACCCAGAATCTCTGGTTCCCCTGTGAGTCTCTCCTAGCGCTTGTGTGTTGTTGTTTCATTGGGTGATGCTTGTTTGATGTGGCTTGTTGTACTGTATTGTTGTTTATTTACAGCTTTATTTACAGCTTTATTTACAGTCTTCAGTATTTATTTTCCGCATCATTTATATCATACTGGACTGTCTGGACTGGTTTTCTGTTTGGTGGGATGGGTGATACTGTTTCTGAGAGATAAGCCAAGTACCCGGCTTGAGTGCACCCTAGGATTAGAGTGGACATATTGTACTCGCATGTGGCATGATGAGTGGCGATGTGTTTCACGCCCAGATTGCGACTGTCTTGGAAATATCTTGTGTGGGGATTTCCTCCACTTCGAGATAGGACCTTGATGGTTATGTGCATCTGGGGACCGATCATTGAGAACCTTTGTGGAAACAACCCTCTCCAGTGGTGACAGTGGCAGACCACATTTTGTGGCAAACCCATTCGCACCCGAGGGTCCACTGGGAACTCGCATAGGATGGCCTGGTTCTCTTATAGGAACTCAGTCAAAGCATCTGGTCGTATGGCATTAGTACTGTATCCTACGGGCTGAATGTACTATTGTTTCTCGATTTCAGCGTTTGAAGCTGGGAACCTGTAAGGGATGCTTGTTTTTCCCGGACTCAGCTGAGGCCTCCCTGCGTAGTATATAATGCCTAACCGATTCCCTGACTTGGTCATGAGCCACTTCTCGGAAATGGTGAAAGTATTATTGCTATTCGGCTTTGAGAGTCCGTGATGTTTGACCCGGAGCACACCCGTGAGATTTGGGATGGGTTTACAGGTTTGCAGGAACACTTGACCTCATCATACCCTTGTTATCAGTGCAGTTCATGTTATGATGCAGTTACTTTGGTTCCGGAGTTCTGGTTTTCTGGTTCTGGTATTCGTGATACTATGGTCCTGAGATTTTCTTCAGAGAGTTGTGGTTATCAGAGAGGGTGACTCAGTGAACTTTTGGTTTGTCAGAGGGATCTTGTCAGTGGCCAGATTCCAGACAGTCTCAGATGACCATATGTCTTTGCATTTGCATCTGCATTGCATCATTGCATCATTAATCATTGTTTTGTTTTCATTCACAGGTTCATATTTCTGCTTCCGGTTCCGGTATTCTCTTCAAAGATGGAAGATCCTCGCAAGCAGAATATTCACTTCAAGTTCTTTGATGTCAAGATTGGTTTGCTGAAGAAGATGGTAAAGCTGATTACGCCCAACCAGGTAGAGAGATTCAGAAAAGCTTATGGGAGTATTCTTGATGTGGTGATAGAGCTAAATCCTTCAGAGAGGAGTGCCATTCATACATTGCTTCAGTATTATGATCCTCAGCTCCGTTGCTTCACCTTTCCTGATTTCTAGTTGGGCCCTATGCTGGAGGAGTATGCTTTGATCCTGGGTGTGCCAGTTCAAGATCAGGTTCCTTTCAACTCTGAGATGAGTAGACCAGCACCGGAGGCTATTGCTAAGGCTCTTTATTTGAGTCCTTCTACTGTGAAGTCTTTGACCATTATCAAAGGAGGTGTGTCTGGGTTTTCTTTGGAGGTTCTGGTAAAGAAGGCGGAAGAATTGGCTGTTGAAGAAGAATGGGATGCGGTCTGTGCTATCTTGGCTCTTTCTATCTATGGCACCATTTTGTTTGCTGATATGGAGAAGTTCATAGATATAAACGCCATACATCTCTTTTTGCTGAAGAATCCTGTGCCTACCTTACTCGGGGATTTGTATTACTCGGTTCATTACAAGACTGAAAAGAAGAGGGGAGGTTTGGTTCGTTGCTGTGCTCCATTATTTCACATGTGGTTCATGAGGCATTTGCCTAGTACGGGAGTGTTTAGTGACCATAGTCTGATATGGGCTCAGAAGCTGGAAAAGTTGCTTGCCAAGGATGTTAGGTGGTTCACTCAGAGGCTGCAAGGTGCACGTTTCATTACCAGCTGCGGAAGTTATCATAGTGTGCCTTTGTTGGGAATAACTGGAGGGATTAATTACAATCCAATCTTGTTAAGAAGACAATTAGGATACGCTTTGAGAGATGTGCCTGAAGATTTGAAGCTGACCCCCATTTTCTACTTTTCCGTGAAAGATAATATGCCCTTAGTGAGGAAGGTTGCGGGGGCTTGGAAAAGCATCAAAGGAGAAGGAATAGCTAGTTTCGGGAAGTGAAACAATCAGACGTTCCCAGGGTACGAAGCTTGGTTGAAAGACAGAGCCAGAAGAGTTTTGTTACCATTTTCAGCACCAGTTGCTGAGTCCATTGATACTGTGCCTTTAGAGGAATTCGAGAAGTTAGAAGCCCAGTTACATGCAGTTAGAGTTGAAAATACCGAGATGGTAAGCTTGTATTACCAAGCTAACAGGGCCAAGAAGGAAGCTGAGGAGAAGTTGCTGAAGATACAGACGACTTTGGAGGCTAAGGAGAAAGACTTTGCAGGAAAAGAAGCGCATTTCCGCAGGTTGGGGATGATGGAAGCCCAAAGAGAAGTTGAGCGCAAGAAGAAGTCAAAGACCCTCAGAGATGCTCGTCAGTCTATTGTCTGGTTGAAGGGACAAAGAGAGCAAGAGTTGAAGCAATATAAGGAAAAAGAGGAGTTCTTTGAGACTCAGATGGCTTACAAGAAAGAAGAGGTGGAGCAGGCCCACAAGATTTGCAGAGAGAAGACCCAACAGCTTGCAGACAGTCAACAAGCCCTCGAAGAAGCACTCAAAGAGATTGAAGACCTCAAGTTGATGGCAGGAGTCAAGAAGGTCAGGTCTGATGATGGAGTTTCAGGATCCTCAGGCGGCGGTTATGCTTCTTAGTTTGTTTTCTTTGTATTTGGATTACCTACGGGCATGTTGTAGGAGTCCTAGTTGTTTGTTTATACTCTGTAAGAACTCGTACTCTATGAGGTATTCTGTTTTTATTGTGCCTAATGGGCTGATCTATGTTAAGATGTTTCTCACTATTTCTTGGTTTGCTTGCTATTATGGTTTGAATGTGGTTTCCCGCAAAGGTTTCTGAAAGTCGAGGATCAGTACCCATCTGGTTTTCTTTGCTAAATACCGGAGCCGGGGCATAAGTGACTTGTGTTTGGAAACATAAACAACTGCATTGCATCCATATAACCTGTTTGTTGTTTTGCAGGTAGTGTCTCGGTTACTAACGTATTTTGTGTTTCAGGCACTATAGCTCCTCGAAAAGCTCGGGGGCAGCCAACAGTACACAGGTACCCAACCAAGGTTAACAGAGAGAGAGCCATGGATCAAATGCAGGCAGATTTGGCAGACCTAAGACAGAGAATGGATAATTTCATGACGTTAATGACCGGCATGGGGCAGAATCAAGAACGGCTGCGAGAGTTGGTTGAGAATCAGAACAGAAACGCTGCTGCCGCTGCTAATGCTGATAATCATACCGGTGCGGGCGCACGTCAGGGTGGACCTCATGTTATACAACCAGGGGCGACCGTAGTCAATGACGGGATGCATAACATTCATGTGGACCACCAGGATGACCAGTTCACTTTACTTGATGAGACCGAGGGTCAAGGGGCCGAAATGAACAAGAGATTCGAAGAGATGGCCGAGCAAATCAAGGCTATTCAATCCCAGAGTTCTTTGGGATTCGATATAACAGACTTGGGTTTGGTTCCGGGAGTCAGAATCCCGTACAAATTCAAGGTTCCTACTTTTGAGAAGTATAACGGCACTGCTTGCCCAAAGACTCATCTGCAATCATATGTGGGGAGAATTGCCGCGCATACAGACGATGAAAAGCTATGGATGTATTACTTTCAGGACAGCTTGGTGGGAGCTTCCCTTGAGTGGTACATGAAGCTCAGCAGGGTCAATGTTAAGAGCTGGAAGGATCTCGCTGAGGCCTTCGTGAAGCAGTACCAGTACAACATGGATATGGCTCCGAATCGCACCCAGTTGCAACATATGGCTCAGACAGCAAAAGAAGGCTTTAAAGAATACGCCCAGAGGTGGCGTCAGCTAGCTGCCAGGGTGCAGCCACCCTTGTTAGAGAATGAGATGGCCGATATGTTTATGGGTACCCTCCAGGGGGTATTTCTTGAGAGATTGGCATCAAGTTCTGCTACAAAGTTCAACGATATTGTCATTGCGGGAGAAAGGGTCGAAACGCTGTTGAAAATGGGGAAGATACAAGACCCAGGTGCTAGTAGCTCAAATGGAGCGAGGAAAGCTTTTAGCGGACCTCCAAGAAGACGAGAAGGAGAGACCAATGCTGTATTCGGCCGAAGCCAGGGTCGTGGTTACAGAAGACCTTATGAACATGTGGCTGCTGTCACTATTCCTGCAGCTCCCGTACAACAGATGCCACCTCCACCACAACAACAACAACAACCTAGAGCCGACTACCAGCAAAGACCTTATCAGCCGAGGCAGACTCGTCCTGCTAACAGGGTGATTGAAGCTATTCCGATGACATATGCTGCCTTGTTGCCGAGACTACTAGACTTGAACCTTATTCAATTAAGGACTTTGGCACCACTACCTCCTGGAGAGCTTCCAGCTGGTTACGACGTCAACGCGCGATGCGCTTTTCATTCAGGGGCACCCGGGCACTCAACCGAGAAGTGCAGGGCGCTACATCACAAAGTTCAAGATCTCGTGGATTCAAAGGCAATCAACTTTGCGCCACCACCGAATATCAACTCGAACCCTATACCTAATCATGGAGGGGCAAGAGTTAATGCTGTTGAGCGTGATGACAAGTTGAGTTTGGTACTGAGAATTGATGAAGTCAAGACGCCGTTGAAGGTGGTGAAAGAGAGACTGTTGAAAGGTCAAGTATTTCCTGGTTGTTCTCTCGATTGTGAAGACTGTATAAGTGTTATGAATGGCTGCGAGAAATTGAAGACGGGTTTGCAAGAGTTGATTGATGCTGGGTCTCTACAATTTAGCAAGATTAGTAATGAAAAGGCTGATGATGTGTCAACCATTACTATTTTCTACAATGAGGCTGACATGACCGTTCGACAAGAGCCTGTTACCGTTTACGCTCCTCAGATTAGTCCTGTGACTATAACTGTACCTGGGCCAGTACCATATACCGATGATAGGGCCATTCCGTGGCATTATGGTTCTGACGTCTATGTGGCGGGACAGAAGATGGAAAGTAGACCTGTTGCTGACTTGACTATTGAAAATGTGGGAGGTGTTGGAGGTTTTACTCGAAGTGGCCGTTTGTTTGCTCCACCTGCACTGAGAAAGGATCCTGAGGCCGAAGCTTCGTCCAAAGACAAAGGGAAGCAGATTGCGAATGACGAGTTAACTACTCCTGTGGCGGGGCAGGGGACGTTTGAAAAGGAGGTAGAGGAGTTTATGAAGATCATCAAAAGGAGTGACTACAAGGTGGTTGACCAACTGAATCAGACGCCTTCAAAGACTTCTATCTTGTCACTGTTGATGTGCTCGCCCGCGCACAGAGAAGCTTTACTGAAAGTACTTCAAATGGCCTATGTTCCTCAAGAAATCACTGTTAATCAACTCGAAGCTGTTGTTGGAAGTGTTAATGCCAGCCATGGTTTAGGCTTCACTGACCGAGACCTTACTTCGGAGGGAAGGAATCACAATAAAGCACTGCATATCACGATGGAATGCAAGGGCGCTGTGTTGTCTCATGTCCTTGTAGACACAGGCTCTTCTTTGAATGTGCTCCCGAAGAAGGCGTTGATGAAGCTTAACATTGATGGGATTGTCCTAACGCCGAGTGATTTGGTGGTTAAAGCTTTCGATGGTTCAAGAAGATCAGTTTTCGGAGAGGTTGAGTTGCCTGTCAAGATAGGCTCTCAAGTCTTCAAGAGTGTCTTCTATGTCATGGATATCCAGCCTGCGTATAGTTGCTTGTTGGGCAGACCGTGGATACACGCAGCTGGAGCCGTCACTTCAACCCTGCACCAAAAGCTTAAATATGTGGTGGATGGTGTAATACCTCAAAATTTGCCCTCTCATTTCCTCAACATTTTGCATAGCATTTTGCATATATGGATTCATAAAATAACCAAAACATTGCATCATATATAGCATAGTCGAGGCATGGGTATGTGATTAGTGATCGGAGCAACCGAAAGTTATGAAGAGGCTACCGAAGGGCCACAAAGCTTCTCAACCTTGTGCAAAGGGTTCACAATATCCCACAAGTCTTCACTTGAAGCCACAAGTCATGGAAAGTTTTGGTTTGATTGAAGGAGGCAAGCAGTGCAATACTTCTTGAGGGAAAAGAACCGAATTAGGGTTTCATTTCTACAGGGCTTCTACATAAAATTTTTGAGTCGAAGTGGATTTCTTTGATTTATATATGATGTCAAGTGCCTAGGGTTCAAATCTCGTCCACAAGTTCATTTTGGAAGGGGTTCGACTGGCCGGATGACGGAAAATCGAGGAATCGGGGAAAAGGCGACCGAGCTAGGTAAAAAGGGTCGACTCCGGACTTTTAAGATCGAGATCGTGAAATTAGGGTTACAATGATCCTATGGTTCATATTTGGTCGATAAACGATGGAGGAATCATGAAAAAACCAAAGAAAAATCATTTGAAAAGTAGTTGGTTTTGCATTTCCCTCCACCTTTCCTTCCACTTTCTTTCCACACTTCCTTTCATTCTTTCCGCCTCATTTTTCCACTCCAATTCCACTCCATTTCCCTTGGAAGCTTCCACCACCTTCTACCATCTTCTAGAGTGTTCCAAGGAATATTCCAAGGAATATTCCAAGGAATATTCTCTTTTCCAACCCTAACCCTAACTAACTACCAAACCTAATTTTGGATCCCAAACCTAATTTTTGGGCCCCAAACCCAAACCTAGCTCCTAGCCTAAGCCCTATTTAAGTCATTTTCATCCAAACCAAGAGGGTTGAACACCATTTTCCAATTTTTCACTCTTTGAGAAGCACTTTTTCTCTCTCACTTTTCCTCTCCCTTTCACCAAAGCTTTTTCAAATAAGCTCTTCAAGTTTCACATTGAAACTTGAAGATCTTGAAGCTTAAGCCTCCAACCTTCATTGATTGTGGATTATAGAAGAAGAAGCTACTGAATTTTGTGAGGATTATCGGATTATCGGAAGCGCACGAAGATTCAATCTCAAGAACGCATTTATTTTGCGATTTCTCGGTTTTCGGTTTTCTCTTCGATTCAAGCTCCGATTCTTGCAACAATCACCGAAGCACTCCTCCGCTTCGTAGGTTGGTGATCTTAATCACTTCTTCTTTAAGTTATTCTCTTCATCTCGCCACTTTTGGCATTCTTTAAGTGCTTTTCGCTTTTGTCGAAATCAATTCCGTTCCAATTATGTTTGCTTGTGAATTGTGATTTTCGTTGAATTTGGATTTTTAGGTGTTGATGGCTATAAGTGCTAGCATGTGTAAATAAGCTCAAAATAAGTAGAAATTAGTGTTAGCATGTTCCTAGGTATGTTAGGGATCATTAGAAGCAAGATTGTGGCCAAAAGCACTTATTTCAAAAGCATTTTTCACTTTTTGTTCAGGGTTAACCGGTTAACGCATATGGTTAACCGGTTAACGCATGCGTTTTTTGGCCAAAATGCTGATTTTTTTGCCCGTTAACGGGTTAACCTATATGGTTAATCGATTAACGCTGTCCATTTTTGGATTTTTAGCCTATTTTCTTGCTCAATCTTGCTTCCTAGTGCCTCTAATGTTCATACATGTTTAGGTATTGATTTTAGGGAATTTTTGGGTCCATTTCCAGTAGCTAGTCTCCCCATTTCGAGTCGTTTCGACACGATTCCGTTCATGTTGCGTTTTATGCATTTTTGTGTTCTTTGTGCATGCCTTGAGTTCTTGCATTGTGTTGCCATGTTTATACATCATTTGGTATGTAATAATCATGTTGCATTCTGTTTTTACATGTTTGCATTGCATTAAATCATTTTTTTTTTTTTTCATTCCCATTATATCAAGGTATGTTGCATTTTGCATAATCATATGTATGTGCATTTGGTTGCATACTTTATCATGTCATATGCATCAATTTAATTCTGAATTTTGCATTGAGTTTAGTATGTTTGTTGAGCAATCATGTTGCATGTTCATAATCAAAGATCATCATGTTCATATGCATGTTTAGGTGTTACTTTGTGCATTTACTTGTTGCATAATTCATGAGATGCATGCTTGCATAATCATTCAATAATGTGCATGTTCTTGCCTTGGTATATGTTGACTTAAGTTCAAATACATGTTCATGATGAGATTAGTGATTTTTGCATTGAGTGTGTGCATTAAAGAATGAAAATAAGCAATTTTAGATTTTGTATTTCATAGCTGTTTTTTTGCATGAGTGCTGTAAAATGTATGATGTTTGCTATGTGTACATGCTGTTTGTAACCTTTCTGCACCTACTTTTCCATGTTGCATGCTGGCTGTAAAAAGCTGGTGGGTGTTAGGCTTAGTTTCATAGCTGTTTGTGTATTAAGGGGCTGTAATAGGTGCTGTATTTTGGTTTTAGCATTTTTTTAGTTCCTTTAGGATTAGAATAGGGTCTAGTTTAGGTCCAAGTTTAATTAGGATTTAATTAATGTGTGTTTGCCTTATTCTTTAATATAAAATGCACACTAACCATTTGTTTTGTAGTGGGGAAGATTGAGGTAAGTTTACTTCACTTTATCCTTTATTTTTTATGCATTTCTTTTAGGCTTTTTTTTATTCATTTTTCCTTCCATATTTGTGATTGGTAGGATTCCCCATTGTTAGGACCAACTTATCTTCCTTAGGAAGTAAGTTGCATCCTTTTTCCTTTTTCTTTTCCTTTTTATCTTTAGGATTAGAAAAAACCTCACTAACCATTAGGATCTCCCTTTGTAAACATAATACATTAGGATTGAGTCTTAGTCCCTTAGATTTTTCCTTTTATCAACTTGAGTCATTCTCTTTCTCATCTCAAAAGAAAAGCAATAAAACACTTAATAAAAACCGAACAATCTTGTACGACACGAGACTTTGTTGCGGAGTGTTTATACGCGTCCTGTTTCGGGGCGAGGTGTAAATACTTCCCGCGATGGATAGGTCTTAGTACAAGACAGTTCACAAACAAAAATTCAAAAACACTTCTTTTAAAAAGACAAAAACAAACAATAACCGACTATCCTGCGGGAACTTCTCTTTCTCATCTCATTCACTCACAACGCGAACTTGCGGCGACTTGTCTCACATGCAAGACGGTAAACGCACTCGTACCAGACGAGCCTGCAACACCTGAGCATGGACATACGCAGTTCCAGCTGTAAAAAACACAAACAAATAGTTCCCGCCTTAGTCAGGCGAACTACGTCGACTCTGATCCTCATTATCCCGATGAGGTACGTAGGCAGCGGGGTAGGGCCCGTTCGAGCACATTCTTTATTTTCCCTACATTTCCCCTTTATTCTCATTTTCTTATTTCAGTTCCTTTCTCATTTCTCATTCCATTCCAGTTAGCGGTTTATTTGTTCAGCAGCATATTATTTCTCACCCTTTGAAACAAAGCAAGCAAGCGTGGATCCCGTCGGGTACGACGGACGATCTGGGGTGCTAATACCTTCCCAGTTCGTAACCGACTCCCGAACTCAGATCTTTGGTTCGCAAGGCCTTGTCCTTTCCTTCTTCCTCAGGTTTGTGCAACATTACCTTTCCCATTCATTCGGGATAAAAATGTCTGGCTGGCGACTCTAACCTTTCCGCGCCACTTTCGCGTTTGTACTAGGATGAAAATCCCGGGAGCGACAGCTGGCGACTCTGCTGGGGACCTAACCTGATTCTTCCGGTTTCCCTTGTAGAGTCAATCCTAGCGCCTGTTTGGTTTTGTTCTTTGGGTGTATATGTGTTTGTTGCTGAGTGCTTTAGTTTAGCTTTACTGTTTTCATTTACAGTTTTATTTTACAGCTTTACTTTATCGCATTTATTTATCGCTTTCAGTATTTTATTTTCCATGCATCATATTATACTGGACTGTCTGGCTGTGCTGGTTTTCATTTTTTCTGTGGGTTGGGAGTTACTGTGAGATAAGCCAAATACCCGGCTTGAGTGCACCATAGGATTAGCGTGGACATGTTGTGCTCGCATGGTTACATGATGAGTGGTGATGTGTTCCACACCCAGGTTGCGACTGTCTTGGGACTATTCTGTGTGGGGGTTCTTCCCCACTTCAGGGTACAACCTTGATAGTTATGTGCAGCTGGGGACCGATCATTGAGAACCTTAATGGAAACAACCCTCTCCAGTGATGACAGTGGCAGACCACATTTGTTGGCAAACCCACTCGCATCCGAGGGTCCATTGGGAACTCGCATAGGATGGCCTGGTTCTCTCATAGGAATTCAGTTAAAGCAAACTGTTCGTATGACGATAGTATTGTACCCTTCGGGATGAATGTACTATTGTTTCTCGATTCAGTGCTTGAAGCTGGAAACTTGTGAGGGATGCTTGTTTTTCCGGACTCAACTGAGACCTCCCTGATTAGTACATAATGCCAAACCGATTCCCTGATTTGGTCATGAGCCATTTCTCGGAAATGGTGAACGTATTATTGCTATTCGGCTTTGAGAGTCTGTGATGTTGACCCGAGTAGCACACCCGTGAGATTGGGAGGGGTTTACAGGTTTGCAGGAACCCTGGTACCTTCAGCATACCCACTTTGCCTTTGGTTCAGTTTTGTGATCTGGATTTCTGTTCTTAAGTTATGGACCCCAGATCAGAGGGATGATTATTGTAATACCTGGATTTTGAGACCGTGCACCGACACCTGATTATATGATTGGCACATCACAGACACTTCACTGATCACATGCCTTGTCTTGCATAAGCATCATATCATCATTAATCATTTGTGTTTCTTTTATTCTCAGGGTCTACATTTATTCCCGGTTCCTGGCCATATTATTGTTTCAGAATGGAAGACGTCAAAAAGAGAACTGTGCACTACAAATTTTTCGATACTAAGATGGATCTGATCAACCAATTGGTGTCTCTGATTACCCCGGGTCATTTGGGCTACTTCAAAGAAACGTATGGTGATATTTTGGATCTGGTATTCAACCTGGATAGTTCTCAGAGGAGTGCCATTCACACTTTGTTGCAGTATTATGATCCACGGCTTAGGTGCTTCACATTTCATGACTTTCAGTTGGGTCCTTTGCTGGAAGAATATGCTGAGATTATGGGAGTTTCAATCAAGGATCAGCTTCCTTTTAACTCGGAGATGACAAGACCAACTCACGATGATATTGCTAAGGCTCTTTATTTGAGCCCGTCAGAGGTGTCTTCTAATCTGGTTTCCACTAAAGCAGGAGTACTTGGTTTTTCCTTAGAGTTTCTGGTCAAGAGAGCTGAAGAACGTGCCGTGGAGAAGAAGTGGGATTCAGTTTGTGCTATCTTGGCGTTATCTGTGTATGGGATAGTTTTATTTGCTGACATGGACAAGTTTGTGGACATGAATGCCATTCATTTGTTTGTGTTGAAGAATCCGGTGCCCACTCTCTTGGGTGATCTGTATTATTCTGTGCATTACAAGAATGAGAAGAGGCGAGGAGGTCTTGTTAAATGTTGTGCTCCTTTATTCTACAAATGGGTTATGAGACACTTGCCTTCTACTGAGAGTTTTGCGGATCCTAATTCTACTTGGGCTCAGAAGCTGAGTACTTTGTCTGCTGGAAATATCAGGTGGTTTACTTTGAAGTTGAAGGGAAAGAATTTCATTACTAGTTGTGGTAATTACCCTAATGTGCCTTTGTTAGGAGTATCAGGATGTATTAACTACAATCCCATCCTCTTAAGAAGACAGTTAGGGTATGCGCTCAAGGAGGTTCCTGATGAGTCTGAATTATTCCAAACCTTCTATTTTCCGGTGAAAGACAATCTTCCTTTGGTCCAAAAAGCTGCAGGGTCCTGGAAGATGATTAAGAGGAAGGGTATAGCATGTCTGGGCAAGAGCAACAATCGAATGTTTCCTGAATTTGAAGCCTGGATAAAGAATGAGGTTCAAGCGGCTCTAGTTCCTTTTTCTGTGCCAACTCCACCACCTGCTACGGTACCTTTGGAGGAATATCAGAAGTTAGAAGCTTTGGTTAAGCAATTGAGGGTTGAAAATCAGGAGGCTCTTAATTCTTGTCAAGCGCTGATGATCCAGAACCGTCAATTGAAAGATAGAGCTGTGCAAGCCGAGGAGATAGTCCGTCTCAAGCAGAAGGACTTTGAAGATAGAGAGCTCTATTTCCGAAAGAAAGGTTTAGCTGAGACTCATATGACGGCCCAGCGCCGAAGAGAGAAGAAGGATCTTAGTGAAGCCAATGAAGCTGTTACTTTATGGCAAGAGAAATGGGACGAAAATCTGAAGAAACAAAAGGAGTTGGACGCCAAGCACAAACAGGAAGTCAAAAGCCTTCAGGATTCTTTAGATGGGCAGAAAGAACTTCTCAGGAAAGCTTATTATCAAGAGGAAGATCGTATCCGGCGCGTAACAGAAAGTCAGCAGGCACTGAGGGAAGCTCAAAAGGAGATTGAAGACTTGAAGTTGAAAGCTGAAGTGAAAAGGTCGAAGGCCGAGTCTAGTCAAAGCAAGGGGAATGAAGCAGCATTTCTGCAGCAGATCGAGGAGTTACACGCTTCTTCTGATACAAGGGACCTCCTTATTCAGAAGCTCATCCAGGAGCCCGGTCATCCAGATGTGGTTCAGCTGTTCCAGAGCGTCAAATGCCTTAGCTGGAGATTGAAAGATATAGAGTTCCCTAGTGTGTAATTTCATATTGTTGTACTTGGATTACCCACAGGCTTGTTGTGGGATTCCTTATATGTGATGTACTTTTGTTATTGTGATTGGCACCCTTCGGGGACTTTGTACTTTCAAACTCCAGTTTATACGATTGGTTTTGTTCCGGATTTCTTGTTCGTTATTTGCACCAACACGGGGTAATGAGCACCAGTTTTTCACAGCCGTCATTATGTCTGAATATCATTTGGGTCTTCTTCCCAATTCTTATCTTCTTAATGCCAGGACCGGACACAGTAAGATACTCGGGAATAAAAGGGACACATTGCATTGCATACGCATCATTTGCATTTTGTCTTTGTCTTTGCAGGTTTTTCTTCGAGATGTCTAATTTATCTGTGTTCATCAGGCAAAGATTGCGAGGGCCGCCAAGACCCGGTACATTCGACAGAATATTCCTCATCGGTACGCGACACGCAGTAATCAAAGAACAGCAATGGACGCCATGCAGACAGAACTCAACGATGTCCGTACCAAGATGGCAGAATTTGTGACTCTGATGCAGGGGATGGCCCAGGGGCAGCAGGAGCTGAGAAATGCAATTCAAGGGTTAACTCCTCCTAACACTAATGCTCAGGAAACTACTTCCGGCGGACTAGGGGCTCCTCCCAATACCAACAACGGTACAGGTGGACCTCATGTTCCAGATCCAGCTATGGCTACGTATGTTCCTGTGCAGGACAGGCAGGAAGACCAATTCCAGTACTTCAACAATGATATGGGTTTCGGCGGTGACGGAAATCTCAACGACTTCTTGGTGCTTGCAGAGAAGGTCAAGGCCTTAGAGTGCAAGGATACTTTGGGAATTGACGTGTCAGATATGGGTTTAGTACCTGGGGTGGTCATTCCACACAAGTTCAGGCCACCAGCATTTGATAAATACAACGGCAACTCTTGCCCGAAAACTCACCTACAGGCTTTCTACAGGAAGATTGCGGCTCACACGCGAGACGAGAAACTATGGATGTACTATTTCCAGGATAGCCTTTCTGGAGGATCCTTGGAGTGGTACATGAAGTTGGAAAGGAGTTCTATCAGAAGCTGGAAGGATTTGGGAGAGGCCTTCCTCAGACAATATCAATACAACATTGACATGGCACCCAGCCGTACTCAGCTTCAAAGCTTGACACAGAGGAGTTCGGAGAGCTTCAAAGATTATGCACAGAGATGGCGTGAGGTGGCCGCCCGAGTGCAACCACCTTTACTGGAAAGAGAGATGGTTGATCTTTTCCTGAATACCCTCCCAGGGCATTTCATGGAAAGGTTGGCTGGTTGTTCCTCAAGTGGTTTTTCGGACATTATTCTGACTGGAGAAAGAATTGAAAGCTGGCTCAAGCAGGGGAAAATTCAAAATGGAAGCGCTTCAGCGTCTGGTATCAAGAAACCCTTTGTGAAAAAGAGGGAAGGAGAAACAGGAGCAGTATACGCGCAGAGGGGAATGATGCACCAAGGATATTATCAGCAAGTGGCCCCCGTCACTATTTCAACTCCTCCAGTTCAACAACGGGTTCAGCCTCCACAGTCGCAACGCTCACAGGGGTATCAGCCAAGACCCCCTCGTCCATACTACCCTCAGAAGCCGAGAGATAGACATTTTGAAGCTCCACCAATGTCTTACTCCCAACTGTTGAAGAATCTCTTGCAGCTTCAAATGATTCAGCTCCGGACCTTGCAACCCCCGAGGCCAGACCAAATTCCTGAAGGTTATGATTCGAATGCTAGATGCGAGTTTCATTCTGGAGCTCCCGGCCATAGTACTGAGAATTGTAAAGCATTGAAGCATGCTGTTCAGGACTTGCTGGATTCTAAAGCGATCAATTTCGCTCCCTCTCCTAATGTGCTGGAAAATCCTATGCCTCATCACAGGGGCACAGTTGGTGCAATTGGTGAAGGGGAAAAATTGAATCTGGTGGATGATGTAGATGACTTGAAGACTTCTTTGGTTGCTATCAAGGTTTGTTTGTTGAAGAAAGGCATTTTCCCTGGATGCGAGGATGATTGTTCAGAGTGTACTGAAGCTACCAATGGTTGTAAAAGATTGAAGGCCGGAATCCAAGGTATGATTGATGAAGGAGTGCTGCAATTTGACAAGATTGTGAAAGAGAGTGAAGTATCTACGGTGACCATCTTTTATGATCCATCCCAAGTTCCTTCGCGTGCTAGAGTAGCGCCAATAACTATTACTACTGCTGGACCCATAATGTACCAAAGTGACAAAGCAGTTCCGTGGCATTACGGTGGTGAAGTGTATTACAATGGCCAGAGGCAAGAATTGGCCACGACTAATATAACCCCAGCTCAAGTAGAGAATGTTGGAGTAGGGGGTTTTACTCGGAGTGGAAGATTGTTTGCGCCTGAAGCATTGAGAAACGATGTGATACCACCTAGAGATACTGTCGAAGCCCAAGCAAGAGCCAGAGGGAAGCAACCTGTAGCTGCCAATGATCCAACTCCATCAGCTGATCCAGATCTCACCTTTGACAAAGAAGCCGAAGAATTCTTGAGGATCATCAAGAAGAGTGACTATAAGATTGTAGATCACTTGCAGCAGACGCCATCAAAGATCTCCATCTTATCATTACTCATGTGCTCGGATTCTCACAGGAAGGCCCTTTTGAATATTCTGAACAAGGCATACGTGCCTCAGGATATTTCTGTGAACCAGCTAGAAACGGTGGTGTCCAGCGTTAACGCCAGTCATGGATTGGGTTTCACGGACTTGGACTTAACTTCTGATGGGCGTGCTCACAATCGGGCATTGCATATTTCTCTGGAATGCAAGGGTACAGTGCTCTCCCATGTGCTGGTGGATACTGGTTCATCTCTGAATGTCTTGCCTAAGAAGGCATTGATGAAGCTAGACTATGATGGAGTGGTGCTAAGGCCCAGTGATTTAGTAGTCCGAGCATTTGATGGATCAAGAAGATCGGTATTTGGAGAGGTGGAATTACCCATCAAGGTGGGTCCACAAGTCTTCAATACCACGTTTTACGTGATGGATATCCAGCCGGCATATAGTTGTTTACTTGGAAGGCCCTGGATTCACTCGGCAGGAGCGGTTTCTTCTACACTTCATCAGAAATTAAAGTTTGTCTGGGAAGGTCAAGTTGTGACAGTCAGCGGGGAAGAGGATATCTTCGTCAGTCATCTAGCCTCATTCAAATATGTGGAGATGGATGGCGAAATAGTCGAGACCCCTTGTCAAGCTTTTGAGCCTGTGAAGTCCGAGCAAGCATCTGCAGTAGCAATTTCTCCTGAAGAACCGAAGAAGGTGGCTTCCATAGCTTCCTATAAACAAGCGCGCGAATTGGTAGAATCCGGGATCCGAGAAGGCTGGGGGAGCCCGGTAGAAGTGCCAGAGAAGAAGGACATGTTCGGGATTGGTTATCACCCTGGAGGATCTTCGTCTGAAACAAGTACAGAAGGTTGTCAAAGCCCGGTCACTTTCACGAGTGCGGGAATGGTAAACTACGAGAACATCAGTACTGTACAGGATGACATCGTCGATAGTGATTGTGACTTAGATGAATGGATCAGGCCTGCCGCTCCAGGAACTCAACTTAGCAACTGGACATCGGAAAGGCTTATTTCGGTCACTTCCTTCGAAGAGTAATAATGTCTTGTTTCTATTTTCCCTGTACTAAAGCACTATGTCTTACCCCGGGGCATAGTGTCTCTTTGTAAGGGTTCATTTGTTCATTAACGCAATCATTAATAAAACTGACGTTTCACATTCATTTCATGTTGTTCTCTGTCCTTCGTTTTTACTTTTGTTTTTCAAAAAGAAAGAAAAGTTTTAAAAATGGCAATGTTTCCCATTTTCTCAAGTGGTTGCTAAAGCCTTGCATGAATCATCATTCATGCAGGTGCTCGTCACCGGATCTTATCAATGATGACCCTGTTATGGCTAAGTATGACTTCGACAATCCGATTTATCAAGCCGATGAGGAAGGTGAAGAGGATTGTGATTTACCCGAAGAATTGGCCAGACTGCTCAAACAGGAGGAGAAGATGATTCAGCCGCATGAGGAAGATGTTGAAGTGATAAACCTGGGTACTGAAGAGGACAAGAAAGAAGTCAAGATCGGAGCTGCATTAGAAGAATCTGTCAAGACTCGTTTGATGGCTATGCTTCGAGGGTACGTTGACGTCTTCGCATGGTCCTACCAGGATATGCCGGGTTTAGACACTGATATCGTGGTGCACAAGCTACCTCTCAGAGAAGGTTGTCCTCCGGTGAAGCAGAAGTTGAGGCGCACACGTCCAGACATGGCAATCAAAATAAAAGAAGAAGTGCAAAAACAGTTTGATGCTGGCTTCTTGGCCGTGACTAGTTATCCTCCATGGGTTGCTAACATTGTGCCGGTTCCTAAAAAAAGATGGCAAAGTCAGAATGTGTGTGGATTACAGGGATTTGAATAGGGCCAGCCCCAAAGATGATTTCCCTCTACCTCACATAGATGTACTTGTCGATAATACTGCTCAGTTTTCCGTGTTCTCTTTCATGGACGGATTCTCAGGCTATAATCAAATCAAGATGGCTCCCGAGGATATGGAAAAGACAACTTTCATTACTCCTTGGGGCACCTTTTGTTACAAGGTCATGCCGTTTGGTTTAAAGAATGCAGGAGCTACCTACCAACGGGCAATGGTGACGTTGTTTCACGACATGATCCATCATGAAATTGAGGTTTATGTTGATGACATGATAGCAAAGTCCCAGACGGAAGAAGAACACTTAGTCAACCTAGCAAAACTATTTGACAGGCTTCGAAAGTTCAGACTGAGGTTAAATCCGAATAAATGCACCTTCGGGGTTCGTTCTGGCAAGTTGCTCGGCTTCATTGTTAGTGAACGAGGAATTGAGGTCGATCCGGCCAAAGTGAAAGCAATCCAGGAAATGCCTGAGCCAAAGACTGAAAAGCAAGTGCGTGGTTTCTTGGGGAGATTAAACTACATTGCACGGTTTATTTCTCACCTGACGGCCACGTGCGAGCCCATCTTCAAGCTTCTGAGGAAGAATCAGGCCATTGAATGGAATGAAGACTGTCAGCGAGCCTTTGATCGAATCAAAGAATACTTGTTGGAACCACCAATTCTTATGCCTCCAGTGCCAGGGAGACCTCTGATTATGTATCTCACTGTGCTGGAAGGATCGATGGGATGTGTGCTGGGTCAGCAGGACGAGTCTGGTCGAAAAGAGCATGCCATTTATTACCTTAGCAAAAAGTTTACCGATTGTGAGACACGATACTCACTACTCGAGAAAACTTGCTGCGCTTTGGCATGGGCTGCTCGCCGACTAAGACAGTACATGCTGACTCATACTACTCTCCTAATTTCCAAGATGGATCCTGTAAAATACATCTTTGAGAAGCCGGCTTTGACAGGAAGAGTGGCCCGTTGGCAGATGATACTCACGGAGTATGACATACAATACACTTCACAAAAGGCAATCAAGGGGAGTGTGTTGTCAGAATACTTGGCCCAGCAGCCGATTGATGATTATCAACCCATGAGGTTTGAGTTTCCAGATGAGGACATCATGTTCCTCAAGTCGAAAGACCATGAAGAACCACTTCCGGAGGAGGGGCCCGACCCTGAATCCAGATGGAAGTTGATGTTTGACGGAGCTGTAAACATGAATGGGAGTGGAGTAGGTGCTGTTATTATTTCACCAGAAGGAGTCCACACACCTCTCGCTGCTCGGTTGACCTTCGAGTGCACTAATAACGAAGCAGAGTATGAAGCCTGCATCATGGGGATCGAAGAGGCAATAGACTTGCGAGTCAAGAACCTTGAGATCTTCGGAGATTCTGCTTTGGTAGTAAATCAAGTCAATGGCAAATGGCTAGTTCATCAAGCTCGTTTGATTCCTTACCGAGACTATGTCAGGAGGCTGTTAACCTTCTTTACCAAAGTAAAGCTGAGCTATGTTCCTAGGGACGAAAACCAGTTTGCCGATGCTCTCGCAACCCTATCATCCATGATTAAAGTATGCCGAGAAAATTTCGTGCCTCGAATTTCGATCTCTCGCCTAGAAAGACCGGCTTATGTCTTCGCAGTTGGTAATGGTGAAGATGACAAGCCTTGGTACCACGACATCAAACAATTCCTGAAAGCTCAAGAATACCCGGCTGGGGCATCCAGTAAAGATAAGAAAACTCTTAGAAGACTGGCAGGAGGTTTCTTCTTGAATCAGGATGGTGTGTTGTACAAACGGAACTTTGACATGGTGCTGCTCAGGTGTGTAGACAGACACGAGGCAAACCTGTTAATGCAGGAGGTCCACGAAGGCTCCTTTGGTACCCATGCTAGAGGACATGCCATGGCCAAGAAATTATTAAGATCGGGATACTATTGGATTACCATGGAATCTGATTGTTGCAAATATTCCCGTAAATGCCATAAGTGTCAAATTTATGCCGACAAGGTCCATGTGCCTCCGAATCCGTTGAGTGTCATGTCTTCACCGTGGCCATTCGCTATGTGGGGCATCGATATGATTGGAAAGATTGAGCCAACAGCTTCTAATGGGCATCGCTTCATTCTAGTTGCTATTGATTATTTCACGAAGTGGGTCGAAGCTGCTTCCTATGCTAGTGTCACCAAACAAGTGGTCGCTCGATTTATTAAACGGGACATCATCTGCCGGTATGGAGTCCCTGAAAGGATCATTACTGATAATGGTTCTAATCTCAACAACAAGATGATGGCTGACTTGTGTCGAGACTTCAAAATAGAACATCACAACTCTTCTCCATATCGTCCTAAGATGAATGGCGCCGTCGAGGCGGCTAATAAAAACATCAAGAAGATTGTTCAGAAGATGGTTGTGACGTACAAAGATTGGCACGAGATGTTGCCATTCGCGTTGCACGGGTACAGAACCTCAGTACGCACTTCAACTGGGGCAACTCCATTCTCATTGGTGTACGGTATGGAGGCAGTCCTACCAATTGAAGTAGAAATTCCCTCATTGAGGCTGATGATGGACATCAAGCTAGATGAAGCTGAATGGCTCCGATCCAGATATAATCAATTGAGCCTCATTGAAGAGAAGCGTCTAGCAGTTGTGTGCCATGGACAGTTGTATCAGCGACGAATGAAGCAAGCTTTTGACAAGAAGGTGCGACCACAGAGGTACATGCCAGGAGATTTAGTGCTGAAAAGGATTCTTCCTCCTCTCAACGATCACAGGGGCAAGTGGACACCCAACTATGAAGGCCCGTTCGTGGTTAAAAAGGTTTTCTCAGGCGGAGCCTTAATGCTGACAACCATGGACGGAGAAGACTTTCCATCCCCTGTCAACGCAGACGCAGTAAGAAAATACTTCGTGTAAAAAGGACCCGCTGGATAAAAACAGAATAAAGATCCAGGCAAAAATGGGCATCCCGGCGAGCCAAAAACAGAATAAAAGGCTCGGGCAAAAGTTAGGGAAATTTTGAAAGAAATGTACACCCGCTGAGTTGAAAAGCCACATCGGACAACTCAGGCAAAAAAGGGTATCCCGGTGGATTGAAAACCTGAAAGGGCGATCCACGCAAAAGAGGGATTAACACGAACGACTGCGATCTGCGAGATCCATGACATACCTACAGTGGAGGCTATACTAAGGGTTGAAGATCAGTTCACTTACTTTTTCTCAAGAGACAGAGAGCGGAACGTCTTGAAGATATACGAGTCATAACGGGGTTGAAACTTGATGAGATTCATTTTTCACATTGCCAATAGGGTAGTTTGTTTTTCTTTTAGTTGTTCCCTCATTCCAGGGAACCGCTTCCTTTGTATTGCCTATTCAGGGCCACCTGTCAAAATCAATAAAAATTCAACTTCAGTCAATTGACCATTTCAGTTTTTTTTTGTTTTTTAATTTTTCATCTAGCATTGATTGATTGTGAAAACGTCTAGCAAATGGTAACTTGCATTGTGTTATGAACATTTGAATGCTTTTCTAACTCGTGCAGGAGAATAGAAACATTTAATTCAACTCTGAAATGGTGTTGAGATACCTAGACAACGATTCATGCTATGAGCCTGGGGCAAACAGGTCCCAAACTAATTCTCTATGTTGCAGGTACTATCGATTGTGTTCATGCAGGTACAGGTACTGGTGTTGCTAACATAGCTAAAGGCTATCGTCCAGGAGGGGCATTCCCATTTGTTTGAGCAGAAACAAATGTCTCCCAGGGTGTTTCCAACTATCCCCAGCCATGTGCAAGTTGAAATGTCTCCCAGCTAGACAGCAAAGAGTGGGTGTCGTCCCCAAGCAGAAGTCTTCCCTCAGGCAGGGGCAACTCTCAGTAGTATAAGGAGTGGTTTGCCTTCCCAGCAGTTGCTTCCTCAGCAGTGTCATGCCTTTGGTTTCCAGGAGGTTCTCATCTCCCCACCAGAGTTCAAGAAGGGTCCGCCTCTAGCAGGGTTTTGGCGCTCCAATCTCAAAGTCCAATTTATTTTTGGCAGTGGCGGCTATTCAGAGTCTATGAATTATTAACAGCTTTCCCCGCAGAGTTGGTTCCTCCTCACCAGGATGAATCAGATCAATGCAGTGATCATTATTCCTCCCCAGTCAAGCTATATGGAATTACCTGCAGTCTCCTTTCCGGGAGATCCTTTGCATTTGCATATGCATAATCATCATTACATTTGCATCCTCCAAAGCGTAGCATTTCCATCATCATGGAGCATTACGCCATAAATTCAAACATATGCATCCCAACATGGGCCAGTTTTGAGGTATATTATGTACGACCTATAACATCTTCTCAACCTGAAGTACTCCGCACAGAGGATACCAATATCATTTTTCAGACATCCTTGTCTTTTTCAAGTCAATGTTCGTCATTTCTCCGCGTCTTGTTTGGTACAACAGTCGCGTCGCAGGTTCTCGTTTCATACAACGGTCCTGTTCGCCTGGGCTCTCGTTTATGTACAATGATCCCGTTCCATCTTGTCCTATTTTCTTTGTTTCTGGTTACCACCTGCGGTCGGTATACCTTTGCGTCTCCATTCGAGGATGGTTTCGTGTTAGATCCGAGGATCTTTTGATTTGTCATTCGAGGATGGCATTTCTTTTCTTCAAGTCCTTCCGAGGTTGGTCTTGTTGTTGTGGCTATTATTCGAGGATAGTAGGTCACTTTTTGAGCTTATTGATCGAGGTCAGTTTGTCTCTTTTGCAAAGTCTGTCTGAGGTCAGCTTTGTGTTTGGCTATCAGTCGAGGCTGGTATACCTTTGCGTCTCCATTCGAGGATGGTTTCGTGTTAGATCCGAGGATCTTTTGATTTGTCATTCGAGGATGGCATTTCTTTTCTTCAAGTCCTTCCGAGGTTGGTCTTGTTGTTGTGGCTATTATTCGAGGATAGTAGGTCACTTTTTGAGCTTATTGATCGAGGTCAGTTTGTCTCTTTTGCAAAGTCTGTCTGAGGTCAGCTTTGTGTTTGGTTATCAGTCGAGGCTGGTATACCTTTGCGTCTCCATTCGAGGATGGTTTCGTGTTAGATCCGAGGATCTTTTGATTTGTCATTCGAGGATGGCATTTCTTTTCTTCAAGTCCTTCTGCGGTTGGTCTTGTTTTTGTTTTGTGTGGCTATTATTCGAGGATAGTAGTTCACTTTTTGAGCTTATTGATCGAGGTCAGTTTGTCTCTTTTGCAAAGTCTGTCTGAGGTCAGCTTTGTGTTTGGTTATCAGTCGAGGCTGGTATACCTTTGCGTCTCCATTCGAGGATGGTTTCGTGTTAGATCCGAGGATCTTTTGGATTGTCATTCGAGGATGGCATTCTTTTCTTCAAGTCCTTCTGCGGTTGGTCTTGTTTTTGTTTTGTGTGGCTATTATTCGAGGATAGTATTTCACTTTTTGAGTTTATTGATCGAGGTCAGTTTGTCTCTTTTGCAAAGTCTGTCCGAGGTCAGT
This sequence comes from Lathyrus aphaca, assembly GCA_963966055.1. Lineage (NCBI taxonomy): Eukaryota > Viridiplantae > Streptophyta > Magnoliopsida > Fabales > Fabaceae > Lathyrus > Lathyrus aphaca. The sequence goes on along the minus strand of OZ014524.1, from coordinate 118,886,562 downwards.
CTTTGTTGTTGATGGTTATCGCCTGTGGCCGGTATACCATTGTATTTCTATTCGAGGAGGGTTTTAGTACTGGATCCGAGGATCCCTCATGAGTTGTCATTCGAGGATGACATTCTTCCCAGCATATCTCCGCCTGGCTCTTTCCCTGTTACCTATTCGGAGGTCAAAATCAGAGAATATACAAATAAATAAATGGGCGGGTGGCATTCCTGTTATCCCGAGTTCAAATTTTCAGGTTTTATTCGAGTATTCAATCACTCCATACCTTGAACGCCTAAAAGCTGTTGCAATTATCCGTTCAGGTCTGCAGTTGATTGAATAGGGGCAGCTGTAATACCTCAAAATTTGCCCTCTCATTTCCTCAACATTTTGCATAGCATTTTGCATATATGGATTCATAAAATAACCAAAACATTGCATCATATATAGCATAGTCGAGGCATGGGTATGTGATTAGTGATCGGAGCAACCGAAAGTTATGAAGAGGCTACCGAAGGGCCACAAAGCTTCTCAACCTTGTGCAAAGGGTTCACAATATCCCACAAGTCTTCACTTGAAGCCACAAGTCATGGAAAGTTTTGGTTTGATTGAAGGAGGCAAGCAGTGCAATACTTCTTGAGGGAAAAGAACCGAATTAGGGTTTCATTTCTACAGGGCTTCTACATAAAATTTTTGAGTCGAAGTGGATTTCTTTGATTTATATATGATGTCAAGTGCCTAGGGTTCAAATCTCGTCCACAAGTTCATTTTGGAAGGGGTTCGACTGGCCGGATGACGGAAAATCGAGGAATCGGGGAAAAGGCGACCGAGCTAGGTAAAAAGGGTCGACTCCGGACTTTTAAGATCGAGATCGTGAAATTAGGGTTACAATGATCCTATGGTTCATATTTGGTCGATAAACGATGGAGGAATCATGAAAAAACCAAAGAAAAATCATTTGAAAAGTAGTTGGTTTTGCATTTCCCTCCACCTTTCCTTCCACTTTCTTTCCACACTTCCTTTCATTCTTTCCGCCTCATTTTTCCACTCCAATTCCACTCCATTTCCCTTGGAAGCTTCCACCACCTTCTACCATCTTCTAGAGTGTTCCAAGGAATATTCCAAGGAATATTCCAAGGAATATTCTCTTTTCCAACCCTAACCCTAACTAACTACCAAACCTAATTTTGGATCCCAAACCTAATTTTTGGGCCCCAAACCCAAACCTAGCTCCTAGCCTAAGCCCTATTTAAGTCATTTTCATCCAAACCAAGAGGGTTGAACACCATTTTCCAATTTTTCACTCTTTGAGAAGCACTTTTTCTCTCTCACTTTTCCTCTCCCTTTCACCAAAGCTTTTTCAAATAAGCTCTTCAAGTTTCACATTGAAACTTGAAGATCTTGAAGCTTAAGCCTCCAACCTTCATTGATTGTGGATTATAGAAGAAGAAGCTACTGAATTTTGTGAGGATTATCGGATTATCGGAAGCGCACGAAGATTCAATCTCAAGAACGCATTTATTTTGCGATTTCTCGGTTTTCGGTTTTCTCTTCGATTCAAGCTCCGATTCTTGCAACAATCACCGAAGCACTCCTCCGCTTCGTAGGTTGGTGATCTTAATCACTTCTTCTTTAAGTTATTCTCTTCATCTCGCCACTTTTGGCATTCTTTAAGTGCTTTTCGCTTTTGTCGAAATCAATTCCGTTCCAATTATGTTTGCTTGTGAATTGTGATTTTCGTTGAATTTGGATTTTTAGGTGTTGATGGCTATAAGTGCTAGCATGTGTAAATAAGCTCAAAATAAGTAGAAATTAGTGTTAGCATGTTCCTAGGTATGTTAGGGATCATTAGAAGCAAGATTGTGGCCAAAAGCACTTATTTCAAAAGCATTTTTCACTTTTTGTTCAGGGTTAACCGGTTAACGCATATGGTTAACCGGTTAACGCATGCGTTTTTTGGCCAAAATGCTGATTTTTTTGCCCGTTAACGGGTTAACCTATATGGTTAATCGATTAACGCTGTCCATTTTTGGATTTTTAGCCTATTTTCTTGCTCAATCTTGCTTCCTAGTGCCTCTAATGTTCATACATGTTTAGGTATTGATTTTAGGGAATTTTTGGGTCCATTTCCAGTAGCTAGTCTCCCCATTTCGAGTCGTTTCGACACGATTCCGTTCATGTTGCGTTTTATGCATTTTTGTGTTCTTTGTGCATGCCTTGAGTTCTTGCATTGTGTTGCCATGTTTATACATCATTTGGTATGTAATAATCATGTTGCATTCTGTTTTTACATGTTTGCATTGCATTAAATCATTTTTTTTTTTTTCATTCCCATTATATCAAGGTATGTTGCATTTTGCATAATCATATGTATGTGCATTTGGTTGCATACTTTATCATGTCATATGCATCAATTTAATTCTGAATTTTGCATTGAGTTTAGTATGTTTGTTGAGCAATCATGTTGCATGTTCATAATCAAAGATCATCATGTTCATATGCATGTTTAGGTGTTACTTTGTGCATTTACTTGTTGCATAATTCATGAGATGCATGCTTGCATAATCATTCAATAATGTGCATGTTCTTGCCTTGGTATATGTTGACTTAAGTTCAAATACATGTTCATGATGAGATTAGTGATTTTTGCATTGAGTGTGTGCATTAAAGAATGAAAATAAGCAATTTTAGATTTTGTATTTCATAGCTGTTTTTTTGCATGAGTGCTGTAAAATGTATGATGTTTGCTATGTGTACATGCTGTTTGTAACCTTTCTGCACCTACTTTTCCATGTTGCATGCTGGCTGTAAAAAGCTGGTGGGTGTTAGGCTTAGTTTCATAGCTGTTTGTGTATTAAGGGGCTGTAATAGGTGCTGTATTTTGGTTTTAGCATTTTTTTAGTTCCTTTAGGATTAGAATAGGGTCTAGTTTAGGTCCAAGTTTAATTAGGATTTAATTAATGTGTGTTTGCCTTATTCTTTAATATAAAATGCACACTAACCATTTGTTTTGTAGTGGGGAAGATTGAGGTAAGTTTACTTCACTTTATCCTTTATTTTTTATGCATTTCTTTTAGGCTTTTTTTTATTCATTTTTCCTTCCATATTTGTGATTGGTAGGATTCCCCATTGTTAGGACCAACTTATCTTCCTTAGGAAGTAAGTTGCATCCTTTTTCCTTTTTCTTTTCCTTTTTATCTTTAGGATTAGAAAAAACCTCACTAACCATTAGGATCTCCCTTTGTAAACATAATACATTAGGATTGAGTCTTAGTCCCTTAGATTTTTCCTTTTATCAACTTGAGTCATTCTCTTTCTCATCTCAAAAGAAAAGCAATAAAACACTTAATAAAAACCGAACAATCTTGTACGACACGAGACTTTGTTGCGGAGTGTTTATACGCGTCCTGTTTCGGGGCGAGGTGTAAATACTTCCCGCGATGGATAGGTCTTAGTACAAGACAGTTCACAAACAAAAATTCAAAAACACTTCTTTTAAAAAGACAAAAACAAACAATAACCGACTATCCTGCGGGAACTTCTCTTTCTCATCTCATTCACTCACAACGCGAACTTGCGGCGACTTGTCTCACATGCAAGACGGTAAACGCACTCGTACCAGACGAGCCTGCAACACCTGAGCATGGACATACGCAGTTCCAGCTGTAAAAAACACAAACAAATAGTTCCCGCCTTAGTCAGGCGAACTACGTCGACTCTGATCCTCATTATCCCGATGAGGTACGTAGGCAGCGGGGTAGGGCCCGTTCGAGCACATTCTTTATTTTCCCTACATTTCCCCTTTATTCTCATTTTCTTATTTCAGTTCCTTTCTCATTTCTCATTCCATTCCAGTTAGCGGTTTATTTGTTCAGCAGCATATTATTTCTCACCCTTTGAAACAAAGCAAGCAAGCGTGGATCCCGTCGGGTACGACGGACGATCTGGGGTGCTAATACCTTCCCAGTTCGTAACCGACTCCCGAACTCAGATCTTTGGTTCGCAAGGCCTTGTCCTTTCCTTCTTCCTCAGGTTTGTGCAACATTACCTTTCCCATTCATTCGGGATAAAAATGTCTGGCTGGCGACTCTAACCTTTCCGCGCCACTTTCGCGTTTGTACTAGGATGAAAATCCCGGGAGCGACAGATGGCCAGGTCATCACAGTTTGCGGGGAAGAAGATATTTTCGTCAGCCACCTGTCGACGTTTAAATATGTGGAAATGGACGGAGAAATTCACGAGACTTTGTGCCAAGCTTTTGAGGCAGATGTCAGTATCCTGACTCCGGTGAAGAAAAACAACGAAGGCACGTCAATTCATTCCTACCGGGAAGCAAAAGAGGCCGTCCAATCAGGCAATGCCCAGGGCTGGGGCAAGCTACTGGAGGTGGAAAAGAAGGGTGATAAATTCGGCTTAGGGTATCAGCCTGGGGGGTCTACTAGGAGTGGTAAAGCTATCTCATTCACAAGTGCTGGGTCGATTGACCGCGATCAAATCTGTATGGCAAGCCAAGACGGGGATAGTGACAGAGACTGGGACAACAATTGGATCCGCCCGTGTGCACCCGGCGAGGAGCTAGGAAATTGGTCTGCTGAGGACATTGTTCAAGTCACCTGGCTCTCAAAGTAATTGTTTTGTTTCCTTTTATTAGCATACTGCATTGTCAAATCCAGCATTCTGCCCAAGATGTTTGGATCCATTGTACTGGGCCACCATGTTTTGTATTGCATCGTTATTTTTGCCATGAAATAAAAGGACGTTTTCAGACAAATTGTGCTCTCTTTCTTTGTTTTTAAACTTTTTCACAAAAAACAATATAAAAATGGCAATGTGTTTTTTCATTTTTTGCTTTGTGTTAGCGTCTCTTTTCAAAATAAGCAGATTCTGAATAAGCACATCATTTGTGCAGTATTGATCATCCGGATTCCACGGATAACGTTCCTGCTATGACTATGCATGACTTTGATAATCCAGTCTACCAAGCTGATGAAGGGGTTGAGGAAGACTGTGACCTCCCTGAAGAGTTGGTCAGATTGTTGAAACAAGAGGAACGAGTTATTCAGCCTCATCAAGAAGAGATTGAGACCATCAATATTGGCAGTGAAGATGCAAAGAAAGAAATCAAGATAGGGGCCAATCTGCAGGCCGAAGTCAAACAAGAGCTGATCAGTATGCTGAGAGAGTATGTAGATATCTTTGCTTGGTCATATCAAGATATGCCAGGGTTGGATACCGACATCGTGATGCATAAGCTACCCCTGAGAGAAGACTGTCCTCCTGTAAAGCAAAAATTGAGAAGAACTCGCCCGGATATGGCGATGAAGATTAAAGAGGAGGTGCAGAAACAGTGGGATGTCGGGTTCCTTGCCGTGACTAGTTACCCACCTTGGGTAGCTAACATCGTACCAGTGCCTAAAAAGGACGGCAAGGTCCGGATGTGCGTTGACTATCGAGATTTGAACAGAGCAAGCCCAAAGGATGATTTTCCGTTGCCACACATTGACGTGTTGGTCGACAGTACTGCTCAATTCTCAGTATTCTCCTTCATGGATGGATTCTCCGGTTATAATCAGATAAAAATGGCGCCGGAGGACATGGAGAAGACAACGTTCATTACCCCGTGGGGAACATTCTGCTACAAGGTCATGCCCTTCGGTTTGAAGAACGCTGGGGCAACTTATCAACGGGCAATGGTCACGTTGTTCCATGACATGATCCACAAGGAGATCGAATGTTATGTGGATGATATGATTGCAAAGTCCAAGGACGAAGAGGAGCATTTGGTTAACCTAAAGAAGTTGTTTGACAGATTGATCAAGTACAAGTTGAGGTTGAATCCGAACAAGTGCACTTTCGGAGTGCGTTCTGGAAAGTTGCTGGGTTTCATTGTAAGTCAAAGAGGAATTGAGGTAGATCCTGCTAAAGTGAAAGCTATTCAAGATATGCCTGCACCAAAGACAGAAAAAGAAGTGCGCGGGTTCTTAGGTAGATTGAACTACATTTCTCGGTTCATATCTCACCTAACTGCCACGTGCGAACCGATATTCAAACTGCTAAGAAAAGAGCAAACAGTCAGGTGGAATGATAATTGCCAAAGGGCTTTCGACAAAATAAAGGAATATTTGCAGGAGCCTCCAATTCTGATGCCTCCAGTGGAGGGGAGACCGTTAATCATGTACTTGACCGTGCTAGAAGGGTCGATGGGGTGTGTGCTTGGCCAACATGACGAGTCTGGTCGAAAAGAGTACGCCATTTATTACCTTAGCAAAAAGTTTACCGACTGTGAATCCCGATACTCACTGCTCGAGAAAACTTGCTGCGCTTTGGTATGGGCTGCTCGCCGACTGAGGCAGTACATGTTGACCCATACTACACTTCTCATTTCCAAGATGGATCCTGTCAAGTACATCTTTGAGAAACCAGCATTGACCGGAAGGGTTGCTAGATGGCAGATGATTTTAACTGAATACGACATCCAGTACACTTCTCAGAAAGCCATCAAAGGAAGTGTATTGTCGGAATACCTTGCTCAGCAACCTCTTGAGGATGACTATCAGCCGATGAGATTTGATTTCCCTGATGAGGACATCATGTGCCTCAAAACAAACGATTATGAGGAACCACTTCCGGAGGAGGGGCCTGACCCTGAATCCAAATGGAAGTTGATGTTTGATGGGGCTGTCAATATCAATGGTCGTGGAGTTGGTGCCGTACTCATTACTCCTGAAGGTGTTCATTTACCCTTCGCTGCCAAAATTACTTTTGGCTGCACCAACAATGAAGCGGAATACGAGGCGTGTATAATGGGAATAGAGGAGGCAATTGATCTTCGGATTAAGAACCTCGACATATTCGGAGATTCAGCCCTCGTCATTAACCAAATTACCGGCAAGTGGTATACACATCAAGAGCATCTAGTTCCGTACAGGGATTATGCTAGAAAACTGTTGACATTCTTCACGACAGTTGAGCTCAAATACATACCACGGGACGAAAATCAATTTGCCGATGCTTTGGCCACTCTCTCTTCGTCAATTAAAGTCCTATGTTGGAACTTTGTGCCCAGAATTGACATCTCCAGGCTTGACTCTCCGGCTTATGCTTTCTCTGTAGACGCCGTGTCTGACGAGAAACCTTGGTATTTTGATATCAAGTTGTTCCTGGAGAAGCAAGAATACCCAACAGGGGCATCTTCCAAAGACAAGAAGACCTTGAGACGACTTGCTGCTAGTTTCTTCTTGAACACAGACGGGGTTTTGTACAAGAGGAACTTCGACATGGTCTTGCTCAGATGCGTGGATAGACACGAAGCAAGCCTGTTGATGCAGGAAGTCCATGAAGGATCTTTTGGTACCCATGCAGGAGGGCATGTTATGGCAAAGAAACTGTTGAGATCAGGGTATTACTGGATGACAATGGATGCAGATTGTTGTTCGTTCGCTCGTAAATGCCACAAGTGCCAAATATATGCAGATAAAGTGCATGTTCCTCCTAACCCGCTCAACATCATGTCATCTCCTTGGCCTTTCTCTATGTGGGGCATTGACATGATCGGGAAGATCGATCCAACTGCTTCGAATGGTCATCGCTTCATCCTGGTCGCGATTGATTACTTTACCAAGTGGGTAGAAGCAGCGTCTTATGCCAATGTCACTCGTCAAGTGGTGGCAAGATTTCTGAAAAGAGATATCATATGCAGATATGGAGTGCCCGAAAGGATCATTACTGATAATGGTTCTAATCTCAACAACAAGATGATGGCAGACTTATGTCGGGACTTCAAAATACAGCATCACAATTCTTCTCCTTACCGACCAAAGATGAATGGTGCGGTAGAGGCAGCTAACAAGAATATCAAGAAGATTGTGCAGAAAATGGTTGTCACCTACAAGGATTGGCATGAGATGTTACCGTTTGCTTTGCATGGGTACCGAACGTCGGTCAGGACGTCAACAGGGGCAACTCCCTTCTCTCTAGTGTATGGCATGGAAGCAGTCCTGCCTGTTGAAGTAGAGATTCCTTCACTGCGTGTGATGATGGACGTCAAACTGGATGAGGCTGAATGGGTGCGTGCTCGTTACAACCAGCTATGTCTAATTGAGGAAAAGAGATTAGCGGCTATCTGTCATGGTCAGCTTTATCAGAGGAGAATGAAGCGGGCATTCGATCAACGAGTACGTACTCGAGAGTGTCGAGTGGGAGAGCTTGTATTGAAGAGGATCGTTCCTCCAGGTTCAGATAACAGGGGCAAGTGGACCCCAAACTACGAAGGACCATTCATAGTGAAGAAAGTATTCTCAGGAGGGGCACTGATGCTCACCACTATGGATGGAGAAGACTTCCCATCCCCTGTTAACTCGGACGCAGTTAAAAAATACTTCGCATAAAGAGACCCGCTGGACACAAAAACAGAATGTAAGTCCAGGCAAGAAAAGGGCATCCCGGCGAGCTAAAAACAGAATAAAAAGCTCGGGCAAAAATTAGGGAAAATAAACAAAAAAATGTACACCCGCTGAGTTGAAAAGCCACATTGGACAGCTCAGGCAAAAAGGGGTATCCCGGTGGATTGAAAACCCGAGAGGGCGATCCACGCAAAATAAGGGAATAAGCGAACAACTGTGATCCAAGTTATCTGAACCACGTCATCGTTTTGTACGGTTTGACAATATCAGAAAGATAGGAAACAGTCCCCTTGTCTTCTCAGAAAGCCAAAGCAGAATGGAGAGTCTTGAAGACATGCAGGTCATAGCAGAAATGGAACTCCTTGGAATGCCGTGTACATTGCCATTAGGATAGTTTCTTTTCTCAATTTTTATAGTGGCTACCTCTTTCCAGGTGGTTGCTTCCTGATGTAAATCTTTGCCTATTTAGAGGCCATTCAATAAAAATAATATTCAGTCAAAAAGCTGTGTGTGTTTATTTTTGTTTGCAAAATGTCCTGAATTTTTGGCAAAAATAGCATTGCATCTAAACATGGTGATAATCTTGAAAAGAAAACTGACATGCAGGGAAACTGTAACCCTCTTTGAGTGTCGGGTGATAATGGATGAACAGATCACGCCATGCAAATCCCCGGGACACACGTGTGTTTTCTGTTGTTGCAGGTTGTAGGATGGCGTCACATCAAGCAATTTACTCTCCCCCAGTAGAGTATCTCCCCAAGCAGAGATTTTTCTTCTCCAGCAGGTAGCTGAAAGCCTGACTTGTCTAAATAGATATTTTCCTCCAACTAAGTCTTGGCAGCAGCCCAAGCAGGTTCTTCTTCCCAAGTGAAGTAGTAGTCCATTCTTCTCCAGCGGAGTGTGCCTAGCAAGTACCTGAGAGCATGTCATCATCAGAGGTGGAATTAACAGTATTTTATCATCAGCAAAAGTCCTTCCCAGTAGGCGTGATTGAGGGCCTGATATCCCCTCAGAGTCTTGAATCATCGGATGCTCTCCCCAGTCAGAGTATTCGCCCAGGAAGCTTCCCCAGCTAAGTCTGAAGATGATTGGTTCCCACAGAGTTCATATTTGATTTTCACCTCCGTCCGTGAAATATTCCCCAGCAGATTTGCCCTATTGTTGGTATATTTAATGATGCAGCCAGGTATTCATCACCTCAGTCGGAGTGGGTATCCAGACCTCTTGACTTTTTCTCCCCTGCAGAGTTGTATCTCTTGTTGCCGATCAGGCATTCGTTTATTGCTCGTCTGCAATCTTCAACACTCGTATGTGTTATCCCTAAGCAAGTTTCCCCAGCGAGGACATATCACTGCTTTATGGCTGCTCGTCTGCAATTTCCAACACTCGTCTGTGTCATGATGCCTCCGTTGTTGCTCGTCCGCAACTCCTCAACACTCGTCTGTGTTCTGAGATGATATTTGCTGTTGCTCGTCTGCAACCTTCCAACACTCGTCTGTGTTTGGTATGGGGTCCTTCGTTGCACTCGTCTGTGCCTTGACATGTATTCTCTGTTGTTGCTCGTCTGCAATTTTCGGCACTCGTCTGTGTGTGTTTGAAGCTCGTCTGCTTTTATCTCCCAGAAGTCGTTTGTGTTCTTAAGCTCGTCTGCTTTGCCTGGATACTCGTCTGTATCATCCTCAGCACGCGTCTGTGCTAGCTTGCACCTGAATGTGAAGATTTGTCGTTCATCCTGATATTGCTGTTGCTACTTCAAATGCTCGTCTGTGTTTGAACTTCTGGTATTCGTCTATACCAGTGGCTGATACTCGTCTGTATCATCGCCTGAAGCACTCGTCTGTGTTTCTCAGATCATCGTCTGATACTCGTCTGTATCTTTGACTATTGGCACTCGTCTGTGTTCTCTTGATGATCATCCAATACTCGTCTGTATTGAAGAGGTTTAAAATCCTGACAGTGGGAATTAAATGTCGAAATGGTTACCGGGCCTGGCGTAACAGGTAAATCCGAGGGAGGCTCGTCCGTCTCAAGCACCAATTATTATGGTTGCTGCACCTGGCGTAACAGGTTTGCTCAGAAGACTCGTCTGTCTTATACCATATATCCGCGGATAATATATGAGGAAGGTTCGTCTACCTTGATTGCATGTCTATCCCACAGACTTATATGCATTCCCGGAGCCTGCGTAAGGGTTATCCGAAGAAGACTCGTCCGTCTTATTCCGCTTATTTGCGTAAGGATTAGTGAAGGAGATTCGTCCATCTCAGGTCACTTTGAAGATCCTTAAGGGCTCGTCCGCTCTCTGCACCTGGCGTCACAGGTCATGCGAAGACTCGTCTGTCAGCATGATAGTATTCCAGATATCAGTTTCAACTTGGAAGAAGCTCGTCTGCTTTTTCTCTCCTTCTTATCCCCAGAGCGTCATCTGTTTGGGTTTATTTCCCAGTGTTGCATTCTTCGTCAGAGTGCAAATTTCAGGTCTTCTTGGTATTCAATCATAGTTTATCTCGAATGTATGATAGCCGTTGCTCTCATCCTTTTCAGATTAACAGTTGATTGAATAGGGGCAGCTGTAACACCCCAAATTTGCCCTCTTCTTGTTTAGCATCGTTATCATATCATAATCATCATGAGCATACCATATCCTTATCATTTAGCATAGAAAAATGAGGCATAACACTCGCATGTTCCAGCATAAGGCATATGATCGGTCATCTGGGAAAATCTGAACCTGCAAGTCAAAATCAAGAGCATGGTGATCTAGCAAGAATCTCACAGGATCATTTTGCACAAGCCTGGTATCATGTTCAGAGCCATAGAAAGAGAAGATGGATCAAAATTTGCTTGAAACGGTTGGTGCAGGTCTATTTTTGAGGTTTCCCACCAAAGGGAGGGAAATTCAAATTTTCCATGCGTTAACCGGTTAACGCATATGGTTAACCGGTTAACAGCTGCGAAATTTGAATTTCCAGCAGCAATTTCAGCATGTGTGTTTTGGTTCCATTTTCCAATTTTCTGATTTTTATTCATTTGAATTAAATTTGAATTTGAGAGAAGGATCTAGAGCATTTATCCAAGCCTCATTCCAACCCTAAATCCAAATCACTTTCTAAGCTAATGCCAAGCCATATTTTTGGATCCCAAACCAAAATTTTGGGCCCCAAACCTAAACCATATTTATTCCATTTCCCTCCAAACCAAAGGGGCTCTCTCTCATTTTTCACTCTCATTTCTGAATTTTCATTCCTCTCACTCACAATTCTCTCACTTTTCTCTCCCAATTTTCCAAATCACTCAAAGTTCCTCTTTGAAGATCACACAACCTTGCCTTGAGGTGTGTAGATCTTGGAACTAAACCTCCTTTCATAGCTTCTTTGCATCTCTTTGCTGGTTTTATTGGAGATTCAGATCTGGTTTGAGATCTAGAAGTGCTTTTGGATCCAAAATTCTGCATCAAGGGCTTGTTCTTGCATTTATTTTGCATGGAGTGTGGAGCTTAGCATCGGATCTTCAAAGTTTTGCGCGAGATCTACTGTTTTCGGCTCAATCAACAATTACCAAAGCATACCTCAGCTTTGTAGGTTGGTTAATTTCAGATCTAGCTCTGTTTTTAGCTTATTTGCATGCTTGTGCTTTAGATCCACCATGTGCTTGTGTATTTGCTTGTGTTGTTTGATTTGATTGGTTGATTTGTATCCGGATCCGAATGTTATTGTTCATGAGCTTAATGATATGGATTAATGTGAATTGATCTAATTTTTCCATGTGTAATTGATTGCTGGTCTGGTGCAAGCTTATTTGAATAAGCTGTTTTGAGATGCTGTTTTCTGCAGGATTTGTTGCTGTTTTATCAGTGTTAACCGGTTAACGTATATGGTTAACCGGTTAACGCCCCTGTTTTGTGCGTATTTTGTGCAGGTTTGAGCTGGTTAACCGGTTAACGCATTTGGTTAACCGGTTAACACTGAAGCAGAATGACTTTTTAGTGTTGTTTTGAGCTTGTTTGATCCCTTTGCTTGTTCTAATTGCCATGGATCATTGCATGATCATTAAACATGAGATTTTAGGGTGATTTGCTTGCTGGTTGATGTATGCTTTCATGTTTTCGACGCGTAAGTCGTGTACTTGCAATGTTTGGCATGATGTTTGATTCTTGTTCACAAGAACCTTTGAGCATGACTAATTCCATGATTGTGTTGGTCACTTTGCTGGATTTTTTTGTGCATACTAACCTTGCAGGGGCTATGGTAAGTGAGAGATGTGGGAATTGAGTTCCACATCTCCAATTCTCATCTTCCTCTTATGTTTATGTTACTAACCCTTAGTTGTTGGGCTTAGGCCTTTCTCATCCCTTCTTCTATCTTCGTCTTTTTTCCTTCATTAGGATAGAAACCTCACTAACCTTTAGGACTTCCATACATGTGAATACTTAGGATTATTTTAGTCCCCCTTTAGAATTTTTCCTTTAAGATCCTTTGGTGCTCTCTCTTCTCATCTTCAAACTTAATTCTAATTCATTTAATAAAGGTTGAGTACTTTCATGTGACATGAGACTTTGCTATGAGATGCTCACATGCGTTCCATTTCGGGGCGAGGTGTGAGTCATCACTCGTGGTGGATAGGTCTTAACATGAGTACCTCACAAAGAAAAGCTAAAAAACACTTCTTAATCAAAACCACAAAAACACTTAATAATGATAATAGGTTAGTGTGCTTGAGCCTTCACTTGTGGGACTAGCTTTGGGGATTTCCTCCATAGATAGGTGTGCCTCTTGCGCATTCCATTTCGGGATGATGTGAGATGTACACATCCCATTGAGTAAGACTTGGGTACACTTACCTATGCAAACTTTCACTCATAAAAGCTTCTAAAAAACACCAAACAAACAATAAGCGTCTTTCCTTCGGGAATTCTTTTCTCATCTCCTTCGCTCCGTACGCGAACTTGCTCCTACTTGTCATTTTGCAAGACGGTTACGCACTCGTCGTCCGAGCCTGCAACACCTGAGCAATGGCATAGGCAGTTCAAGCCTTAATCCACAAGCAATTTCTTTTCTACCCCTAGTTAGGGGAACTACGGCGTCTCTGATCCTCATTATCCTGATGAGGTACGTAGGCAGCGGGGTAGGGCCCGTTCGAGCACAATCTTTATTTTCCCTACATTTTTCCTTTTGCTTTCTTATTCAGTTCTTTTCCAGTTCCAGTTTCTTTTCATATTCATTTCTTTGCTGCATTTTTCATACCCTCACCCTTTGAAACAGTTTTCTTTGCAAGCGTGGATCCCGTCGGGTACGGCGGACGATCTGGGTGCTAATACCTTCCCAGGTCGTAACCGACTCCCGAGCTCAGTCTCTTTGGTTCGCAGGACCTGTGTCCTTCCTCTCTCTTTTTTTTTCTTCTGGTTTGTGCAGCATTACCATTCCCTCTATTCGGGATAAAAATGCATGGCTGGCGACTCTACCTTTTTCCGCGCCACTTTCGCGTTTGTACCAGGATGGAAATCCCGGGAGCGACAGTCAAGAACAGTTCTTGGCTTTTGCAACGACAACGCATTGAACTTCAGAAACTTCAACTGAGCAACAACCTTCAAGTCGATATTCTTCGTTTCAGTTGTGATTACTGCAACAAGTCTTTAGAGCGTCATCAGGCTTCTTAATCGAGCTTCCTCATCGATCGATTATTCGCCACGTTTCTTCGAACTGAACGGACACAAGGGCTTCATAACTCTTTATTAATTCAAAGCCTCCAATATCTTGTTGTTTAATCGCCGCGTTTCGTTGTCAGGTACACGGATCTTTATCCAAGATATGATAGATAGGGCCTTAGATTGTGGAAATTTGTTATGCTTTGTGGTGTACGCTAAACGTACATGAGGTTTCTGAAAGGTGCGATCTGGTGATTTGTTGGAGTTTTTGTGGATTTTCGTTTCGGATTCGTAATGAGGGGGAATTTAGGTTAGGGTTAGTATTTAGGTTTATGGTGATGGTTGATCGGAGAAAGCCTCCACCAGCGACGGCTAGGGTTAGGAATGAGATTGAGAAGAGATGATGCGTTGAAAGAGGAGAGATTGCGTTGTGAAGAGAGAGAGAGAGAGAGAGAGAGAGAGAGAGAGAGAGAGAGAGAGAGACGAATATGCTGAGTTGTTGGTGGTGTTTACCTCTGTTTTGGCTTTAATCTGGATTTGGGAAATAAAATGTAATTAAGTTAATTTTAATTATTGATTATGAAGATTAAAGATTCATAAATCCCTAAAACATTTTTTTTTTCTATGTTTGAATTTGAAAAAAATCACAGATATATTAAAGTCCATTGAAATCCATTAATCACATTTGTTTTCCAAGGTTGAGATAAGATTGGATAGCTTTTGAGATTCTGAGCCACACCGACGATGACACGTGTCACTGTCCGGTAGGCTCCTTCCATCGGTTGTTCCCACGCGATTCACCCAACTATAGCATCTGTGTACTTCTCATCATAAAGGTTCATTGCTCATCCCCATCATCCCTATCCATCACACGACCTTGATTTAGTCAACAAACTTTGACTAAAGACCATGATATGGACCGCAGACTCAGCACTAATGGGCCTAGAGTTTATGATTTTCGCACCCCTTTATTCTAAGTCCAATAAAGTTTAACCAGGAAATTGTTCTATTTTCACCTCCACTTCTATTTTTCTTTCTTTTTATTTTTCTGTTTCATACCTTTTCAATTTTAATCAACAAAAAATACTAAAATTCATGATAAAATTCTATAAAAATTATAGTAGCCTTGTAAATCATTTTAGAAATTTTCTATGTTTTTACTTTCTGATTTTTTCCATTTTTAAATTTAATTTCGATTTTCCATTTAATTAGTGTTATATTGAATTCTTTCATGAACACTTTATTTTGTACATTTTATTTCTCCCACTTCCTATAAGATTTTTGTCCCATTCTTTTTGCTATGATTAGAGGACTAATGATAGAATCTGAAATAATTTTGTTGTATTTTTAGGCCATTTTATCCACTGTTTTAGTAGTGTTGTTTGTGTAAAATTGTGATTAGATCTTAGGTAGATTTAAGTGACCATTTGACATAGTTAGGTTATGAATATTTAGGAGATTTTTTAACATAATATTAGATTCAGGTTAGAGATCCTAGGGATTTAAAACATGGAGAAAGGTCAATGCCGAAAAGAATTGTGATTTTCTTAATCACATTGGAGAAGGTCCTTGTTCACCTCACAATAATGCTTTGAAATCTTCTCAAGACTTGTTCAATCAATCAATTCACATCAGAAATGTTCTTAATATGCAGTGTGTCGATCAAATCATCCAAAATAGACTTCCTCTCAAAAGCTCTATTGATTCCATTCGTAGGCTCGTATTTCAAGCTTGTTCCTTCAGAGGTCATGACGAATCAATTGGATCAAAAAATAGAGGTAACTTTCTTGAAATGGTAAAACTCTTAGCATCATACAATGATGAACTTGAAAAAGTAGTGCTAGAGAATGCTCCATATAATTCAAAGTATACCTCTCATTCAATTCAAAAGGAAATTTTGCATATAATGTCTAGTAAAGTGAAAAGTTATATCTGAGAAGAGATTGAAGATTCTAAATTTTGCATAATTGTTGATGAATCACGTGATGAAACTTTGAGGGAACAAATGGCTATTATCTTGAGGTTTGTGGATAAAAATGGTTATATTCAAGAACGATTTTTTGAGCTTGTGCATGTTAAGAACACTATGGTTATCACTCTTAAAAATACAATTTGTGAGGTTCTTTCTCGCCATGGTCTTAATGTTTCAGATTTCCGTGGGAAGGGGTATGATGGTGCTAGTAATATGAGGGGGAGTGAAATGGATTTCAAGCATTATTTCTCAAGGATTGTCCTTATGCTTATTACAATCATTGTTTTGCACATAGATTACAACTTGCTTTGATTGCTGCTTCAAGAGAAGTTTTCCTTGTTCATGATTTCTTTTCACATTTGACTCTTATTGTTAATGTTGTATGTTCCTCTAGTAAGCGTCATGATGAATTGCAAAATTCCATATTAGAAGAGATTTCACATTTGCTAGATATTGGTGAGCTTGATAGTGGTAAAGGACAAAATCAGATTAGCACTTTGAAACGAGCTAGGGATACACATTGGAGCTTACATTTTTCTTTTGTTTGTAGTATGATAGATTTGCACAATCCAACTTGCGTGGTTCTTGCAGATATTAGAAAAAATGGGAGAACTTATGCTACACGTGGGGATGCTAATGTTGCTTATAAGTTTATGAAATCATTTGAGTTCACATTAATTTTGCACATGATGAAAGAGCTTATGGGAATTACAGATCGTTTGTGTCAAACTTTACAACAAAAATCTCAAGATATACTTAATGTTATGCAGTTAGTAACCACTACAAAGGCTTTAATTCAAAAGTTGAGAGATGATTGGTGGGATTGTTTATTGAAAGATGTAATATTATTTTGTGAAAAACATGATATTGATTCCCCTGATTTTAATGCAATTTATATAGAGCGTGAAAGGCGTGCACGTCATCAAATGGATCACATCACTATGGGTCAACATTTTAAAGTGAATCTCTTTTGTGTTACAATTGATCAACAATTGGAGGAATTAAATCATAGGTTTTGTGATCAAACAATGAAGCTTTTAAGTCTAAGCAACAGTTTGGTTCCTAAGGATATTTACAAAGCATTTAATATGGATAACATATGTGCTATTGTAAATAAATTCTATCATAAGGATTTTAGTGAGAATGAGAAAATTAGTTTGAGATATCAACTTCAACACTTTCATCTTGATGTTACTGGTCATCCAAATTTAAGTAACTTGTCAATTATGTCTGAATTGTATGAAGCTCTTAAAAAGACAGGGAAGGCAAATACATATTATTTGATTGATCGACTAATCTGTCTCATCTTAACTCTTCAAGTTTCTACAGCTACTACATAAAGATCATTCTCAGCAATGAAGATAATCAAGACAAGATTGCGCAATAAGATGGAGGATGAATTTCTTGCTGACAATATGATATTTTACATTGAAAAAGAAATAGCTAGACACTTCATCACTGATTCAATTATTGATGAGTTCAAGTCTTTAAAAGAGCGAAAGACAGTACTTTAATTTGAGGTTGAATATCTGTTTTAATATATTCTATTTTTATTTTGTGTTAGTTATTTTGAATATTTGAAAAAAATTGTCTCGAAAGTTTATAATTTTTAGTCAATTTCAATTATAATATTTTAATTAAAATTTATCGCCCCCCTAATATTTTAATCAAGATCCGCCACCGTCTATATCCTCTTTCATTCACAAACTAACTTCAGAGTTGAGTGCTAACCCCTCGCACAAGTGCACTTGAGCAGCTCACACCTGCATCAACCATCCTGAAACAGAACATGAAGAAACTTCAACTTGTAATGTTTTGATAATTTTTTTTTTTGTTGCTATTTATCACATAGGTGTTGGAATGATACCATACAGTGTATTAATTAATTGATACTTCTTCCATGCAACAATACCAAGAGTAAATTGTTTGCTTGCTTCTCACGTTCTCCCAGTTTCTCCTCGTTATCATACTAGTCATTTGATTTGTTCAAATTGAATTAAATTTTCTATCAAACACAATATTGGATGAAAACCATACGATTTAGATTTTAAGTTTGATAGCATTATTTTAAAATAATTAGAAATCTATATATTATGATGTATATGCTTGATCTGAATTCAACTATCATGCACTGACTTTGTGTATCCAAAATCTTTTTTATAAGAGGATCTTGTTTTGTACATAGTGGTTAAGTAACGAAACTTGGTAGAAGTGCTTTGTTTTGTATGTAGTGTTTTTCAACCAAACAAACGAAATTCTTATATAATCATCACTTAAGTAAATCACAATTCAAATTTAACTTTAGGTTTTGAGTCATACTTATTGGAATCTTAAGGTCAAAATGAAATTATTCTTCGGCTTGTTCGTTAATTGGCCACTTAATTTTAAGTTTTTCTGAGTGTTACAAATAATATAATCCGGAGCAAGTTAATGAAATTATGCCAAACTTTTTTCTTCTTCTTTAATGGAAGTTTATGCAAACATATGTTCTAATTCAATATTAGATTTTCTACATTAATTATGAGTAGAAAAAGTTTTAAATGAAGCAAGCGTATTAATAATATTTTTAAATATATATAATGTGTACACCAAGAGTGACAAAACAAATTAGAAAGACTCACCAAAAAATAAAGGGGGTCAATTGCTCAAGAAAAGTGTTGAAGTTGATGTCAGAGTCAAGGACGAGGATATCAGTAGCGGAGAAGAAGAATGACAAAAAAAAAATGCCAATACGTCGCTTTAAATCCTCCAAAGGGGTAGTGAAGAAGGTCGTTGGGTTAATGTCCATTAGTAAGAAGGACGAAAGCACTTCAGCCAAAGGTTTGAGAGGTCAATCCTCATCATTTTGCGACAGCGAGAAAATAGAGCAGACAATAGCTAACTTTGACATCTCCCGGGTACATATAGATGGCAGCATCTCCCGTGATATCATGTACTTGAATATTTTTAAGAAAGTGAGATTGAAAATGGAGAAGTCGTGGCCCTATAAAGGGTTTGACCGACAGGTTTTCAACGACACAGTAATCTCATCCTTATGGGTAAATTGAGTTTATGTCGCCTTGTCATAAGGATGGGGTAATAGGACAATAAATTCCCAATAATTATAGTCCCTTGCTGAAACGACGACAATTGCAAAAGATAGGCAGACCCTTCGCAACAACCTTTGATGTAATAACATCCCCAGTCTACCTCAATATGAAGTACTACAACGTCCATGACAAATCAGTAACGATAATTTCCAACCTTTCTAGGGAGGAAAATATTTGTAAATTTGCGACAAGACGAAAAAGAAGGCGAAAGCAAAGTTATACAGATCAATGTAGCCTTCCTGGCCAGGTAATTGCGAGATTTGACTACATGGCATCCTACAAGTAAGTCATATCATCTCAGTTGGATGAGTATAAGTAGTTGATTCAAGTGAAGTCAAAGTCGCTCACCACGTCCCCAACGACCAATAAGCAGTGATTATACCACATTGTTATCTTAATTCAATTCTTTTGTAAAAGTAACAACACACTACTATAATGTACTATGTTCTTCGATTAAAGAAATATTTTTAGTGAAATATCTTGTTTCCTTGTGATTATGAGAGTAACTGATATGGGTCGATCAAAGGATCGTTCTCGGTCAACCAAACGCCTAAATAGCTAAGGCTCAATCCATCTCACATCCACTACGCTTGACCTAAGGTATAACGACCTACTCACATGAAAACGAAAGGTACATTCTCTCATTTCCATTTTTCACTATACTCACACTACTACGGAAAACCCCTTTCACAGCGGTTGGAAAATGGGTACCATCACGCCGATCATACCGTTGTTAAGTAGAGCGTCGTTATAAGTTTGTTGTTTCTACCACGATCTAGAAATCGTTATTTAAAGGCAAGACGCGCGCCACATATCACAATAATTACGCTTGTAAATTATTGTGATATATACACTTAGGTATTGGGCTCGAAACTCGTTTTAGATTATAACTATCTATGTCAATTTAAATAAATGTATTTTAAGTGAGGATTATTGAAACAAACAATCTACATAGAATATAATAAACTCAAACAACATCATACACAAAAACCAGATATTATAAATTTATCAACAAAACCCTAACAACATACAATATCACAAACTATATTAAATTGTTTCAAGAACACACCTTATATTGAAAATTATCGCGAAACTATGAATTTCATCTAGTTTGTGAAACAATGAAAAATAAATACAAGGTGGATGAAGTTTCCACAATGACTTCATACTTCTTGTATTTTTTTCCATTGCTACACAAATCATATGAATCTTATCAACTCATATTATACGTTTTCTACCACTATCATCATCACCATGTATCATCCCCTAAACCTGCAAGGAAACACAACAAACTTCAACAACAAGCATCCTCAGTTGAAACCAAACCCTAAAACCATAATCCAGTGAAAAGTAAAAGAGATCGAAAGAAAAATCAAGATAACACACCATATTCACCACCGTCGGAGTTTGAGCTGAAAAAATGAGAACAATCAACAAAAACAACATGCAACAATCGTGGAACTGTAACAAATCAAGATATATTAAGTTCATCTAGTATGTGCAGCCATGAAGAAGAAATATAAGGTGGATGCAGTTTATACAATAACTTCATACTTATCATATTTTTTCTCCATGGCCATAAAAACCTTAATGTATGAAGCACAAGATTCACGACTAACGGCGAAGAAGAAGAGAAAAATGGGTGTTAGGGTTTTGTTGTGAAGGAAACGACACTACTGTCAATAAGTGAGAGTTTATTCGCTTATATATAGGGTAAACTATTTCACAATGGTTAAGAACCTACCAACCCTTTTGATAAGTATTTAGTTAAATATATCACAATGGTTAATCAAAAGCACCGTAGCGATATCCCTTTTATTTGCGCCCTAACGTTAAAGGAATAAAATATTTTATGGCAATAAGGATCAAACCCATGAAAGCGTGATGGTATGACCACAATATGCACATCAACTATTTTTATATACAAATAATTTTTAATCAAAAAATTAATATGATAGCGCCTTAGTTTAGAGATATCACCACGATGTAGGGAAGAATCGTGGTGACCATGGTGTTGTTGTTTACGCGTTTTGTAGTAGTGTCATCTTGAATCGACTTTGGAATCAGAGTGCTAACCATGCAGATCCACCTTGCATTTCCGTAAATGAGATCAGCACCACCACCGCCTTAAGATATCTAGTTCATCAATTGCATCCATTTCTGGTTCTTGAATAAAACAGTGGCACCGTCTGTGGGAATCAACTACTGATTCCTATGAAATTCCACTACCAGATCAATCTTGATCTAAAATCAAATCTCTACCAGAAGCAGTGAATTTAATAATCATGTTTGAGATCTCTATTCCATCTCCTAAATTGATCGTTCACCAGTTATTTCCAATCGACAAGTTTTGTGATGTTGCGTCCTCCAACACCTGTCATTTTCCATGTTTCTTTCTACTTACACAGACACTAACGATTGATGAAGCAAAGATTTATTAGAGTTAGGTTTTTTAGATCGTAAAAATATCAACGAAAATATGAATTTCAATCTACCTTTGATTTTTACAATCATTGTCGCTCATTAAAACCTGATAGGATTCCTTTTGGATGACGAAAGCTCATGCAACATCCATTATGCAGACACGTTAAAGTTATTAGGTATCAAGAAAGCAAATATGTGTCGTACCCCGAAAAATACGACCTCACGCGATCCGAATAGACGGGAGCCGCGCGCCGGACAGACTGAAGAGTCGCCACCTAATTCTATTTATTCCCGAAGAGGGAAAGGGAAGATATAGATACAACCCGGGAAGAAAAGGATGAGGACAAAGTTCAACGGAACCATTGCCTGGGTTCGGGAGTCGGTTATGCAGGGGGAAGGTATTAACACCCCCTACATCCATTGTACTCGATGGGAACCATCTAAGTTATCACGCGCGAAATGATGTCTATGCTTAAACGAATTACTTGCTAGAGGGAAATGAGTTGGATTATAAGTTAGATTAATCCTAGGTGCTCGGCAAGGATTGAGATCCTCGTGCCTACGTACTCCCGTGTGCAATGGGAAAGTCAGAGCCTCGTAGTTCGGCCCACTAAGGGTAATGGTTGTTGATTTTATTACCTTTCTTCGATGAAAGGGTTTAGGAGTTGGAATGTACTAAAGACTATGGATAGTTTATCTCGTCCAACAAGACGAGCGTCCTGCGTTGAAATAATCGGAGCGAGTAACGAGAGCTCGTTATCCTCCTTTCTACCGCTTAAGGCTCTTGGCGTACAAATCTTCTCGCATTTATTAAAGTGTTTTATTTCCTAAGACCGCTTGACGTTGGATCAAGGGTTTGGATCTAATCGAAACGTTTTGGTTTTTGAGGTTAAAGGGTAAATGCAAGTGGAGGTTTATTTTGTGGTTTGTCAGCGAGGCACAATGCGCTCGGCTCGCAAAGGTGGAGTAGATCCTAATAAACGAAAACTGAATAATAAGGTGCGAGTGTGCAAGTGCAATCGCTTGGCGTTGGACCAAGGATTTAGAATTAAATAAAATACGGAAAATAAAGTGTGTACAAAGTAATGGGAGAGGAATACAAAATAAATACAGGGGATTGCGCGAAATAAAGAGGTCTCATTGTAATTCGCCCAAGAGAAAGCGTGTGTGCAGTGTTTTTGAACTGTTTGAAGGCGTTCGGCCTTTTTAATCGGAAACAACTATTCGAAGGCGTTGGACCTTTTTGGGACGCGTCGAAATTTAGTTCGTGAACTACCTTAGAATCGATTCAAAATTGGAATCATTCTATAAGGAGTCGAAACATTTCTTTTTTAACATGCGGAAATAAATAAATAAATTAAATTGAATGGCGAAGATTAAATTAATTAATAAATACAACTAATAAATTAAATAGTATTAAGAATAATGAATAAATTAATTTAAATGTTTGTTTGTCAAAATAATAAAATAAAAATAATAATAATAAAAAAAACTAATTACAAGGAGGGCCTCATATTGACCGAATATCACCGATTTAACGAAATCGGGCGAAAAATCGGCCTTTTATCATGTCATTGGCCCAATTAAAGAAATAAAAGAATACAAATAGAGAAAATACAAAATAATTCACTAAAGTTTTTTTCTAAACATTTTTTTTAAAATAAAATAATAATGAGATGGAAAAAGAAATTAAGTAAGAGATACTAAAATAGAGGATAAAAAATATTAAAACTTAATAGAATAATAATAATGAAATAATAACAAAACTAAAAAAAACTGAAGGGTGGACCGTGTAGTATTAAAGTGCAGAATCCAACAACATCAAAGCGGGCTTAAAGCCCAAACAAAGCTCATTCAAAAGGGTTTTTAGGAAAACAGACAAAACAATAAAAGTTTTTAAATGAAATAAAATAAAGGGATAAATATACAAAACCCCCCTGTCATTAGGGCGTGATTTGGTTTTCCCCCCTTTAAGTTTTTTTTCAATAGAGACCCCCTCATAAAATCAAAAATCAGATTTTACCGCCCCCTGTTACCTTCAATGATGATTGGGTTGCTGACTGTACTTCATTGAGGGTAATAGGGGGCAGTAAAATCTGATTTTTGATTTTATGAGGGGGTTTTTATTAAAAAAAATTAAAGCTGATAAATTAACTTAAATATGTTTTTAGAATAATAAATACTATTTTCAAATTTATTATAAAAATAATATTTTTTGATCAAAATTATATTTATTAGTAATAAATTAACTTAAATATATTTTAAGAATAATAATTTTTTCTCTCATAAAATAAATTGTTTTTATTAAGAAAATTATAAGTCTAATTTATTTTATGAGAGAAAAAATAATTATTCTAAAAACATATTTAACAAATGCATTTGATCATTTCATGAGATTTATTAAAAAGTGTTTAAACTAACTAAATAGTAGCTTTGTAATGTTTTTTAATATATACTCTCTTTAGTCATTATTATAAATACAAAAATATTTGTAAATCCATTGAATAATTTATATATTTAATTTTTATATAAATTAGATATATTAATTGTAATAAATATTATAAGATTTTTTTTAATAATTGTGACTGAGTGGAGTAAACATATTATTCTCTAAAAAAAATGAAATCCCAAGATTTAGTATTTCCATTTTTAATATCTTTTTCATTGAATTTTTAAACAAAAAATTTAAATTAAATCTTTTTATTTTAAGAAAGTCAAATCAAATATTTATAATACGTTTAATATATATATATATATATATATATATATATATATATATATATATATATATATATATATATATATATATATATATATATATATATATATATATATATATATATATATATAATCAGGATAAAATGCATAGATTAAATTTAAAAATACGTTAAATACGCCAAAAATGCAAGTTTTTATTGTTTTTAAAAAATTAATATGTATTTGGAAATTTAATATCTTAATTACACTTGTTTTCAACCAAATCATAATATTTATGTATTTAAGGAATAATCTTCTTATCAAATGCATTTAATTAAATCACAGTATTTACAAAATTATTTTTGAAACAAAACTAAAAAAAGTATCTTTTGTAATAATTATTCTAAAAATATATTTAAGTTAATTTATTACTAATAAATATAATTTTGATCAAAAAATATTATTTTTATAATAAATGTGAAAATAGTATTTATTATTCTAAAAACATATTTAAGTTAATTTATCAGCTTTAATTTTTTTTAATAAAAACCCCCTCATAAAATCAAAAATCAGATTTTACTGCCCCCTATTACCCTCAATGAAGTACAGTCAGCAACTCACTCATCATTGAGGGTAACAGGGGCGGTAAAATCTGATTTTTGATTTTATGAGGGGGTCTCTATTAAAAAAAACTTAAAGGGGGAAAACCAAATCACGCCCTAATGACAGGGGGGTTTTGTATATTTATCCCTAAAATAAATAAACAAAGAAAAAAACAGTTTTAATAGGATTAATAGATATAAACAAAAAAGAAAAAAAAGAAAATTTAAAACAGCCAAATAACTTGGGATTCACAGATTCATAACACGACTTCAAAAGGTAATGAAATACCCACCCTATTCTCAAATAAAACCGCCGGCGGCCACTTTCCGCTCACCACTCGACTCGGTTCTTTCTCTCTCAGATTCACGACCTCAACCTCTCTCTTTCTCAGATTCGATTTGGCTTCAAGAAATCTCTCACTCGGATTCGCTTCGAGGTTTGGTCCGGTTGGCTCATGGCTTTCGACACGGTGGCTGGATGATTGATGATTATTCATGGCGGTTTCAGATCTCAACGCAGCTTCGACTCAGGTTCGTATTGTGTGGGTTCTCGCGGATGCTCACGGCTGATAGCGGAGTCGTGATTCTCAGCGGTTTTGCTGCGTTCTGGGTTTCGCTCAGTTTCGTTAAAAGCTTCAGACGGTTTCTTTCAAGGATTCACGGTGTTTAAGGGAGGTGGTTTGAAGGTGTGATGAAGGTTTCGCGGAGGTTTTGGATTAACGGTGGCTAGAGGTAGCGGCTTCTCAGATTTCGCGAATGGTGTTTGGTCACGTTTTTTTGTTTCAGGTTTTTTTATGAAGAGGTTGGAAAGGTTTTTGAAGATTTGTGTTTTGTTAGCAATCAAGTTTTCATCTCCTCTCTCTCAGCTGTTTCCGTTTGGTACGTTTGTGAGTTGGATAATGTTTCAGATTTTTTTAAGGTGGTGATGGCGGTGGCAATGAGCGGCGGTAAGTGTTTGTGGCTGCCGTGAAGCTGTTGGCTGGGTTGTTAGAAAATGAAGGTTGAAGGATGTTTCAGTGTGTTTGTTTGTGGTGTTGTAACAGTGGAGGGCGGTGATAAGAACATTGCTTCAAAAATGAGAGGAAGGAATTGAGAGTGACAGCAGAAAACAAGAGAGAATAAAATGAATTGAAAAAGAGAAGGAAAGTGGTAAAATGATTGTTAGAGGATGAGTGAGGGAAAACCGATTTGTATAGCAGGTTCTGAATTTTTATGTATAAATTTGTTCTATGCTAACAATGCGTTGCGAAAATGGTTATGGCCAGAAGAAACTTGTGGAGATTCGTAGTGGCTACTGCGTGATTTGTGGTAGTGGACAGGCTGGTATAATGTGGCTATTGTGTTTTGGCTGGTAGTGAAATAAAAATAAAGTCTTGTGAAATTGAAAAGTGGGTATTGTTTTATTAGGACTGTACTGATAAAAAGAACAAGCTGTTAGAATCAAAACAAAATCATAATAATACTAATAATAAAAATAGTTAATAACAAAAGAAAAAGTAATAGAAACAATATAATATTAATAATAATAATAATAAAGACTATAAAAATAGGTATAATAATATTAAGAGTAATAGAAATAAAAGAAAATAACGATGATAATAATAAAAGTAATGATAATTTTTAGAATTTTGTGTAGAGAAGAGATGAACCTATAAATTGGAAATGTAACAAACAAATTTCTGGAATAATACTAATAATAGATAATAAAAATAATAGTTGTGATAATGATAATTTTTAAAATTGAAAAATAAATGAAACAATAATAATAACAATATTTTTTGATTTTTTAGTAATGGGCTTAGAAAAAGAATATGAACCAATGGGCTTAAAGAATAGAAATTAAAAAAAAATGTAAATTATGTATAAGAGTGATTTTAAAAATAAAAGAAAACAATGGAATGAATTATAAAATCGAACGATAGATCTTCGCACAACACACCGACCTGATAAACCTCAAATAGAAAGAAAATGAAATAACATATTTTTTTGGATTTTTTAAATATGGTTAGACAGAAAATAAAATGACGCAGGTAGGACAAATTTGGGGTATGACAGATGCCCCTATCGAATTGGCTTAGACCGAGTAAAATGAACTGGCTTACGTTCAATCTTTCAAGGTATAAGATAATTAGATACTAACAGACTCCAAATTTGTCCGACAAAGAAAGAAATTGTGAAAATAAAAGATGATTAAAACTGGAAATGATGGGTGACATAGCAAGAACAAATTGACAAAATAGATCACTTATCACCAGAGGATGATAAGGCGAATAACTGAAAATAAAGCTCACTTATCAACAGAGGATGATAAGGCAAATGACTGGAAATAAACTCACTTATCAACAGAGGATGATAAGGCGAATAACTGAAAATATACTCACTTATCAACAGAGGATGATAAGGCAACTGACTGAAAATAAAATCACTTATCACCAGAGGATGATAAGGCAACTGACTGAAAAATAAAAATCACTTATCAACAGAGGATGACAAGGCAACTGACTGAAAAATAAAAATCACTTATCAACAGAGGATGACAAGGCAACTGACTGAAAATAAACTCACTTATCAACAGAGGATGATAGGCGCAAGACAGAAAAATAACGAATCACTATCAACAGAGGATGATAGGCGAAAGACAGAAAAATAAAGGATCACTATCAACAGAGGATGATAGGCGAAAGACAGAAAAATAAACTCACTTATCAACAGAGGATGATAAGGCGAATGACTGAAAATAAACTCACTTATCAACAGAGGATGATAAGGCAAATGACTGAAAATAAACTCACTTATCAACAGAGGATGATAAGGCAAATGACTGAAAATAAAATCACTTATCAACAGAGGATGATAAGGCAAATGACTGAAAAAATAAATCACTTATCAACAAAGGATGATAAGGCAAATAACTGGAAATAAACTTACTTATCAACAGAGGATGATAAGGCGAATAACTGGAAATAAACTCACTTATCAATAGAGGATGATAAGGCGAATGACTGAAAATAAACTCACTTATCAACAGAGGATGATAAGGCGAATAACTGGAAATAAACTCACTTATCAACAGAGGATGATAAGGCGAATAATTGAAAAAGAAAGAATCACTATCAACAGAGGATGATAGGCGAAAGACAGAAAAATAAAATCACTTATCACCAGAGGATGATAAGGCGAAATGAAATTTAAACACAGCCATTAAATCCGCCGAGGAGATGCTTGGAATCTTCGATTGATACAATCCTGACTTCCGCTGGGGAAAGGATTGGAAACTCGTGTTGATCCTGGATCCTGAATTATGCAACTATGCTTGATTTTTTTGAAATGGTATTCCATAAATATGAAAAAATGATGCAAATGTTTATGCACTGAGATGTAAGTTTGAAAATGTTGGGGATATGAAAAGCTGATTTATTTAGGTATGCAAATGATGCATATGCTCCAAATGATTGATGTAAATGATGCTTATGACGTTGATGATGCATATGAGCGATTGAAAAGTGCCAGCTTGGTGGGCTTTTGGTTTGGTAGTTGCCAATAATGATTGGACTTTGGGTGGGTGGAGGGCTTGATTCCCCGACACTCGATCTTCGACGATGCATGATCAGAAGATGGATCTGAAAGCTCCAAGCTTGGTTCTCTACTGATGAGCGAAGCGATTTAATTGACACCTGAAGACTGATTTTGCTTCGAATGATTGCCAATGTCTAGCAAGATCTGCTTGTCCAGCTGGGGAGAAGAGATAGGAAGATTTGCTCCTTGTCCGCTTGCCCCTGCCTGTAGGGTATCTGAAATAAATCTGGTGGGGAAGTTTTGACAATGGTCATGGCATGATTTGCCCCCAGTATCTGGATTTGATAGGCACCTGCCCCTGATTGAGCTGTTGGAAGATAATTTGCCCCTGATTGAGCTGTTTGAAGATAATTTGCCCTTGATTGGGCCGTTGAAGATGCTTTGTCCCTGATTGGACTGTCGAGGTAGTCTTGATTCTTACTGGCATCAATGAAGTTCGAATTTCTCTTTTGATTGCCCCTTGTTGGGATTGTACTGATGTTAAGCACTGAATTGCAATTAAATTATTCATACACAAATGGTAGTGTTAATGTAAAGTTCATGTAAATTTTGAAAAAGTCAATTTATTTGAATGATTGTGATAGTGTGACGAATGGACCGTTAGCCCAAACGAGGTGCTGATTTAGAAAGTGCGTGAAATATGCAACAAAAATAATGTGCGATCGAGATTGAATATTAGCAAATATATGGGAGTCAAATTACGCAACCTTGTTGGTAATATGCTTTCAGAATGAACCATGTCTCAATTAGGACTTTCGGGGGTTATAACGTGGTCTGGTTAATGGTTTGAAAAACAAAGATATAAGGCTCAAATTTTTGTACCCATCCCTCTTCTTGATATCCTCCAGTCCTATGTTCAGTTAACTCTACACATGCATTTGTTTTGATATTGCAAGAGTTAAAATGAAGCTTTAAAGTTTGCTTGATATTGACAGTCATCTTATTTTGCTGGTGACCCTTTGATTCTTGATTTGGTGATCACTGATATTTGTTTTTCTTTTGTTTGAGGATTTGAGTTCCTCTTTTGATTTCTCGACTAAGTCTCCCTTTGGGTGCTCAACTTAGTGGTTTTTTCTTTTTCTATTTCTTTTTTCTTGAATGTTGTGACTGCCAAGTCATTTGTTGATGGTCCTCTGACGGGATGTCTCATCTTGCGATTTGAAAGTATAACCAGGTTAACTGAATAACTACCCTGCCCCGTGTTGGATGTAAGGGTTGTATCCGAAAGAAACTCCTACTTCTAGGCTCGAAGTGGTTGACTAGGGATTAACTCCTTATTTCTCCAGTGTTTGGGGATTTGAACAAATGCCTGTACATCATTGACGTAGTTTTATCCGAAAGCATACCGCAACAGTTATGGGTATTTCGTTTTCATCATCCTCCCTCAAATATTTATTAAAGTGAAGTGAGAGAAATATTTTTGTGATTTTTGCGATAAATGATAAATGATGAGCGAATGCGAATAGATTGATTCAAAACATGCACAAACATAACATTAACATAACCAAGTACAAACGATAACAATGTTCAGAGCAAATAGTACTTAAACAAACATTACAAAACAACAGGAATGCGGAAATAATAAATGGCACTGGCTGCCTTGATTTTGAGGAATTGAACTTCTCTTGATTGAATACTTCAAAGTTGGAGACTACTTAGCCTGGTCTTCAACAACCCCTTCAAATGTCTTCACTTGTTGGCACCGTGTGGTGGCATTGGATCGTTTTGGACATTTGCATTTCTCGGAGTGAGAGTGAGATCCTTAGAGTTGATCATATCCTGAACCATGTGTTTGAAGGCATGGCAGTTCTCGATTGTATGACCTGGAGCGCCTTTGTGATACTCACAGCGAGCATTGGCATCATAGTTCCGGGCATTACCAGTCTGAGGTGGCATATCTCTCAGAGTAAGAGGTCCTTTTTCCATCAGCTGTTTAAAGATTTCGGTGTATGACATAGGCAGGGGATCAATGTGTCTATCATATCCTTTTTGTTGATATGGTGGACGCTGTTGAGGAGTGCGTTGTTGCTGTTGACCAGGCCGTTGTGGATAAGTCGGTTGCTGGTATGGTCCAGGTGCATATTGCGCGGCTGCAACCATAGGATGTGGACGTGGTTGATGAACCATCTGAGGCGGAAATAGAGCTTGAAAGGCCTGCTGATAAGGCATTGGAGGAATTGGCTGATATGGCATAGGAGCATATTGCGCAGCAGCAACATAGGGATACTGATAGTAGGGAACTGGAGTAGGTGCACTCTGTTGAAGATTCCCACTTGCAGCAGAAATGGCATTTGTGTCGCCCTTTTTATACCCGTTGAAAGGTTTCTTGGCATTGTTTTGGCTGCTAGAACCTCCTTGGATCTTTCCGCTTTTCAAACCTTCCTCAATTCTTTCTCCGACCATCACCATGTCTGAAAATCCAGAAGATACACTGCTGATCAGCTTCTCGTAGTATTGCCCCTGTAAGGTACCCATGAAGATGTCGATCAGTTCACGGTCAACCAATGGAGGATGCACTCTGGCAGCTAACTCCCTCCAGCGTTGGGCGTACTCCTTAAAGGATTCACTTTCCTTTTGAGACATACTCTGAAGTTGAGTACAGTTAAGAGCTAAGTCAGTGTTGTACTTGTATTGCTTTTTGAATGCATCAGATAGATCGAGCCAAGTACGAACATTGTTGCGTTCGAGCTGCATGTACCATTCTAGAGATGCTCTAGACAGGCTGTCTTGGAAGCAATGGATCATAAGCTTATCATCTTTGGCATGAGCGGCCATTTTCCTGCAGTACATCCTCAAATGAAGCTCAGGATAGCTGAGGCCTTTATATTTCTCGAATTCTGGCAGCTTGAACTTAGCAGGGATCACAACATCTGGAACTAAGCACATGTCTGAGGCACTCAGAGAAGTTGAATTGTGTCCTTCCATAATTCGGAGTTTTTCAGCTAACTCGCGACACATCTTCATAGCTTCAGAATCTTGAGAAACCTGAGGATTGGTGATTGGAATAGCAGTATGCATCTCATACTCAACTTGATGGTTCTCTTCAGCTTGAGGAAACTGGACTTGATTTGGAATAGGTTGAGCTTGAGGAATAGCACCAACAGTAACACCAGAAGCAGATATTGGTTGGGAAGTGACCTCTTCAACAGCAGGAGTGAAACCTGGAGGCAAACCGTAGACCAAAGGATTTGGAACTGGAACTGAAGGCATTGCGCGCGAGGTAGATCCTTGCACCTGAGTATTGTTCATTGCGGCAGCAGCTTCGCGACGTTCTTCCATTCTTGCCAAAGCTTGCAAAGTCTCGTAAATCTGGTCAATCTTGCTCTTGACCGAGTCAATCTCTTCCCTCATGACAACTTGTTCTTCCTTAATCACGTCCATCAGTCTTCTAGTGTTGGCTCGAGTTAAGTACGGTCGTCTAGCTCGATACGGGCGTCGGGAAACCAGCTTGATTTACTGAAGATGGAGGAGCAATGAAATGAGTTCTCTGAATTTGTAATGAAATGCAATATGAATAAATAATGCTAATGAAATGATATACAATGTCAGAATCCAGGATCGCAAGATCAAGGTCTCACGAGTCCAAGGTACAGATGGAGGATACTCTGATCAGGAACTCACTGGGTAGACTCTAAAGTTTTAGGGATCCCAAAGTTATCGATTCATATGGCTGTTCATCACACGCGCCATAAGCATGACGGTTGACTGACTCCGCCATATGAATCTATTTTGGGTGAGATCTTCGTATTGACACCCGCGAGAGAAAATTTTCTCGGGAGTCCATACTACGTGATCATCGACACAAGGTTTAAACAAAGTCCTGGAGTTATGAAACTTTCTCAAATGTTTGATGCAGGTGTCAATTTCATACATTCTTGACAGTCAATCAACTCCATTGAGTAAGTCTATTCCAAGTGAGGTTTTCATATCGAGCCACGCGAGGGCGAACCCTGGTGCCCAATACTACGCAACCATCAACCGATGTTTTAACCAAAAGGTTCTAAAGGCTCTCAGAGTTGCTGACCTTAATGAAAACAACTGAGCACACACGCCGAAAGCTTGACGGTCGTCAGTATTTTCATTAAAATCTACTCCAAGTGAGGTTTTCGTATCAACAACCCACGAGAGAGGTTCCCTCGGGAGCCCATACTACACAACCTCGCTAACTTATGTTTTTACTCACAAGCCCGGGAATAGAGCCTTTCCCTCAAGTTTCTTTTGCAAAGTATCGATCCAAATTATAGTACCAAGGAGCCACAAGATATATAATATGGAATGCGATAAAGAAAGCGATAAAAATAAACAAATAAAGCATATAAGCAAACATCCAAACAAGCGTGGGAACCTAGACTAGGCTTGCCTCGCAGAGGGGTGAACCAATCCCCAGCAGAGTCGTCAGCTGTCGTACCCCGAAAAATATGACCTCACGCGATCCGAAAAGACGGGAGCCGCGCGCCGGACAGACTGAAGAGTCGCCACCTAATTCTATTTATTCCCGAAGAGGGAAAGGGAAAATATAGATACAACCCGGGAAGAAAAGGATGAGGACAAAGGTCAACGGAACCATTGCCTGGGTTCGGGAGTCGGTTATGCAGGGGGAAGGTATTAGCACCCCCTACATCCATCGTACTCGATGGGAACCATCTAAGTTATCACGCGCGAAAGGATGTCTATGCTTAAACGAATTACTTGCTTGAGGGAAATGAGTTGGATTATAAGTTAGATTGATCCTAGGTGCTCGGCAAGGATTGAGATCCTCGTGCCTACGTACTCCCGTGTGCAATGGGAAAGTCAGAGCCTCGTAGTTCGGCCCACTAAGGGTAATGGTTGTTGATTTTATTACCTTCCTTCGATGAAAGGGTTTAGGAGTTGGAATGTACTAAAGACTATGGATAGTTTATCTCGTCCAACAAGACGAGCGTCCTGCGTCGAAATAATCGGAGCGAGTAACGAGAGCTCGTTATCCTCCTTTCTACCGCTTAAGGCTCGTGGCGTACAAATCTTCTCGCATTTATTAAAGTGTTTTATTTCCTAAGACCGCTTGACGTTGGATCAAGGGTTTGGATCTAATCGAAACGTTTTGGTTTTTGAGGTTAAAGGGTAAATGCAAGTGGAGGTTTATTTTGTGGTTTGTCAGTGAGGCACAATGCGCTCGGCTCGCAAAGGTGGAGTAGATCCTAATAAACGAAAACTGAATAATAAGGTGCGAGTGTGCAAGTGCAATCACTTGGCGTTGGACCAAGGATTTAGAATTAAATAAAATACGGAAAATAAAGTGCGTACAAAGTAATGGGAGAGGGATACAAAATAAATACAGGGGATTGCGCGAAATAAAGAGGTCTCGTTGTAATTCGCCCAAGAGAAAGCGTGTGTGCAGTGTTTTTGAATTGTTCGAAGGCGTTCGGCCTTTTTAATCGGAAACAACTATTCGAAGGCGTTGGACCTTTTTGGGACGCGTCGAAATTTAGTTCGTGAACTACCTTAGAATCGATTCAAAATTGGAATCATTCTATAAGGAGTCGAAACATTTCTTTTTTAACATGCGGAAATAAATAAATAAATTAAATTGAATGGCGAAGATTAAATTAATTAATAAATACAAATAATAAATTAAATAGTATTAAGAATAATGAATAAATTAATTTAAATGTTTGTTTGTCAAAATAATAAAATAAAAATAATAATAATAAAAAAAAACTAATTACAAGGAGGGCCTGGGCGAAAAATCGGTCTTTTATCATGTCATTGGCCCAATTAAAGAAATAAAAGAATACAAATAGAGAAAATACAAAATAATTCACTAAAGTTTTTTTCTAAACATTTTTTTAAAAATAAAATAATAATGAGATGGAAAAAGAAATTAAGTAAGAGATACTAAAATAGAGGATAAAAAATATTAAAACTTAATAGAATAATAATAATGAAATAATAACAAAACTAAAAAAAACTGAAGGGTGGACCGTGTAGTATTAAAGTGCAGAATCCAACAACATCAAAGCGGGCTTAAAGCTCAAACAAAGCTCATTCAAAAGGGTTTTTAGGAAAACAGACAAAACAATAAAAGGTTTTAAATGAAATAAAATAAATAAACAAAGAAAAAAACAGTTTTAATAGGATTAATAGATATAAACAAAAAAAAAAAAAAAGAAAATTTAAAACAGCCAAATAACTTGGGATTCACAGATTCATAACACGACTTCAAAAGGTAATGAAATACCCACCCTATTCTCAAATAAAACCGCCGACGGCCACTTTCCGCTCACCACTCGACTCGGTTCTTTCTCTCTCAGATTCGCGACCTCAACCTCTCTCTTTCTCAGATTCGATTTGGCTTCAAGAAATCTCTCACTCGGATTCGCTTCGAGGTTTGGTCCGGCTGGCTCATGGCTTTCGACGCGGTGGCTGGATGATTGATGATTACTCACGGCGGTTTCGGATCTCAACGCAGCTTCGACTCAGGTTCGTATTGTGTGGGTTCTCGCGGATGCTCACGGCTGATAGCGGAGTCGTGATTCTCAGCGGTTTTGCTGCGTTCTGGGTTTTGCTCAGTTTCGTTAAAAGCTTCAGACGGTTTCTTTCAAGGATTCACGGTGTTTAAGGGCGGTGGTTTGAAGGTGTGATGAAGGTTTCGCGGAGGTTTTGGATTAACGGTGGCTAGAGGTAGCGGCTTCTCAGATTTCGCGAATGGTGTTTGGTCACGTTTTTGTGTTTCAGGTTTTTTTATGAAGAGGTTGGAAAGGGTTTTTGAAGATTTGTGTTTTGTTTGCAATCAAGTTTTCATCTCCTCTCTCTCAGCTGTTTCCGTTTGGTACGTTTGTGAGTTGGATAATGTTTCAGATTTTTTTAAGGTGGTGATGGCGGTGGCAATGAGCGGCGGTAAGTGTTTGTGGCTGCCGTGAAGCTGTTGGCTGGGTTGTTAGAAAATGAAGGTTGAAGGATGTTTCAATGTGTTTGTTTGTGGTGTTGTAACAGTGAAGGGCGGTGATAAGAACATTGCTTCAAAAATGAGAGGAAGGAATTGAGAGTGACAGCAGAAAACAGGAGAGAAAAAAATGAATTGAAAAAGAGAAGGAAAGTGGTAAAATGATTGTTAGAGGATGAGTGAGGGAAAACTGATTTGTATAGCAGGTTCTGAATTTTTATGTACAAATTTGTTCTATGCTAACAATGCGTTGCGAAAATGGTTGTGGCCAGAAGAAACTTGTGGAGATTCGTAGTGGCTACTGCGTGATTTGTGGTAGTGGACAGGCTGGTATAATGTGGCTATTGTGTTTTGGCTGGTAGTGGAATAAAAATAAAGTCTTGTAAAATTGAAAAGTGGGTATTGTTTTATTAGGACTGTACTGATAAAAAGAACAAGCTGTTAGAATCAAAACAAAATCATAATAATACTAATAGTAAAAATAGTTAATAACAAAAGAAAAAGTAATAGAAACAATATAATAATAATAATAATAATAATAATAATAATAATAATAATAATAATAAAGACTATAAAAATAGGTATAATAATATTAAGAGTAATAGAAATAAAAGAAAATAACGATGATAATAATAAAAGTAATGATAATTTTTAGAATTTTGTGTAGAGAAGAGATGAACCTATAAATTGGAAATGTAACAAACAAATTTCTGGAATAATACTAATAATAGATAATAAAAATAATAGTTGTGATAATGATAATTTTTAAAATTGAAAAATAAATGAAACAATAATAATAACAATATTTTTTGATTTTTTAGTAATGGGCTTAGAAAAAGAATATGAACCAATGGGCTTAAAGAATAGAAATTAAAAAAAAAAATGTAAATTATGTATAAGAGTGATTTTAAAAATAAAAGAAAACAATGGAATGAATTATAAAATCGAACGATAGATCTTCGCACAACACATCGACCTGATAAACCTCAAATAGAAAGAAAATGAAATAACATATTTTTTTGGATTTTTTAAATATGGTTAGACAGAAAATAAAATGACGCAAGTAGGACAAATTTGGGGTATGACAATATGAACGCGTAATGCAGGGGATATTTGTTAGCTTTCAACAATTCGATGACTTTTCCTCAAGGAACGACATATGTGACACTGACAATTTAAGGAGGAATGCATGAAAGAATGATAGTCATCCACTTCCTTTTAGTCTCGTACAAAAGTGTTTTCAAAGGTATCCTTAAAAGGTCTTTATTGTAGAAGATAGACGTGGTGGCATCGCTAGTACACTTGAAAGTAACTTATAATGATATGGAAGGAACGTCGACGACTATTAGTGTCAATCTAGAGGAAGCTCGATGGGTCACGAAAGATATACAGGGGGAATTCTCATGTCGATACTGAGGGTTGAAGAGGATTTAAGGAATGGTGTTGCATTTGACATGAATGCGTGCGAGGAGGAGGTTAGGTTTATTCTAGACTGTGAGTTTGAATTTATCTAGCTTAGTGATAACCCTATGCAGTTGATGAAGATAAGGTTTTAGCTTCCCCTAGGAGTAACACTCGAGTTGATCGAAAGGAAACCTTTGCATTGGTAATAACATTGAAAAAGCTAAGAAGGTACTTCTTTGTACATTCCATTGTTAGCTAAATGGATTTACCCCTGAAAAAGGTTCTATATCGATCGAATATGGCCGGTGTTTGACGAAATGAGCCATATAATTGTTTGAATTAGGGGTTTCTTTTGAAGAAAGGAAGGTGTTCAAGGCTCAACTGTTCATTGATTTCTTGGCCTAAATGACCCTAATACCTTTAGAATTGGATCGCATGTGGGTGGTATTTACGAACGAGTTGTCCAATAATCAAGGACATGGTGTTGGTATGGTTCTGGGAAACGGCTTGGGAGTGGTGGTAAGAGTCTCTTCTATTTTCGAACCACCAACAACCAAGTTGAGTACAAGGCATTGAATGCCGATATCACGCTAGCGAAAGATATGGGAGATAACGGTGTGACTTTTTTTTGCAACAATAATGACAGTACAAATTAAGAGAAGATAATCTTTTGCTATTTGGTTCCTTTTTAACGTAACTATACCTTCTATAAGGATTATGAGATGGTAAGTAATATTTGAAAGTATCTATATACAAAGTAACCTTAGGTTGCAAAGGCTTATCTAATTTAGCTTTAGGAGTCCTTGACTCCTTTTCCCAAATGTGACAAGTATTACAACCAAACCACAAAGATTTAGGATCCTCGTATTGATCCTTTAGAATATCTAACTTATATTTCCTTAGGGTGTGTTTGTTTCAAGTTATAAAAAACATTCCGTGGAATCATTTTCCTTGGATTATTATTCCTAGGAATAATATTCCTATTTTTGTGTTTGGATAAAAAATATATTTCCTATGAATGATTACATATTAATTTAATTTAAAAAAATAAAAAATAATATGTGAGTAGTAGTGGGAAGTTATAGGAATTTGAATTTATTCTCATATGAATGTTGAATTCTCTCCCTTTATGCATGTGAATAAGTATGACAAGAATTATGTGCAAATAATATTTCTGGTAATAAAAAGTATCTGGGAACAATTTTTTAAAACTTGAAACAAACATGGGATTGTTACATTTCTAATGTCACATTCCCGTGAATATAACTTTAATCCTTGAAACAAACACACCCTTAATGCTTCTATATTCTTTTCATTTTCCAAAATCTTAGCTTCTAAATGAGAAATAATTCTTTTGTTCAAAGCTAATCTCTGGAAAGCATTTGTGGTTTGTCTTTGTAGATTTTCAAATGATTCTTGTAATTGAGAGAAATCCAAGTCATGAGAAGTTTTAATATTATAGTAAATTACAATCTCTTTCTTACTTTTGTTTTCCATGTAGCAAAGCTTGGCTGATTTAACGATTGAAGTAGAACTCTCATTGCTTAACGAATCACTTTCACTTTCCCAAGAGAAATAAGCTCTTCTATAATTACAAGATTTCTTATGATGGTTTCTTTCTTTGTCTTTGTTGATTATAGGAAACTTCGACTTGTAGTGACCCGGTTTTCCACAATTGTAGCATGTACTTCTAGACTTTCCCTTTTTATTCTCATCTTCTTTATATGAGTTTAATAATCTTCTTGATTTCTATGGTTCTTATTGGAGTATTTTTCTCCATGTTTCAACATGTATTTGTTGAACCTCTTTATGAACAACCCCATATCTTCTTCGTCAGAATCATTGTCGTCTTTAATTTAACCATCACTTTGCTCATTATGAAAAAACTTTGAACTAGAAGTCTTTAGAGCTATGGACTTATACCCTTCTTTTTTGTCATTCCCTTTCTACTTCTTCACTTTCTTTTCACATTCTTTTTCGTATTTTTCTAAGCAAGTGAGATCTTTCTCATGCATTCCCAACTTACCAAAAAAATCCCGCGAGATCAAATGACTTAAGATCATTTTCCTCTTTGATAGCAGTGACCTTGGGTTTTCATTCCATACTTAAACACCTCAATATTTTGTTGGTAGCAAGTGATAACGCTATATATCGTTTAATTGGCTTGACTTACATGAATTTTAGTTATGATTTCCTTTGTTTTATTTGATTTATGCTTCGATTTATATCTCATTTTCTATGTTTTCAGGTGACTTGGATTAATTCACAAAAGAAAGAAAAGAAAAGAACTAGAGGAAAAATTGTGAAGAAAATGAGAAGTTATGAAGAAAATATGAAGAAAAGAAAGGAAAGAAAATGGAAGGAAAGAAACCAAAGAAAAGAAAAAAGGAAGGAAAGAAAATATTAAAAAAAGAAAATAAAAGAGGTGGGGTCCACCACACTCACATAATGTGGTGCAAGCCACATTGGGAGGTGGCACCCACCACCTATCAAATGTGGCACCCGCCACTTGTTAAGGGAGAGAGGAAGGTGGCGCCATCCACCTATAATTTAGGAGAAGAAATCTCCATTTTCCCTTTTATTCCTCCACTACTTCTATAACTTTCCACTACTCCCACTTACTCCACCACTCATTTATGTTCCATGGAAGTTACAAAATGAAATTTCCTTATATATATATAGGCTTCCTCTTGGCTTTAAAGGGGGATCCAAGTTTTGTGCAATTTATTCTTTCATAGTTTTAGGCATAAATTATCATTGTAAAAGTGGTAGTTTCTCACATTGAGGAACTACCACACCATTAGTATTAGACCTATGTTTTATGTAACTTGCTCTGATCAATAATCTTGCCATCATTATTGAAGTTAAAATTAATTCAAGTTTCCTTATTTCCCGCATTTTACTTCAAGTTTTTACAGGTTCTTTATCGCATTGCTTATTATTATTGTTTATCGCTCTCCTAAATTAATTATCATGATGTTTTCAAATGCAATTGTAATGTTTAACTTGTTTATGTTTAATTTTATGTCTTTCTAAATATTCTTGAGTCCGACATATGAGGATCGTCACTACCGACGAGACTCGGTAGAAAATAATAGGTGCGAGCTTATGATTAAAATTCTGTTTTGGTTTAAATTTCCAAGTCTAATTTAAATAGCTTTGTCACGAGAGTGAGATGTTATTTAACATGATTTTGTCACGAGAGTGATAAATTAATAAAGGATAGAGCCAACATAGCGAGAGCGTGAGGATCGAACTGGATAGTGGAAATTAGATAACAAATCTAAATACAGCGAGAGCAGCTTGCACAAGCAAACCACATCATGAACAAAGCTTCGAAACACCGCAAGCCAAGTACAAAACGCAGGCATCAAAACGCAGCAAGTTGTTCCACATCATCACTTGAAAAGTCAGCCGCACAACATGTGATATTAGCTCCAAGCCATCCACACGAGCAACACACCTGCTAACAAGCAAATATCATGGAGTACAAAATGCAGCTGCAACACTTTCAAAATGCAGGCCTGTATCAGCAAATAAAGCATGAAATGTACATTTGAAAAAACACTCCAAAACGCAATTAGAACATGAACAAAACGAAAGCCAAAACGCAAACCGACGCACACGAGAAACGCAACTCAGCAAACGCGTTTCAAAACGTGATAAAATCATGACTCCGAAACGCATCGATCACAAGCATAAAACGACATCAGATTTCCACCTCATTCTTCTATAAATTTCACATTTCCTTCTCTCAAATTCAAGCTTGGATAGCACATCGAATCCCTGCAAGAATCAAATCCCAAATTCAATTTTCAAACTCAAAATTCTCTCATAATCTCATATCTGAATTTCAAAATCGTTCCACCAAATCGACAATAGTATCCAAACAAGAACAGAGAAGAAGAATAAAGTAGAAGCTTGAAGGAATTTCACCATTTTCGGAAGGTATTAAAGCTTTTTGATGAAAACTTCAAAACTTCGATTCTTTTCTTTTGTGCAACGTCGGTTGAAACCAATTGCATATCCAGACTCCTCTCGCATTTCTGATCGAAACGATACTAAAACGGAGCTCCGCCGCTCCGATTGGGCGCAGCTCCGTCGCCTCCCTCTCACGGTAAATAGTGAAGTCGCATGAATGAAGAAGAGGAAATGGGCTCTGCGTTTTTTTTATTTGTTCCTTCTTCTTTTTTATTTATTTATAAAAAGCAGATGTTGTATGGTTTTGGGCCTTAGGGCCATTGGATTCACATTTCTATTCTCACACCAAATATTAGCACAACACCCCATGGCTATTCATTTTGGTTTTTTTTTTTTTTAGGTTTTATCTTAAAGAGATTTCCATTTCTATTTTTCTTGTTTTTTTCTCATTTAATTTTTAATTTCATTTAGAAAATTTCTAAAAAATATTTTAGAAGTTTTAAGGATTTCTTTGATTTTATTTTAATGACAAATTTCTTTATATTTCTTTGGATTTTATTTTAGATCCATTTTTCTTATTCATCTTATTTTTCTTTTGGTCAAAGTGATCTCCGATTCGACGATTATTGATTTTCAAAGATGTTTAATATTCATCATTTCAAATCTATGGATGAATGATCATTTGGATCATTCTCCATACTTTGGAATCGTGATAGGTTGCCTTTGAATAATCAACGTGAAATCTCGATTAAGATTAGACCGTTACCACTTTTTCTTTTCGTGCGACATGTTTTCGGAGGATGATTCATTATATCATTTCTCTAACATGTATTAGCACAAATATTCTCCACCTTAATTGGTGGTGGCCGACCTCATTTTTAGGGTAATTACTTCGTAAATTACTCGGTGATTGCTTAACATAAACCTAAATGTGTCCCGACTTCGGAATAAAAATCTAATTGGGTACTTGCACTTTCGTGGACCGGATCTCTTGTTGATCGCGTAATCCCAAAGTGGTTAATCATATTGCATTAAGAATCGAGACTTATGAATGTTTGATGCGTAGGTGCTTTGGGTCTCCCAATCTCCTTTCAAATTTCATTGAATTCGGTTCGATTTGCCTTGATTAATCGCTATAATGTAAGATGCTAAGCGGATCCGGTTGCCTTTCAATTTTGGTTACTCTTTTGGTTGTGGTTGATTAAGTTCACCATACCATTGTTATGTAAATATTATTATACTATTAATATACTAACATTTTAATTCATTCTTGCACCTTATCCTCTTTATTTCAATCTCTCGCTCTTTATCTTTTTTATTATGCTTTTACTATACTATATCATTCACCATATTGTTTATGTTTATATTGTTATGCTTGTGATTTTTTTCTTTGTCCATTTGGACACAAAAATATTAA
Organism: Lathyrus aphaca; assembly: GCA_963966055.1. NCBI lineage: Eukaryota > Viridiplantae > Streptophyta > Magnoliopsida > Fabales > Fabaceae > Lathyrus > Lathyrus aphaca. Next base: position 118,844,513 of record OZ014524.1, on the reverse strand, counting down.
TAAAGGATTAAACATCTAAAAGATTTGTGACTTCAACTTGGGACTATGATTACTATCCTTAGCATTGGACTTGGAGTTTTGGACTTAGATTTTAGAATCTTGCCCTTTGCTTGAGCTATTATGGATTTAAGACCTTGGCCTTGATTTGGTTCACTTGTTTATGAAGCCGGAAGCCATATTGTTTCGAAGAATATTCACCATATGGTTTGATCGTTCTTCCTTTAACTTTTACTTTCAAGTCTTAGGGTAGTCCCTTCATCTTCCCCCTTCTTAAATTTTCAAATCTTCTTCCTATTTTCAAAACCTTCTTTGTTTTCAAACTTCAAAACGTTTTCATAATCAAACCTTGACTTAGGTCAATCGGTTTTACCTTTTCATTTCGTTTCTTAAACAAATGCTAAACCACATAAGCATATCGAAACTTTCTTTTCAAAACACTTTAAAAAATTCAAAACTCATTCAATTGTTTTTGTACCCTCGTGCACTTTTCTTTTCATATGTTTAGATATGATTCGTTCTTTATAGCGGAATTATTCGCTAAAGAATACTGACTTATCTTTACATTTTAAAATCAATTCAACGCATTGTTTCTTTTCAAATTTTGTACCACGAACTACGAGGTTTTGATCTCGCATTGCACTTTGTGGGTACGTAGGCATGAGACGATTGTCTCTTCAAACACAAAAATTCTTAAAAAAACATTTCTCTTCTCATCTCTTCAATCTCTTTTAAAACAAACCTTTTTCAAACCAAAACAACAGTAAATATTTCAAAGGGCTCCCGTGGAGTACCACAGACATTTTGGGTGCGTAAAACCTTCCCAATTTGTAACATATCCCCTTACCCGTTCTCTGCTCGATTCTTTTAGCTTTTGCTTTTAGATTCATTAGGTTTTATTCGCTCTTTTCCCTTTTTCCATTTGGAATAAAATAAAAGCGCGGTGGCGACTCTGTTTATTTTGGGTTAAGTTAACCAATAGCTTACACTCATGATTTTACCGCTACAAGTAGAAGTTGAGAAGAAAGAGGAACGAAGAGATTTGGGAAAAATCGTGAAAATTGGGAGCGAGGAAAATTGGGAGAACGTGAATACGAGAGGTTACCGCCGGGGATGTCAAAACGGAAAATCGATCAGAGATGTGAAGTGGCCACTGATTAAGGTAAAGGTGGGTTCGATTCTTATAATCGGGTATGAATTTCGATACTTTGATTTGAGTTGATTTGGGTAGCTAATTTATTGTGTTTAATCGTGGATATTGATATTGTATGAATAATCTGTATATTATAGTTAAGATGACACATCTGGTTGGGTTTGTGAAACATGACCGATAAAGGAAAGAATAAATACATCATAAAGCCATGTATGGAATGAACAAGCTCCAAGAGCTTGGAACAAGAAAATAGATGACTTTCTAAGAGAGAAAGAGTTTGAGAAGTGCATAATAGAGAATGATGTATATGTTCAGAGAAGTAGGAGTGAGTTTCTTATATTATGTATCTATATCGATGACTCGTTGATAACAAGCAGTTGCAAGAAGGAAATCGAAGATTTCAAACATGACTTAAGCAAGGAGTTTGAAATGTAAGATTTGGGAAATATCTCATAAATCCTTAGTATCATATTTTATAAAAGTAGTAGATGTTTGTGTTAGAATAATTTTTTTTCATGACATATATCCTTTGGGTTTTGATGATAACAAAGTATTGAAAGAACAATGGTGTTATCTAATGTGTGTTCCAAGTATGTAGGTTCTAAAGCTTAAAGATATATATATATATATATATATATATATATATATATATATATATATATATATATATATATATATATATATATATATATATATATATATATATATATATATATATATATATATATATATATATATATATATATATATATATATATATTCAAAATCTGATATAAGGACGCATTTAAGAGAAGGTGAGTTGCTAGCCTCTGGTGGCTCAGAATATGAAGAACACTCTCTAAGTCATATCTGGCATAGACTCTGAAGCTGAAGGCCTCAACATCAGAAGAGCAATATATTGTCTCTACACTTAGTGAATGTATCGCCTTTTGGTGATCATTCAAAATTAGTAATAAAGCTAAAGTTATTTGTATTGCAGAAAACAAGATGCATTGTCAAATCAGGTTGTCAGCTAGAGTCTATGTTCACAAGGCTCAAGAAGAGTTGACATGCCTTACAGATATATACTCTCAACAGATCTATAGTATAAGATTTCAAGGAAGACTCAATTGTTAAAATTGTTACACAATAGATCAAGATCTTTTGATGTATCTATCTTCAACGTCTCTTGTACTATGGAGAAACAAAGACACTTGTTAAAGTTATCTCTTCTAACTACTAGTCTTATACAACTAATATATAAGTGTTCCACATTTCTATCCGGATGGAGGAATAACAAGATCAACAATAAGTAACACAATCGAGTATGCAAAAATTATGTTATATGTTGTAAATTGTACAAAGCCTTAAGATTTCTTAAACATTGAATATCTTATAAATCTTAAGTGTTTAAGGTCTTTGTTATGGTGATTACCCTTTACCTCTGATTTTGTATCAAGTACACCTTGTTATCTATTCTGCTGAACATGTTGTTTAGTAGTTCAGATAAAGTCTCTTGTTATGTGCTTGAGTATCAAACTCTCTTACTGAGAACTTGAGCCAAGTAAGTCTCATGCTATGTGCTAGAGCATTGGAAGTCTTAATCAATTGTTGATTATGAAAGAAGTATTGAATCTGTGGGATTTAAGCAAGGAAGTCTTGGACTTAAGAGCCTGAGCAGAAGTATTGTACTTGAGGGAATGAGCAGAAGTATTGGGTTCGTGGAACCTAAGAAAGGAAGTCTAAACCGAGCTTCTGAGAACGGAAGTCTTAGCTTGCAGGTCTAAGAAGGAAGTCTTGAGCCTGAGGGGCTTGAGCAAGAATTCTTAGGTTCGTGGAACTTGAATTGGAAAGTCTTGAACTTGTGAGTCTTAGTAGAAAGTCTTGAACCTAAGGAGTTTAAGTAGGAAGTCTTGGGTTGAGGTTCTGAGCAAAGAAAAGTATTATACTTAAGTGCATAAGTGATTGTAATAATGTTCTGATTATATTGAAAAATCTATTGTGTTTCAATGGGACTAGATTACTCTTAGTTGAGAGGAACCAATATAAATCTTTATGTGTTATGTTGTAATTTTCTTGCTTTTGTTAACATTTTGCTACAATGTATTAATCAGAATCTGAACATCAGTTTAGATTATGAACTATGATTATAGGAAAACTAAAGAAACAGAAAACACAATTCAATCCCACTTCTTGTATTTTTTTTCACCTTTCAGCTTGATGATGCACCAAAGAAGATATGTTGGTGAAATACTCAAGGGACTTGAGATGCAAGATTGTAACCCAACTTCGACTCTAGTTGAGCCTATATTGGAACTGATAAAAGGATCAAATAAAGATGATATTGACCCAACATAGTACAAAAGAATTGTTGGATCACTTCGATACCTATGTCACACAAGGCCAACTTTAGCCTATTATGTAGGCTGGGTAAGCATATTCATATAGAAGCTGAAAGCATATCATCTTCCTGACACCAAGAAGATACTATGGTATCTTAAAGGAACACTCGAATATGATATTTAGTTTCCTTCAGTTGATAAAGTAAAAGAATGCAAGCCTATGGGTTATACTGACTCTAGTTGGTGTGGTGATGTTGAAGATAGAAAATCAACAATAGGATATGTGTTCATATTAGGTGGTGTGAAACTCGCATGGAGTTCAAGAAAGGAACCAATGGTAGATTTATCATCATGTGAAACTAAATACATATCAACTGCGTTATGTGTATGCCAAGCAACATGGATGATGAATTTAGTTGAAGAAATTACAAGGAAGAATCATGGAGAAATGACTATGAAAATCGACAACATGTCGGTTATCAACCTGGCAAATAATCTGATAGCACACGAAATAAGTAAACACATCGAAATGAGGTTCCATTACCTGAGAGAGCAGACAGTGAATGGAAAGTTGATTCTGAAGCATTGCAGATCAGAGAATCATATTGCAGATATAATGACGAAGGTTGTGTATGTAACAACCATATATAACAACATACTTTAAAGCATATTTATTATACATGAATCCAAGTTTGGATATTGAAATACAAATAAGTTCTTAGACAACACATTACATCCATTAAATGCCCTAATACAAAAGACTAAACAGTGACATAATGTACATAAGATGTTCAAAAATAAAACTAAGAACTAGATCAATAATGATCTCAAAAAGAACTCCACCAACGAAAGCCATGTCATGCACAAAATATCAATTAGTAAGGATAAGTCAAATGACTTTACCCTTACCCTTCTCATAACCTGTAGTACATGAAACAATAATCAACAATGAGGGTTTAGATAACAAATCTCAGCGAGTCCTTATCTTATGGATTCTCTCGGCTTATCAGGGTTCTAAAATAAAATCCCACTCAATTCGAAAATAATTAAGACTTTAAGTTCACTACATTCACACTCATGGAAAATCATTCAGAAATTCTACAAATCCTACTATCACTAGTGAGGATCTTACCCTTATACTTCCTATGGGACTTGGTGTAATACTCATCTCAAGCCTAGGGTCAATTCTTTATAGAATTATATATATCACTCATTCACAATTGCTTCACGTGGGACTCATTATAATACTCACCTCAAGACTTATCATTTGCTTCCCGTGGGACTCAGTGTAATACTCACCTCAAGACTTATAATTTTCTTCTTGCAGGACTCAGTGTAATACCCACCTCAAGACTTATCATTTGCTTCCCGTGGGACTCAGTGTAATACCCATCTCAAGACTTATCATTTGCTTCCTATGGGACTCAATGTAATACCCACCTCAAGACTTATCATTTGCTTGCCGTGGAACTCAGTGTAATACCCACCTCAAGACTCAGTATAAAGAACGCTTCAGTCGAACACCCGAGCCAAAAGTTATGGATGTTTGAAGAAAATAAATTAATTGAAAAACTGCTAGGGGTGCCTGACGACCAAGGTTTTGCCCGGCGGTGACCCTAATGCTTGTTGCGTCGCCCAACGATCACAGCGGCATAAGACACCAGTCAACAAAATTTCCAAAACAGAGATTTTGTTCTCACCGCCTCTTACTTTCGCCCGGCGGTCAAGCTTCATCGCCCGACGCTCAAAAATGCCGCCCTACGGTTCGCACCAGAAACAAAATTATTTTTCTGCGTTTTTAGGGTTCTAAACTCACCCAAAAACTCAACAAACATCACAACAAGTATCAACAGAGGTTCCCACACACATAATAATCACGTTCAAGCATTTAACCGACATTTTAACCGTTAGAAACTTCGATTTCACGATTTTTATCGAAATCTAACATAAACTCAAAAACTCAAGAAAAACTCATAAAACAAAGCTTCTAACTAGACTCACCTCTAGAGATGAAGATGGTGAAGATTATGAAAGATGAATGATGGATGATGAAGCTTGATGTTACAAAGATCTTCTTCTTCTCCAAGTTTTTCCTTTTTTCCTTCTTTCTCTTATTTCTCTATTCTTTCTCTTTCTTTCTTTCTATCTTTTTAAAACAAAACAACAATACATATATGTTATACTGATATAACATATGTTGTAGTCTAATGGGTCCAAATATAGGGTATCCAAAAATGTCTCTAAGTCACTTAATTAACAAAACTTCTAAATCAGATAATATTAACTATTTAATTCGAGTCCGTTGGTTGCTCTAATTATTTAAGTTAAAAACTCTCAGAGCATACGGAACCCAATTAATCTTAATTAATATTATTCAAAGTGTTATTTAAATTTACGGGGTGTTACAGTATAGATGGAATTGTTTAAGAGATTAACAACAATAATGAATCTAAGTTTGCTTAGACACAATGAATTAGGTGGTGTGTTAAATATGTAATTCTTTGTTTCAAATTCAAAATAGTGTCTTTGTATTTGACAGGTGCCGAAAGGTATTTTAGTGGGTGTCAAAATAGCATTCGTCCAATAAAGTATGTATTAATTGTATTTGACAAAAATCAAATACAATTTGTCGAAACATGTAGTTGTTGAAAGAGTTGAAATAGACTGACTTAGTTTAGTTTTAGTTAAGTTAATTATCTTTTATCACCCGAAGATAGAGAATATCTCTATTTCATTTTTATAAGTGTGAATAACAAGTTTTGTAATAGTTTTGTGTAGTTTCAGAAATCACAATTATAACTAACACGCATTGTAGCAAACACTTAGAGTGCATGTTGCAGAAAAATACATTCTTCTTCTTCTTCTAGAATTTCACTTTTGTCAATTTCCATTTGTATTGTTTTCTTCTTTCAATTATATGTGTAGTGTAGAATCATCTTACAACCATAAATTTATTGTTTCATCTGAAGAAAGAGTGAAGAATAAGAGACGTGATCAATCAAAAAGATTGACTCAGATAATTTCAAGATTGAGATTTTCCCAATAAATTAAACACTTGTCACTTTAAAATTTGTTAATGAATTCATTATTTTTGGATTATAGAATTTGAAGATTATTTTGAATTTGAAATTCTGAAAAAAAATTGTAAGTTTCAAATATTTGAGAGGTTTAAGAGATAAAGAAAAGTTTCACCAAAATTTGAATGAAATCTTCACCCATGATTAGGTGGAGGGGTCAAACTCAAGTGAACTAACCCTCGGGCCATATATCTGTCATGTTCCATTATGTATGTAGAGTAAAATAGATAAGAGAATCGGAATTATGTTTTAAATGTTTCACCCATTTGTTGTTTATACGAGGAATATAAAGGATAAAAGATCTTTTGATTTTCCTTGTGTTAAGTATAAGATGTGTGTAGTAGTTGGTAGTAAAGAAATAAAAAAAATAAAAAAAATTGTTAAATGTTAAAAGAATTGTCGGCAATCCTCCCATAGTCCCATTAGTGTATTATGGATGAAGAATGGTACTTTACTGCTTAGCCAGTCATTATCACGATTGATGGCAAGACATTGACATTCATTAATTTTGTTTTGTCTTCTTCCCAACTGCGTCTACGTATTTGACTCACACGTTTATGCACGACTGGTAATTCACCGACACACACTTGCCACTTTTCTTAATACAGTTCGTCTGCCAACCTCTTCCTACTCAGTTTCATCCTGTGATTGAGGAAATACTCAATTTGTAAGCATCTACTAATGGATTTTTGTTTGAGATTCTTGAGGATGACTGATTTGAGATTATAATGTAAAACAATAAATTTGAATGAGTTGTACATTCATTGGATCTGCAGGACGACTTAGTTACATCACTCTTTATATTTATATGGATTGAAAATTGAAATATATATATTTAGGGGTGTGAATAGGCTGGGTCGAGCTAGGTTTTGTCAAACCTGAGACTGACAGGTTAAAAAGTTCGAAACTTAAGTCTGATATGTAGCATATCAAAGACTTATATTTTAGTCTGAGTCTGACATTTTCGAATGACTGATTGGTCTATTAGCCTACATAAAAAAACTCACACCATTTAAATATGTGTAAATAAGAAATTCAACAAATGTTTAAATAAACTAGAGAATCAAAAGTATAATGATACTAAATATTTGTTTTCATTGACTTACCTGAGCTTGCCTATTAACATAAATTTTGTGAGATGATTTGTTTAAAAGAACTTATGAAAACATCTTATAACAACGTTATTCATAAGATTTTTTTCAACTTATTTTTATAAGTTCTTAAATATAATTTAAGTTTTAATCTTATATTTTAATATAAAGAATAAAATACAATAAAAAAATAATAAATTTATTTATATTTAATAAATAGGCTGACCTATAGATTTATAAAATTTTTTCTATAGTACGTGGGTTAACCTATTTAATTATTAAAAAGTCTAAAATTTTTCTATTTAAATGAAAAAGTCTAATCTGATATTGACCCATATAGACTAGGTTAAACTTCTCCTCCGACTTATTCTCACCCTTATATGCATTGGAAATTGATATTGAGCGTCACGAAAATCAATTATTCAATGACTGAATAATATTAGTTTAGTCCATTAGTAGTGATCAAATATTGTTGAAAGATAGTTAAGATAATCAATTATTTAATTAATAAATAATTAATTATCAATTGAAATATATTTTGTTAAATTAAATAATTGATTATGGACTGAGATCTATAATTTTTTTTCTAAGTAGTTAAAATCCCCAACATTACATTTAATATTTTTGTATAACTATCGATTGAATTGTTAAGAATTGGCTTAACAGTATAAAAATATCTTTTGTGAAGATATTGTCATGATTTAGTTTTCTTATCATAAGGAAAACTGTATTTTTGTTAAATTAAATAATTGATGATAATGGATACAAACCTATAATTAATTATGTTAAATATTGTCCAGTTTAGTTTTCTTTATCTATAGAGAAAACTCTATTTTAGTGTTTTTTTTTCTTTTTTATTTAGAGTAAAAATTAGAGTAAAGATTTATTTTGATCTCTCAAAAAAAGAAGAAAAAAATATACAGAATTCAAATTAATTCTCCAAAAGAAAAAAGATTTAATATCTAACAAAATTTAACCGAAATATATTAAATATTTTGTTAATTTTTTTTTCAATCCGGTTATTTTTATACTTTTAAACCATTTTTTCTAAGCAGCGGTTTAATGTTGTGTATATTATGAGTACACCAATCCAAGAATATGATTTACATCAAAACACCGATAAGAATAAGAAAACGTTAAACTACAAAAAACCAAGAGACGCCTTACACCAATTATAAAAACTACATCTAGGCTTTGATTTGAATCTAAATTCCAACAAATTCCAAGTATTATGTTTTATCCTCGTTGGAATATCCTCAAGCATGACATAAAAAATGATATGATTATGAAGCCACCAAATAGTAAATGTTGTTATGATCCAAATGAAACACGCAGAAGGTTTGGAAGTCTGGTTGACCACTTTCAGGAACCACGCCATTAGGTGTTCACATACATTCAACTCCGACAACCATGAAATTCCAATCCAATCCGCAATCAAATTCCACACCTTGACAATCACCAAATACACACAAAAGAGGTGATTGGTATCCTCCACCATCATGAAACAAAAAACACAAACTAAAACTAAAGCATTGGGAATAAAGATTATACCCCTGACGGTCAGGTTCGCGCGCGTAGGATGTCTATCTAAAACTAACCTCTAACAAAATGCTTCAATCATCAACAGAAAATAATACGTCGAATGATATCCAAAGCAGACTTGGGCATAATCTCGATATCTACTACTAGCGAATGATCCAACAACAGGTTATAGCAGTTACAGACCAAAAACTAGTCTTGACTACCAGGAACCCACACAAAACGGTCCTACACACCAAAAGATGGCTCAACATTTACCAATAAAACCTGTAAATATGTTAATTCAATACTCAAGTCCAAAGGCATTTGCTGACACAAAATTGCTAGCGTCCACTCCCATTGTCCATTAACCCACTACCCCATATCAGCCAATGCCGTAAATTTTGCAAACGAAAAGCGAACAGGTCAACTAGGGGTGGAAAAACGGGTCGCCCGTCCCAACCAATGCCCGCCAAAAAAAGAGCGGAGAGGGCATGCCCGCCAAGGAAATGGGCATCAAAGTCTAGTCCGCCCCGCCGAGGCGGTGAGTTGGCGGGCAGCGGGCTTCCCTGCCTTTTTTTTTTCTTCCATTTTTTAAATACATTAAAATGCTCTATTTTTGTACATTTCAATAAGAAAACATCAAATAAACAATTAGAAAGCATAAATTATAAAAGACTTAAACCATCAAGTATTAACCATCAAGCAACCAAAGTTTAAGTTCAACCAACCAAAATCATGATAAATATTAAGTACAACATCAAAGTTTAAGTCCAATCAACCAAAACCATAATAACATTGTCTAACAAAACAAAAGGGAAGCATTCTAAAATGTAAATCCTAACCATCAAGGTCAAGAATATTAGATGCACTCTTAGAACAAGTTAGACCGTCATTTTCATCTTCATTGTCATCATCATTTCCATCTAAATTACAAAAAAAATAAATCAAATGGCTACTAAATAATATATTAAAAAAATATTAGATAACTATATTCATACTAAAAATAATTACTATAATCAAAGACATACAACCAATTGCGAGAACAAAACAATGCTTCAATATTTTCAGACAATAGTTGATTTCTATACTTGTTAAGCACTCTAGAATCAATACTAAAGGAAGACTCTGATGCAATAGTGGTAATAGGAATACTTAACAAATCTCGAGACATTATTGAAAGTTTTGGAAATTTTTGTCTGGTGTTCCATTTTTGGTGAAGGTTAATACTTGATGATTTAAGTCTTTTGTCATTTATGCTTTCTAATTGTTGCTTTGATGCTTTCTTATTGAAATGTACAAAAATAAAACATTTTAATTTAATTAAAAAAATGTAGAAAAATGAAAAAAAGAAGGCGGGCTAGACTTTGATGTCCATTTCAACTTGGTGAGCATGTCTGCCCCACTTTTTTTTGGCGGGCATTGGACGGGGCGGGGCCGTCGGCCCGTTTTGCCACCCTTAATCTACTATTGTGTAGCCTCTTCTCAATCTCTCATTCCATGTGCTTTGATTCATCTTTTACCTTTGTATCACTTCTTTGCAATATTTAAACTTTATTCTCTACTCAGATTAAGGTCCCATTTGTTTTGGTTTTTATTTTTAAAAATGATTTTTATAGTGTAACATAATTTTGTGTAAAAAATATTACAAAAAAACTTTCAATAAAAGCTTCAAATAAAAATTTGGTTTGAATAGTTATTATTACAATGTTATTTTAGATATTTCATCATTTTATTGGAAAAAAAATTGGATATCAAAATTTCAAAAAATCACTTAATTTTGAAACTATTTCAAATAGATTTTCAAAAATATCATTTTTGAAATACAACTTTTCTAAAAAATTGTGATTTCGACTATCTTTTGATCTTCAATAATCAATAATGTATGTTTATATTATAGAATGTCAAAATTAAACTTACATTTTAGAAAAAACGAATATAAAAAAACTTGTATGATTTTATAAAATCTATTTTTGAAAATATAAAGAAAAAGAAAAAAAAAAATTTAAGTTGGGCTCTAAGGCTTTGTGTCTTCTAATTTTTCATTTGCTTCATCTTCAAGTGATATATCCATAGACATTTCAATCTCCGCTCATGAATGGTTTCAAATGTTATCTATATCACAGATCTAGATCTATACGAGAATGATTCTTCCATATTTTTTAGATTACCATATTTTACTGTTTTTATATAAGAATATATCATTTTGGTATTTTATTTTGAATTTGTTTTTCTTTCTTCTTCTTGTTCTTTTGGTGATAAACTCTGACATTCTGAGATTGTTTTACATTCAATTTACTTTGTAGTTTATGTGTAAAAAATTCCTGAGTTTGGTGAAATTTTGTTAATCAATTTTTTTAATTCCAAAACTGATAAACATCATCCGACCATCTGCAAAATCTGTAAAATCACTGTCAGCCGGAACCAAAACTTCAGACAGACGAAATTGGATTGTTTTATTCCAACTGTGAGTTTGATCGGATTTAGATTTTAAGTCTGAATCCGATCCTAACTGCCTGATTGTCCACCCCTAACATATCCAATATTTGTCACTCTTTAACATCTTTGTTTAAAGAATGATCCAGTTGATAATTTTACACATATTAGAAAAAAAAGTTTAAAATGAAAGTGAAAGAAAGTTCTTTTTACCATAGTATCAATTATCAATTATTGAGAGCGATGAAAGTAATAACAATTAAAGGTTATAATCGAAAAATACTAATAAATTTGTATTGTAAATTAAAATTGATCATTTATCTAGAGATATTTATTTTTAACAAATAGATTATTGATTGTAGGGTGGATGGAGTATGTAATAATAAGGAAAACTTGAATAATATTTAGATAGGTAAAGCATCTAGTAATGGTTTTGTAAATTAGCAAGTTAGTAAAACTTAAATTGTCATGTAAGAAGATTCTCTCTTTTATAGTTTCAGCATTAAGGCTCATATTAACCCATTGTCTTTTCACGAACACTCCTTGGACCTTCGTTATTGCTCAGTAGGAAAGCTTCTTCTAATTTCTATCAGACATGAAATGAAGATTAATGAGCCACTAAAATATGAATTGACATAATTAATTATCAATTGATTATATTATGGAATAATGTTATTAAATATTAAATAAATGAATTGTTTGATTGAGTTTTGTGTCTGAATGGACTGTTATGGATTGAATCATTCGGATAAGTTCAATGAAAGATCTATGACCTCAGTTGTTTAGTTATTTAAGTGTCTCCCCATTCGACAATTAACATTCTGAAAATCTTAGACGACAATGCATGAGAGTAATAATCCTCATATTCAATCTATATGATGATTGTCTCTCAAATCCTACAAAGTACACCGTTCTTATCATTGTCGATTATTCTTTAATATATCAATATGATATAATTTGTATCCATTGATTATCAATAGTTTATGTTAAATCCTTCAATTGATATTAGAGCAATATATAATTTAATAATACAAGTTATTATTACTTCAAAAATACAATATTTAAATCATTTAAATATTTTGAATTCATTATATTAATTTTTTTAATTGTAATAAATATTATATTGATAATAGTTATACCTATCGGTGTGTTATTATTAATATAATTTATTATTGTTCAATGTACTTGGGATTTATGATTATGTAAATTATAATTCGAGTACCCTATCGGTATTAGAATTTTTTAGTGACATAATATGTGTATATTGTTATATTTCTTATTTAATATTGTTGAAACTATTATTTGAGAAATAAGAAATTATTTTAAAGACATTTAATAATTTATGAAATCCAATAAAAAAATTTCAATATTTTTTAAAAATGGATTTCAATGTTTTTTGTATTATGTAAGTGATGAGAAATACTTGCATCGAAATGTACATAAATTCATTTTCTTAGGAACATCCAATAAGAAGAGAATTTTTTTTTAATTTAATTAATATTTTAATTAGATTAATGGGATGGTTGTGATTATGGAAGAAAGATAAATATTTATTTTTATTTTTTCATTAATAAAAAAAATATGTTTGGTCGTATGTAAAACTATTTCATATGTCTGTGTCTACCTAAGAATTTCTCGTAAGTGATGATCAGTGTGTGATAGAGAAAATAATTAAGTATTCATTTAAATATTTTAAAACTCTTATATTAATAATTCAACTATTATTTTCTATCAAGTGGGTGGATTTATTATGTCAATTATACATAAATGAGAAACAAATATTATTTGTTTAATATAGTGTTATTTTATAGATACTTATATTGAGGATAATTTAGTCTTATGCTATTGATGAAAATTTATTACTATTTATGTTATATCCTCAATATTAAAATTAATTAAAGTCTCATATTTTTCCGTTGCGTATAACGTAATATGTTTATCAAATATGTGCAGCTATATTTGTAGCATTTGATTTTTGAGTGAGACGCTATTAATATATTGTATAAAATCTTATATTCTATTTAAAATTATATGGATTTAATCTCACTCAAAAGATGGTAAATCTTTTATACGATCATCATATTCTTTCATGTGAAATTATCTAAATAATGATATATTCTATTTACGTACAAAATATGTGGTTGAAATGATGTTATATTATACAATCAATTCTCTGTATAGTTTTGTATTAAATAGTATCTCATTGTTCAATAAGAGTGTTTAATATTAGTGGGCTCTGATTATCATATTGGATCAGTAGGATTACATATGTACACAATCATATAATCTAAAAAAATATAGATTATTATTCTCATAATGCCATATATTCTTGCGTGTACCGTAAATATGACATATTTTAAAAGGACTTCAAAATATAAAATAATTCTAAGAAGTCTTATTCTATTATACGAGATATATGTTATTCTCTTAATCTCATGCACATCATAACTTGATGTTTAGATCAATATTGAAAACATACAATAATTCTTTAGCATTGAATAATATTGTATTATTCTATCTTCAATAGTCCACATTTGTCGGATCATAATATGAAAGTACAAGTAAATATCAATACTCTTATCGAGTATGATATTGTGTTATGAAGATACTTATGATTAAATGTAATTACTCTCGTAAAAGGATATCATATATGTAATTATTATTCATAGACCTATGTAGATATTCTATGACCTTTAATTTGAAAACTCATTAGTATAATCATTAACTTATATACATGATAAAGTCTTATGATATTTTGAGTTAGTGAGAGTTTATCAATAACACTTTCATCAGGGTCGTCCCAAACAATTTAGAGGTTCTATTCTAGTATTATAATTGAGACCTTGATAAAAAAAGAAGGAGAACACTCTATTTATGCATTGATATTTTATTTTAACATTAATAATTATTCCACGTAGGTATCTTTCACTTCATATTCAATATTTTTCAATATATTTGTTTTCTAGCTCACCATTATCATATGCTTAAAAATATTTTGCATATTAAAATTTTAACCCTTCAAGCTTGTTGAGATTTTCTTACAATTTGCTATAGAATGATCTATTTTCAATTTCACATATTTTTAATATATATATTAAATATAATAGCGATTTTAAGTTGTTGCTTAAATGATTTGTTCAACATATTATATAATAATATAAACTAGTCATTAAATCAAACTATATCATTTCAAAAATATAATTAGTTAAAAATACTTTAACCATACAAAAGAATAATTAATTGAAAATACGTCAACCATACACTTCCGAAACACAAATGACATATATGATGTAATCATTAAAATTTAATATATAAAATTAAAATATAATTAACAATCAATAAAAAAATAAAAATTAAAAAAAAATATATTACCTATAAGAATTTATTAGGAGCGATGCAACAACAATCTTAAATTTTAGATTTATATTATAACCATATAAAATATATATAATTTTTTTATTATAAAGAGATTAAAACATATTATTTAATGGAAAAAAACTGCTTTAGCGGTTATCATATATTTATTCTTCTATTTTTAGTATATATTATGTAAGGGTTTCTCAATTTTAATGATAGTTAATTGGTTTTGAAATTTTAAAGATACTGTATTATATATGCAATGAATTTTGAACAATTCACAATTAATAATCCTTTAAATATTTTAAATGTCAGCAATAATTATAAGGCCCTTCGCAAGAGCTCTCTCTGCACTGCACAGCTCTTCCACCGGCCTAGACTTTCATATGTTTGGGCAATTTTTTATATCATATTACTCTTAATTTAAATATGTTACTCTGAATTCATCATTTTTTATTATATAAAATTGTGAGTTTAACATGTATGATTTGTCTTCTCTATTGGATACAATTTCTTCAACGTTGAAATTTACTTCTTTTTGGTTGATTAATGTTTTGACAATTATTGATATTTTAATATTAAAATCAATATTTTTAATAATTAATTATTATCATCAAAGTAGAAGATTGTTAGATTAATTATTTAATTAATCAAATATGGATTGACATAATTAATTATTAATTATATTATGATTTATTGTTATTAAATACTAAATAGATGAATTGTTTGATTTGGTTTTGTGCTTGAATGGATTGTGATGTGTTGGACCATTAAGTTAAGCTCAATGAGAGATTCACGCCCTCAATCGTTTAGCTATTTAAGTGTTTTCCCATTACACAATTAACATACTCTAAAAACCCTAGACGATGATGAGGGTAGTAATACTCTCATATTCAATCTCTCTAATGATTGTCTCTCAAGTCCTATAAGGTACATTGTTCTTATCATTGTCGATTATTCTTTAATATAATAATATGTTATAATTTGTATCTATTGACTGTAAAAAAAATTATGTTAAAACCTTCTGATCCCTCACATTTTGACCATTAGGCCTTGCTGCTGGCATTGAACGTAAAATGCATGAGCAGGATGCCCAATGACTTTCATCATCTCACAACAAAATGCCATATCATATTGTGAATGTGTGTTTGTACAACAGCTGAGAAGCAAAGTATATGTCTGCAAAGGAAGCCTTAGAGCTATCATGCTCTGGAGAAGATTATACGCATTTGGCAATCAATGCACCTTAAGAAATACATTGAGAAGTGAATTGCAAGTTGGTACATTCAGAAGCAGAACAACGCTGACCATTGCTCAATATCATTCCCAAGCTTTCTCATCATTGGGAAATGATTATCCCCATTAGGATTTTGACTAGATTTGGTCCAATTTAAATCCCACTTTTTGAAAGTTAATGCATGTTTTTTGTTTATATTTTTAACATAATTTTCAATGGTTGTGATCCCACTGGACAACAAAGTAACGGAAGAGGATCCATACCCTCAACATTACCATCTCCTTTCGTATCATACCCATAATGAACAAGCACCTTCATTATAATACTATATGTAACTTTGTTAGGTTTAAATCTTGTGTTTTGCATGTCACAATATAGTTCATTGTTGTCTCATTATTCCTTACCCTTTCTTGCAAAGAAATCATGATATTATAGATAACAAAATTAAGAACACAACCCTAATCAAATATTTCACAAAAAAATCTGTCTGCAACAGCTAAATTACCAGACTTTCCCAATACTGTTAATTATTACACTATAAGTAAACATGTCGAGAGAAAGGCCAACTTGTTGCATTCTTTCATACATGGACATGTTTACACAAGAAATCCAGCTTTTGCATAGATATCAATAAGTGTACAGTAAGTGTGTGACATGATCAGGCTCACACTACTTCTCCTATATTTGTTTGAAGACATTCAGTGCTTCATTTAGGTAGTTTGCATGACCATAGTTGTAAATTAGGCGATTATATGATACAATACAATACCATAACAGTAAATTCCATGCTTGTTTCTTGCATTTATCATGGTTTTAGTGATTTTAAGGAGGCTTGTACCCCTGTAATCTAATAGGTATTTTGTAGTGAAATATAATGTTGACCTTAAGTGACATGACATGCCGCATCAACATCTTTGTCACTTTGTCATTTTATGGGTACGTCCTGGTCATAAAAAAAATTCATGTGGCGTGTCACATCAACTTCTGCTATAGGAAGTAGACGGTATGGACTAAAATTATGGACGAAAAACTTTAAGATAACCATTATTCGAATTAATTATTTAAAATGATTAATATTAAATTATGAATTATTTATAGGGACCAAAAATATATTTAATCTTAGTTCTTATTCTTATCTTTATATTATTGATTTTGATTATAAACACATAAGGTTATATGTTTAATTTCTCAAACAACTCAAACATATCATTTAAGATGATAACTAGATATAGGTTACTCTAACTATTTTTTCATTTTTTCTCTCTTTCTATAAATGTCCCTTTTTTGTCATAAATAAATAATAATATTGTATAAGTAGTCATTTTATACCATCATAAACACATATGACTCTATCTAAGGGTGGCAAACCAAGTTATACCATCATGTTTAACCTATCATTCTTTGGGGGATATGTAAAGGTTTTGAATTTGTACCATTAACTTTGACAAACCCGGTCTATTTTTTTATGGGATTCAGTGGGAATGCATGTCCTTAGCCTTTACAATTCATTGTAGGAATGGGAAAACAGGTTGGGATTGCATGTTTAACACCCTAATTTCGGTGAGCATAACCAAAGTTTTAAACTTGGACCCTCTACTTTGACTAATTGTCCATTTTTTTATGAAATTAGGCGAGACAGACCTAAACGAGAAGGATATCCCATCATATGTCAATCGATTATCGTACGTCAAAGAAAACTCCCCCCCCCACATCATCATTGTCTGACAACTATCACGATGCATTGAGGACATGTGTAATCCTCTATAATTATGATTGTTGAAAGCTCCAAGGGTTTGGACAAGTTTTGGTAAAACATAAAGACTAAAGACTATGATAAAGATAAAGAAATCTGGAAATGCGCAAGTGTGAAGAAATCTACCAAAGACAAAAGATGTCGAATACGATGTCCTAGCATGAAGACTTGACATCTTGAACTGACAAGAAAAAAGATTTAAATCTGGTTTAATTTTTCTTCAAACATTCTCTCAAACAAATCAGTAGTAGATCAGCGAATGGGAAGACATAAGATGAAGGTCCATGGATCAACAAAAGATTATAAATAGAAGTCCTTAGACCTAGGAAAAAATAACTAATCTTTGTAACACTTTGTAAGAGTAGAAAATAAGGTTTAGGGTTTGAAAGTCGTTGGCTTTCTTGTGTTGTAAGTCAACCATGTATCAGTAGGATACAATGAGGTAGACATAGTTGTTCATATAGATTCATAAACCTTTAGGTAATGCATTGTATAAAATTCTTGGACAAATCTTGGATGCATGTCCTATGAGAATAAGAAGCCAAAGAGAGTCGGCTGATCATTGCATAGAAAGGAGGAATTTCGTGAATGGTAAAGTTGCGGAAGTGCAACATGAATGAGTTGTTGGGTGCAACATGATACCGTTGTGGCAAGTGAAATGATGAGGAAGTGAGATGGATTTCTTGTATCAGCAAATGGGTTTCTATGGTAATTAATTACATTTGGTAGGAGTAGGTTAAAGGATTTGTGTTTACCTGTACAATGAGTGTTCTGTACAATCAATAATCCACTTATAGTGTAATTTTCTTCCTGGATTGGGATCCCCCAAAGTAGGTGAGTTCGATTGAACTGGGTTAACAAATCATGGTGTTTTATCATTCTGCAATTATATAACAAAGATATAGTAATGTAAACATAAACATATCAAGAAAGATGTTAGGACATCTGACATGTATATGCACTGATATTGTTGAATATCAAGATGTGCATCTGAACCTTGTTTAACTCATATAAGAGATCAATGTCTCAACATGTGTTTAAATATTTGTGATCTGCGTACCAGAATTTCAATTGGTATCAGAGCAGGCATCATGTTTGTATCTGGATGAGATCTTAGGGAGATACTTTCTAATGTTAAACAAGAGGAGTTATTATGATCATCCATTTTGATATACTTGAAGAGTATATATGAATGAGATGAGTGTTCTAGGTCAAAGGGAACAATATGATGGTTGTTAAAATCTTATATAAATTATTTTGCTGTTGTTGGTATTCGTTGATTATGTCCAAGAATATGTGGTGACATCTTGCTTGAAAAATTGTTGATGTTGTTCGTTGGTTTTCCGCTGCTTATGGTTATGATTAAAATAATTCTTGGAGTTCTTGTTTCTCTAATGTTGTTGCTAATAAATACCTATTCTTGGGAATAAAAGGAGGTAAGTGTTATCTAGAGAGAATAGATGGTGGAATCTATTTTTTATCTTACTTCTGCTCTTGAAGACATCAATGTCATAGAAACCCTAAGCATTCCTAAAAAGTGTGAAAGGAATAAAGAGGATGGTCGATGGTTGGTAGTGATATCTTGATTCTTTAAAGTAGATTTTGTCATGCATATTGAAGTCAGATTGGAGGAGGTTGAGCTGAAGTTCTTGTTTGACAATTCTTAGTCTATGAATTGAGTAAATAACATGGCCATGAAGGAAGATGCCAAAGATACTTGAGAATTCTCTCAATTCCACTCATAAAGGCATTCATAGTCATGACCGATAGCATGCTATCCTGACCCGATGTTCATTTAAAGGTGGTGTTCTAAAGGCTTCTGGTTCTCTTAGTTCAAAGGGTGGAGATCATCAATCTGAAGAAAGTGGAGGTGATTTATTTTCACCATCATGACTCGCTAGAGGAAGATTTTTGTTCTACCTAAAGATTGATTGTGTCTGCAAGAAAACTTCAATGAAGTAGAAGGAGATACTCATTGAAGACGAAGACAAGATAGTCAGCTGAAGGCAAGTTAAGTCAAGGATATCTCAACATTGAAGAGGATGAAGTGGATCTACCATTAATGGAAACTGATAAGGATTTAAGATCAATTGCTATTTGTGAAAGTCACAAGTATTTAATTGATTATCCTTACATATGGAGCTCTTGACAACTGAAGTATTATCAGGAGGTTTTACATCCCTAACTTCAACCTAGAGGAGGAGTACATTCAAGATCATATTGGAAGACTTCAGAGTAACAGGTGTTCAATCAGATGTTGAAGCATGCCTCAAGATAGCTTATGCAAAACCCTAGTGACTCAAGGAGTGAGCCCTCTGATCAAGGGATGAAGGTTCATATACTCAAGAGACCAAACCTTAGGATGTTGATCTAAGGTGTTGGTAAATCTCTTAAGGAAGAAAGAGCAAAGGCTTATGATTCATCCTGACAGGTTCTTGAATAAAATCTGGTATGACTCGTGAAGACTCTTGGAAGGATAGTTCAGATCATCACTCAGTTGGAGGACACTACTTGGTTCAGTTTATTTATGATCTAAGGAGTAAAGATGTCAAGGATCACAATCATCATTCTTGAAGAAGACAAGAAGTCCTTACTTAAGGGCAACTAAAAGTCAATATGGAGTTGTAAATCAGGATATAGGCTGTCTACTCAAAATTGATGGTATATTCAAGTCTATGAGAGCATGGAACTATTCTGCTGTCAAGGTTAAAACGTTATCAAGGTGGAATTATAACTAGAAACCTGCCAAGGGTGAAGCTGAAAGGAGCTGGATCATCATCTGGATGTCGTGTCAAACGTTTTAACATCATTGGGAATTAGTTGATTGGAATCAATGGATCATCTTTGGAATGGAAGCTAGTGATACTTCAAGAAGGATCTTCACATGTAGATTGTGGGAGCTGCAAGAATTGGAGATATCACATGTGACTTGAGGATAAAGCTTCATTAGAAAATCAGAAGGCCTTTGAAACTCTAATGGAAGATAAGTCAACCAATCTATGGAAATTGGTTGTTCGCAAATCCAATGAGTGGATGTGAAACTAATTACTCTAGTGCAAAAGGGTAATTGGTAGAAGATCAAAGGAGAAATTTATTTTAGCAATATCTTGAAGCTTTTGGCAGAAATTCTAAGAAACCGAAGATGATTGTAGTGGCTATGGAAAGTTTATTTCTCTCTATGAAAATATAATGATATTGATGATCAAAGTTGGTTGAAACCTTCTGAGACATGAAGATAGCAAGGGGTGTATTGATATCTAGAGTACATGGTAGATGTTCTAACTGATGTTAGAACATTATCTGGTAGTAATTTTAAGAAGATCATTTTGTCATGAAAATGTCCTAACTTATCATACAGGAGGATGATGAGATATAGGCAAAAATAGTTTGTAAGGTGGTTCTCTCCAATGGGTTGTTCAGAAGAAGTAAGATTAGATCAAATCTTATGAAGCAAGCACGCAAGGAACTATGTTCAGAGGCAAGTTCAGACAAGTGAAGATGGACAAGAATGAGGAAGTACGATATTCAACAAGAGATAAGGTGCTAGATTCAGAACACGCGAGTGATGACATTATGAGGTAGCTAAAAAACTAAGATGTATGGAATCTCTTTGAGGAATGTGGAGGATTCCATAGTCAATTGGATTTTATCTCAAGGAACATGGATATCTATAACTAGGAGGATTTTGTTAGTTGTATGGATGAGTTCAGGAAAATAAGGATTAATAGAGATTTTAATTTCAATCCAAGAGTTTGTTGACTATAGTATGGTGTGATCTAGCATGATGGTGGAGCAGTGGCACAAAGAGATAATTGTGTTTAGCAGGTGAGTTGGACAAAGAGAGATCTCTTGAAAACATGATGATGCGTCTTATGTTTTCTATTCATTAGCAAAGTGTTCATTGATGAAGCACTGGTAAAACTATATAGGAGGAGTTGATCTTGGATCTAAGACGGGTTGTTGTTGGAGTACAAATCCATATCATGGTTGGTTGAAGAACACACAAGATATGATGAGCTGTCAAGAATAATGTCTTGACATCATATTGTTATCATAAGTTATGGTAGACTTGGCAATGTATCATAAGTCCTTATCATGGTTTATGTCTGAAAAGTTCTGCAAAGGTTTCAGTTTGTATATTGGAAATAATAGTAGCAATGTCTGACTATGTGTCAAGAAATTGTTCAGTATAAGAGATCATCAAGTGGACACAGTTGGGTGATGCACTCATGTATGTGTCAGAAAAGTGTTCAAAGCATATCTTGTGATAGGGCATGCGCTGAGTCAGTCAATCTAATTGAATGAATCTTGGACAGTTCATAATCTTCTCAACTGAAGAATTCTTCCCCAAATAATGGAACTTCGCTAACCACGACTTATTAATACAATTAAGGATTGATACTTCCTATGTTGGGGTCATATATAAAAAGGAGAAATCTTATTCTACCTTCCTTCAGGGTGTCCTTACTTGAGTCTTTGGTAAAACATAAAGACTGAAGACTTTGATAAAGATAAAGAAATTTGGGAACGCGCAAGTGTGAAGAAATCTGCCAAAGAAAAAAGATGTCGAATACGATGTCCTAGCATGAAGACTTGAAATCCTGAATTGACAAGAAAGAAGATTTAAATCTGGTTTAAATATTCTTCAAAGATTTTCTTCAACAAATTAGCAGTAGACCAGCGAATGGGAAGACAAAATATGAAGGCCCATGGATCAACAAAAGATTATAAGTATGAGTCCTTAGACCTAGGGCAAAATAAATAATCCTTGTAACACTTTGTAAAAGTAAAAAAATAAAGTTTAAGGTTTGAAAGTCGTTGGCTTTCTTGTGTTGTAAGTCACCCATGTATCAATAGGATATAATGAGGTAGACATAGTTGTTCATACAGATTTAGAAACCTTTAGGTAATGAATTATATAAAGTTCTTGGACAAATCTTAGAAGCATGTCCCATGATAATAAGAAGCCAAGGAGATTTAGCTGATAATTACATAGAAAAGGAGGACTTTCGTTAATGGTAAAGTTGTGGAAGTTCAACATGAAGGAGTTGTTGGGTGCAACTTGATACTATTGTGGCGTGTGCAATGATGAGGAAGTGAGATGGGTTTCTTGTATCAACAGATGGTTTCTGCGGTAATGAATTACATTGGGTAGGATTAGGTAAAAGGGTTTGTGTTTACCTGTATAATAAACGTTATGTACAATCAATAATCCACTTATAGTGTAATCTTCTTCCTAGATTGGGATCCCTAGAGTAGGTGAGTTCGACCAAACTGGGTTAAAAATCATGGTGTTTTATCATTTTTCAATTATACAATTAAGAAATAGTAATGTAAACACAAACATGTCAAGAAAGATGTTGGGAAATCTGAAATGTATATTCATTGATATTGTTGAATATATAGATGCACATCTGATTCTTGTTTAACTTATAGCAGAGATCAATGTCTCAACAAGTGTTTAAAACATATGTGATTTGCGTACCCGAATTTCAATTGTTACAAAACTTTTGTAGTTTATATCCTCAAATCTTCCCTGTCAATTTTGGAAATTAGTTTCCATATTGAACTTTTTTATCATCTGTTTTTTATTGCCCTTGTTTATTTTATTGACTTATGCATTTGTTTTCAATGACATCAACTCTTTATTATTGATTTTGGTACAACCTAACAAATTCAAACTGTTAATGTGCACATTAATAATTACATGTGTAATGATATATTTTATGACCCATAAATGGAGGGGCATATGTCTTATCCTTGATAGACCCCCTCCCCATAATGTGTCTCCTAAAGCGATACCCAATGTGGCATAAGGTTCACCCTAAGGGAAGACACGATTAATGACACTTGCTTAGCCGTTAACTGCATGTATACAGTCGTTACCACGACTCCCTAAGAAATAGGTAACCACCTGTTTTCCTATTAAAACTGGAGTGGTTATCACTTCCTGAGGATCCCATAAATATAGGCCCAAAGCCTCTTTAAATATCTCATTCCTAACATGTGAAAAGACAACTCAAAACTTATGCTAAATAACGTAAAGATATAGAGCTTTTCACCTCACGTGAGCTTACCCTCTCTATAGCCAAAAAGACCACCAAACAGGGTTTCTAACCACCCTGAGAACGTCCTAACCCACCGAAAATCACTAAGGTTTTTGGAAATTCCTATCAGCATAGGGTTGCCACACATTTTGTACTTTTTAACTAGGATAACATGATTGGTTGCTTCTAGTCAATGTATGTTCGATCTTGAATCTTTGACTTTGGTGAATTTGACCATGTAGTTGGTAACCATTTTCTTTTATTAAGATTCTCATCAATAAAATTATTGCAACATATCATTATTGTAGATGATTCTCAATGTAAGTTCACCTAAATCCTTCAAACCACATTTCTTAAGTTATTCTTAGTTAATGTTCATTTTGTGCTTGGTTCTCTTTTTAATTTAATTTAGGTTATGAAACTCATATACACTTTCTTTAAACCTTTATTGACAATATTTTTTTATATGGCATGAGTACGAGGCATTCAATTGGCATATGATGTGAGTAACATATTCTCTATTTTTTTCACTTTCCATCTTCAATTGTATGCACTATTACATAATTTCTAAGTCTGATTCGTCATTATTATGGCCATTGATGACAATATGTCATTACGTGATATTTGCGAGTATTTTTGACAAAATTGATAGAATTATGAGCAAAAGTCAAACTAAAATTAAGAAGTGAGCAAAATTGCTAAAGGTGAAGAAATTGGGGGCTTAGAGAAATTAAGAAGAAAAAGGAAGAAAAACATTTTTTTTCCCAGATTTCTCGCGGCCGCGATGCTCTTATCTTAGGCATAAAGTATCGCAATCGAGATGGTACCGAAAGCCGTCTTCGTGAAGCTGAAATCTAACATGTTTTTCACAGCTTTAAATAGAAAAGAAAAACTACTTTTTTTAGGGTTATGAATTTTATATGAGAATGTGACA
The DNA here is from genome assembly GCA_963966055.1 of Lathyrus aphaca. NCBI lineage: Eukaryota > Viridiplantae > Streptophyta > Magnoliopsida > Fabales > Fabaceae > Lathyrus > Lathyrus aphaca. The sequence goes on along the minus strand of OZ014524.1, from coordinate 118,819,592 downwards.
GCAAGGGGATTTCTAATACAAATTTGGAGTGCTTTGTAGCCATTGGAGACATATACTTTTCATATCAACTCATGGTATTTTATTTTTTAAATATGAGTAACTAGATTTATTTGATTAGGTCTTAGAAGATAAACCTAATTATACTATGTTGGATCATATGTTTGTTTGATTTTATTCAAATGTTTTGAATTTATAATTCAATTGATTTTATTCTTAATACTCTTTGTGTGTTGACGAGCGTGAATAGTGAATTTAGATGAGTATGAATTATTGATTGTAAGTCTACCGATCAAATATAGAGCAATTGTTCAACATAGAAATTAACTAGGGGATAGATAATTATAAGTTGTGGATAGAGGATTAACGCAAATAGATCGCCTAATTTTACTTAGAATTCTCCCAAGAAATTAGGGAGATGTCGTCTAAATTTGTGAGTTGTACACCAAGAAATTTGGTATAGTGGTATGGTTAATTCTCTATAAAAATATATCATTAATTTTATTCATGTAACGCACATCCATCAACAAGCGAAAATTAGAGGATTCAAATAAGATCTAATTGTCTTCGCATTATCGTAGCTTTTATCAATTTCAAGACAGGGTAGTTTTATTTTTGTGGTTTAAGCACTTTGTCATTTTTATTAATGATTTTTCAATAATATTTAGAACTATTTACCATATTTCAACAATTTTGCAAAGAAATTTGAATAAAATTTAGGCATTTTATTTGCATCTTGCGCAACAAAAATGAAAAATAGTATTTTTAATGTCACTTTCAATAATGTTACAGTCTTGTGGTATGGTTCATCAATCATCATGACTCAATGCTTTTAAAAAATGATATTGTAGAAAGAAAGTATGTTCATATTGTTGAAACGACACATACCATGTTAATGCACCTTTAAAAATTTAAGGTGATACGGTTTTACGACTGTTTATTTGATTAACATAATTCTTTCTTTTTATTTATATGAAGAAGTACCCCCACTATTTATTAGAAAGTGAACTAAATCATGAGAGTAACAATATCAGTAAAGTTAGCGAGTTTCGAATCAAAGATTGTTGATATTAATAAATTTAATTTCATGATCCAATTGAACAAAATGGTCTGATTGATTGGTTTAGCATCTATACTAGAGTTAAATTTGATTGACTTTGAATTTAATAGTTATAAAATATGTCATGAATGAAATTGACTTTGCTTTCACTTGCTATCCTAAATTGTTCTTATTGATGAATTCTACTAACCTATATGATTATTCATTCCCTAGATTGTCGATCCACAATTCCTTAGTAAATAGAATTTTAGTCCTAAATTAATCTCATATGACCATTAGTGAATTACAGATAAAACTAAACTTTTAATTAACAAGATAATTAAAGTTTCAAAGCGTTAACCTTAGGCATATGTGATAACATGCAAGAATATTGTCATCAAGCATTCTAAGTTGAAATTCCTTTCTAATTTATAATTGTATAACATTTTATAGTTGGAAGAAAGTAAAAAGTACTAAGCACATATCAAAATAAATCACACATGAATGATAAATATCATTTGCAAGTATCAATTTCAAATGCCAAGATTAATCAATGAGAGGAGTTCTTACTTAACACCAGAGAGCTTAACTAGTCATAATTCCTAACAAGATAATTGAATGAATTATAGAGATTACACATATAGAAGTAATGAGGAAGCTTCAACCTATAAATTTGTTGAATCTTGCTTCCCTAAGTCTCCAAGGTGTTTTTGTTGCTTTTAAAAGTGTATTTTGTTAACGCTTTTGACTAGAGATGAAAGCGCTTCAAAATATTTTCATAATAAAATTAGGATTAAAAGGACAATGGGGTGTACACCCAGTTGAAACCTTAAATAATCGGCCTATGGGCGCACGCTTTGGTCTTACCGAGCATTCTCTTCCGCCATAAAACATATAATCAAAATTATGATAAAAAAAGACAATAAAATTAGGATGAAAAGGGACAATGGGGTGCACACCCTGTTGAAACCTCAAATAATCGGCCCTGGGGCATACGCATTGGTATTATCGAGCATTCTCTTCCGCAATAAAATACATAATCAAAATTATGATAAGAAAAAGACAATAAGGTGGACACTATGTTGAAACCCCGAATAATCGGTCCTGGGGTGCACGCCTTGGTCTTGCTGAGCATTCATCTTCAGCAAATAATTTTTCTATAAACAATTGGATAAAAAGGACAATGAGGTGCACATTATGTTGAAACCCCAAATAGTCAGTCCTATTTTTTGCCCTAGCACGACCACAAACCTTTTCACAAAGGAGTGATGCTTTATCCATTATAATGTGATAAAAACAAACACGTAAGCCTTCCATACGTGAGCATACAAGCAACGTTTAACCACTAGAATTTGATCAAACAAGATCCATTCTACCACGATACAAACAAACACTTAAGCCTCTCATGTGCGAGCATACAAGAAACGTTTAATCTCTAGAATTCGACCTATACATAGTTCATTAAAATTAAATAATAAACATTCATTTACTATAAAGAACAACATAAATTTGAATTCCTTGTCGCACTCAAGGATACGTACGAGCAAGATTCAACGTCTTGTCAAACACTAATAAAAAAATTATTTTTAGTTATTCTCTTTTTATCGTTTAAGATTTTAATAACTAGAATAAAACAAATAACATCACGCTAACACTTATTCATAAATTTTATTAAATGGTTCTCGCTGAGTACAACAGACGTGAGAGGTGATAATTGAAGGTGTGAGGAAAACACAAGAAATAGGGGTTTGAATTGGGTTTTAACTCTTGAAAACTTTTCCCGCGGAAGCATAAACAAGTGAAACAATGAATAAAAAAGAGATAAGAACACACAACATATCATGGTTCACTTGAAAACCTCAAGCTACTCCAGTCCACCCGCCATGGTGATTTTGCCTTAATCCAAGGACTTAATCCACTATAACTGAACTGATTACAATTTCACAAGCAACAATTATGACTAACACCTGCACAACCAACTGTCATGACTAACTCTGCACAACTAACTATTGTGACTAATAACCTGCACAACAACTGTTGTGACTAATAACCTACACAACAACCGTTGTGACTAATAACCTGCACAACAACCATTGTGACTAACAACTTGTACAACTACCTATTGTGACTTACTGCACAACCAACTATTGTGACTAACAACCTGCACAACTACATGTTGTGACTAACTGTACAACCAACTATTGTGAATAACAACCACTAAGACACATAATCCTAATCTTCCTAAAGCTTCTGACCACACTGGTCCTTTAGGGTATACAAACAATAGTTTGTAAAAGGGGAATGTTTACAAATGAGTCTTTCTTCATAAGTTGGGTAAACACATTGATATCATTGGACTAGAAGATAACTAATGCACAAATTATGAATATTACAGTTTATGATAGGTCAGTACTGTGTGAAGTCTTCTTCTTCAGCATAACAACAACAACTGCAGTAATTGTCAAGGTCCTAGTCTTAGGCACCTGACTATCACGATTATGGTCACATTGTTACAGACTTCGTCTTAGGCTCATTACCATCATACATAGTCATCACATTTCTTCACGTGATCACATTCTTATATAGTCAAAAATAGATCAGTTGGAGGGCATGTCAGTAATTCTAAAATGAGTTGGCTACTGAAGGAATGTTGTTACATAGGGATGAAAATCATACAACCACATCTGTCTTTTTTCCATAAACTCAGGTTAGTGGAGAGGTAGTAGAATAAAGTGTTTTTGTACTGTGTACTATTCCCTTGTAAATGGTAACCTTATCTTATATTCTTCGGAGGCTTCTAATTCTGAGATTATTGAAGCATGAATAGAAGAGTGATAATTGGGTCTTCAGAATCTCAAGTCTTCAGAGTCTTCAGAACTTATTCAACAGAACCTTGTCATCAGAAACTTCAGCACTTGTCTTTGAAACCCTTGGTCTTTAGAAAATCAAGTCTTCAGAGTCTTCATAACTTTGTTCAACAAAATATTGTCTTCAGAGTCTTCAGTACTTAGTCTTTAGAAAATAACGACTTCAGAAGCTTCACTGGGTTCAGAAAGAGAACATTAGAACCATGCACTGAACAAAATCCAAGAGAGCATTGCAACAACAACATATTATCATCTTAGGATCTTTCTAGTTGTGATCAAATACAGAAGCATCCTTGCTTCTTTGGCTCAAAAGCAACTTATGTCACACATAGTGACTCACATATACTCTTTATTAATCATTAGAACCTGTTTATAAAGTATGCACAATTAATAAACATTAGATCACCAAATTGTTCTCACACAAATACTTCATTGTTATCATCAAAACATAGAGATAATATGCATAGCCAAATCCTGTTCTTACAATCTCCCCCTTTTTGATGATGACAAAACCATGTATTTTAATAAAACAATTTATATAGGGAAATCACCATAACAACACATTCAAAGTTTAAGCTAGCAGCTCCCCCTGAATTTGTTAATCTCAAAATTTCATTTATGCTTGTTCAGAGTCTCCCCTTGATCCCAAGACTCGCAAAATAAATTGTGAGTTTCTAGAACATAAGATAGAGAATGAATACTTCCCTATGGCATATCATTAGAGTCTGACTAGAACTCCTGGTCTTCATCTCAGAACCTGGTTACTATCAGAACTTGATGATTGATCAAAGCTTGGTTCTGAGTCTGATTGGATAGAGCATCTTTAAAAGCATCAGAATTTATTTTCCTTGAAAAACTTGATTCTGAATCTAATTGAATGAAGCATCAATTAAAGTATCAGATGTTATTTTCCTTGAACCTTTCTTTATCATAACCAAAACAATATACTTCTACAGAAGTTCACAACTTCTGAAATATCAGAGTTTGATATGATAGATTATATTTTCTATATATTCAGATAGTTTGCGACCTCTAATTAGATTATATTTTCTGAATAGCATCTTGAATTGAAGAATTAACTTTGACTGCTTTCAATAAGATCTTTAGCTTAAGTTATGACTTCCATACGTCTAGACAATTTATAACTTCTGAACGATATGATATCAAAACAAGATAACTTTATTTTCAGAAAGTTTACAAATTCTGAATATTATTGGGTATATCTGTTTTGAATGATCATATATTCACGAAAACTTTGATTATATGAAATGTCAACGTTGATATTTGTCCATAAGATTCTCGACTTAGAAATAGTGATCTTTTCATTTAACTTGTCTTAAAACGCATAGTGAACATTTTCAAGTTCCTAAATTGAAACATCAAACAATTCGTTAGTAAAAAACTCATTTTATAGCACTTTAAATTATGTTTGACTTTTGATTCTGAAAATAGATACTATTAAAATCATCTTTACTTTCTCCACCTTTTTGTCATTATCAAAAATGTAATATAACAATTAAGCCTATGCAACATAATGATAAGTATATATGAGTTTCAGAATTCTAAAATAAGCCATTTAATAATGAAATTATGGTATGACTGACTCAGATGTCGAATATGATGTTGAGACATCTTATCTGTTTCTTAAAAACATGGCAAGGCACAAACAACAGTCATTTAAATTTTGATATATCATATTCAAACATTCTTCAGGATGTTTAGACATCTGATATGACATTCTACATACATACTGCAAAAAATAAACTAAAAAGCTGTAAAGAACACATTCAAATTGTTAACCCAGTTCAATGCAAACTCATCTACTGTGGGGGTTACCAAGCCAGGAAGGAAATCCACTATGTAGTATCAATTCAAAACTTCTCAGCAAACACCTACAATTTACAGTCTTCTCACTTAATCACTACCCGTGCAACTTCTACTTAGGAACTCCTAAATATGAGAAACCCATCCTCACTTCCAATCACCCCAGTGATGTCTCACAGTCCCAACACTCAGTTGTTGATATTGGCAGCTTTTTACATACACCAACAATTCAAACCAGAAGTCACATTTCCATGACAACTACTTAGAGTTCTTTACAAGCTTCCTCCAAGAACAATCCACCTCTTACTTAGCAGCTTCGAGGTTTACAAATAAAACAACCTTAACCTTTCTTACAAGCTTCAGTTAAGTACATTCTCTTGCTTACAAGCTTCGAGAACTACACATAAAACAGCCACAATATTGTTCCTTGTTACGCACGACTGCCACAAGAACACAAACCTAATAATATGTCTTCTACATCTTTGGTCGGTTTCTAAACCTAGGTTACAAGGTTTCATTTTATAACCTATTCCCAACTGGATTTGGGCCTAAACAATACAGCATATCAGCTGCTACAAAAATGCAGAAAAATCTGCTACAAATATAAAAAGCTCCTCAAATCAAAAACTCCCTAAAATATCTATAAATATAGAAACTCTATATTTTTCAATATTTGAAATTTGTCTTTAATGCAAATTTGAGTCTTCAAGATCTTTTACAATTCAGCGCCACTTGGATTGCTTCAAATCTTCAAAATATTTTGTTTTTGTTGAAACCAAAACAGAAACTTCAATCCATCTTTAGCAGTTCATGATGTCGAATGAACTATCTTGACATCTTCTTCGACATGTTGATCCAGTTATTGTAACATTTCAACACAACATGTTTGGGCGCACAAAAGGACTCCTTGCTCAATGTTTTCTTTGTTTGCAAAGATCATGTACATACACAATGTTGCTATATTTGTTTTACAAAATTAATGTCAACTTAAAAATACAGAACTTACAATTTCCCCCTTTGGAAAATTTTGGCTAAAACAAATATTAAAAAATACATAAACAAAACAGCAGCAAAGCTGAAAAAACAACAACAAAAGCAAACTTTCCACTATGACATGGCATGTTGTTTGACATCTTCAGCAGCATTCACAAACACAACACCATTCACTTATTCTTTCAGTGGAAATAGAAAGTCTTGAAGTCTTAGCCGAACCAATCCATTAAGACCTTTCTCCATTCAGATTCTACAAAACCCTTCCTCCCAAGGTGATGAACATTCTCCATCTAGGAGACTAATGGTGGCTTAAGAGAACACCCTCACATTCCCTTATGTAACTCAGAACACAAGTCACAATTATGTTCAACAACTCAAGATACAAGTCACAAAGACTTCAATTCAACATCCATCTTGACATCCTGGCATCCACCATACATGAACATAACAGATGCAACTCATTGTGACAATAGCTCCAAACACACCATCTGCACACACTTTTTCTCCCCCTTTTTAGCCAAAACTTGGAAAATACAGCCCTTACAACACCACACCCATGTATTATTCATCCACGCACAAAAGATGAAAAATACTCACATGCTGATGGAGGAGAAATACGCTTCTATAAATAGGGAGCAAGGACATAGATAGTAATGAACTATCCTTGAATAAAGAAACATTCTTGGTCCAAGATCTTTATGATAGGAGCAAAAACTTCTGCACCATTAAATGAGGATCACAAAAAAATAGACCTTGACCAGCTGACTTGCTCTCCCAAAATAAACGGCCCAATAACAAACACGCATGAATAACCCATGTTTCACAATTTTCTGCTAGCGACGTCCACAAATACTCCTAAATAGGAAACAATACACATGTTTTGAAACATGTTCTGACATCCAACCATATACTGTCTGCTAGCAGTACAACAATATGGTTCACACGTCCTTAAGAATCCAAGATAAACTGTAGAAAGTAGCTTTTTACCATATAACCTTTTGGACACTTAGTACACTCCTCATCTGGATCACAGGGACATACACACCACAACTAAGTAATAAATGATATCAACAGAAATCCCATACTTACTAGCACATGTCACAACATGATGTGTAACATCACAGAACCTAGTTAAGGTATTACTCCCCCTTAACTTCACAAAACCAGCTGTACAGAATTGTAACACACCCCCTGTCTAGGATACTATATGCTTCTCTACACTTGATGAAAGGAAAACATAAGACGCATCTTCATGTCTTCAAGAGCTAACCCTTTGTTCAATTCCAATTGAACACATTCACTTCTTATACCAAAGCACACTTGATCCCTTCTTGGTTTGTTGTAACCATAAACTACACCAGTTGAACATATTCTAGCATGTAGGTTCTGATACTAAGCTTTCACACACCAAAGGCCATATAATCCAGATAAAACACATCCAAACAAACTCTGACATTAGAATGAATGTCCACAATCAAACTTCTATGCAATCAATACCTGATTTACTTCAGTCTACTTTACATGTTTCTTCCAGACAGATCATCTACTTTATCATTCTCCCATATGATTAGGTAGGCTAAAAATAGAAACCATGTAGACAAACACCCCAGATAATATCCTAACACCAGTTAGAACATCTTCCAAAAATCCAAGATTCTTGATGTGCTCCACCAACTGGACTTACTATAGCATAGTAATCCAAGAACTGAAAACCTTCGACAATACTGTGCCACCAGCTTGAATCAGAAATCCAGAAAGAGAGATAAACTCTCATCGACCTTCAAGAAGAACAAATCTCCTTGAGTCTTCAACTCATCATTCTTCTGCCCAAGAGCAACTTGTTCCAAGACAATCCTCAAGACCAACCAGCTGCCACACTCTGATTATCTTGATTCTTCGAATCCACAATAGAGATCAACCAATTGCCACCGTTTGATCACCTCATTTATGAATCCTCGTATGAAAAATTCAACTGCCACACTTTGTCTTCTTCACGTTTGTCAAAATTCTCATAAAAATATTTTGATCTACTTGTTGTTGTAAATCATCCTATCTTTAATTGATGTGCCACTTTACCAGCTGAGATTCTGATGTTGAACTAGATGTTTGAACATTATCATTCCATATCCAGCTGTTGAACTCAGCACCTTCTTCTGCCACTTAAAAGAACCTCCTTCCTTAACAGAACCAGAGTTCCATGCTCTCATAGTCTTGATTCACCAACCAAGTTTAAGTAGACAACCTCCATTCTGTTGATTCTGCAGAAATTCCTACCAATATCACATGTTGATGTGAAACTCCCATTGTTTCTCCAAAGTTTTCAAACTTGCCACTGTCTGAATCTTTAGAAGGAATAGTTCAGAACTACACCTTGTAGATATACCAAGGATGACAATTTTCCTTGAGTAAAGCAATCTTCACAAAGTCCTGATGATTTATCAATTATAACTTCATGATAATACACACTTCCTTGTCAAGGGAAGAACAAAACTCCAACTGCACCTTCCAAACAACAATCTGAATTCTTACATCCATAGACCACAAATAGCACTTCTTAACTCCCCCATGCAAGAAAAACCAAAGCTCCTTCTAAGGATGAGCATCAGTTACTCTATACACTTTCTAAACCATAAGATTCAGACTACAAATATGCATACTTCTTAGATAAATACTAAGTCTCCCATCAAAGTATCTACTTTTATGCATCGTATAAACAATAGACAAATACCAAGTCTCCCGTCAAGGCATTTACTATTGGTCAGATAAGATTACCTTCTCACACAAGGTAGGACATGAGTTTGACTTCTTCTTCTGCAGGCATCTGAAACCTTCTGAGATGATGTTCTAACATTCTTTCAGACATCACTATCAATCACATACACCTCTACACAAACACATGCAGGTGAACACATGGGAATCAACCATCAGTAGTTGAACAGATCAAAACACAGACATATGCAGCATCTGGAAAGCAAATTTCTCCTTCAGACTCAGTATTCAGACTGTCTGATTTAAGATGTCTTCACACAATATAGCAATTGATCAGCTATACACATATCATTCAACTCCACTAGTTAACACAGCTTGACCTTCATGTACAAGGAGTCTCTCTAAAATAATACTCCTTGAAGCTTAAGTACTTCACTCCTGCAGCAAGGACCAGAAATAAATTGTCCTCAGGAGAACAATACATGTTGATCACACCTTGATCAACCCACACATCTAAGAGAAGTTCTAGGGCCAGAACCTTCTTAGACACACCATACAGATGCCTCATCTTCCAGATCAGGAGTAAGTTCTAAGCATGTGTGATATGATCACAATAGTTTAGCACATAAGCATCTATACAGCCAACCCTTAGATAACATAATCATGCCTAATTCTGATGTGATGTTCTATTAAGGGATAAGATATCATTCCAAGGATCACACAAAGAGATCTACAGACAATAGATATGTCTATTTAAAACAGTCTTCAGATCTCTAAACAACCACTTCTCTTTATAGTGCCTTAAGTGGACTTGAAAAAGAGTCTCCAAGTATCATTCACACAGTTGATAGAAGAAGATAGACATATATCCCCAACATCATAGGATATATCTCCAGAGAATAGAAACCTTCTCAAACATAAGGAGTTATCAGATAGATAAGCAGCGGACACAAACTCCTCAGAAACTTCAAGTGTCAAAAATTAGCCCTAGCAATATCTCCAGGTGACACCCACAGCCATAGGTTTGAAAATAAATCAAACATGTCACATCAGCAACACACCACCATGCTACAACAACAGAATAGTCCATCCTCCACTTCTAGGGACCATTCACACAACAAACAGCTTTTCAGCAGACCACTTCTACCTTGACCATGAACTAGAAAGTATCCTCCTTGGATCTCATCCAAAAATAGACTAAGATGCCTGCTTTGATACCAATTGAAATTCTGGTATGACAGACTCAAATGTCGAATATGATGTTGAGAAATATTATTTGTTTCTTAAAAACATGGCAAGTCACAAACAACAATAATTTAAATTTTGATATATCAGATTCAAACATTCTTCAGGATGTTTAGGCATCTGATATGACATTCTGCACACATACTGCATAAATTAAACTGAAAAGTTGTAAAGAACACATTCAAATTGTTAACCCAGTTCGATTCAAACTCATCTACTCTGGGGGCTACCAAGCTAGGAAGGAAATCCACTATGTAGTATCAATTCAAAGACTTCTCAGTAAACACCTATAGTTTACAGTCTTCTCACTTAATCACTGCCCGTGAAACTTCTACTTAGGAACTCCTAAATATGAGAAACCCATCCTCATTTCCAATCACCTCAGTGGTGTCTCACAGTCCCAACACTCATTTGTTGATATTGACATCTCTTTACCTACACCAACAATTCAAATCAGAAGTCACACTTCCATGACAACAACTTAGAGTTTCTTACAAGCTTCCTCCAAGAATAATCCACCTCTTAGCAGCTTCGGGGTTTACAAATAAAACAACCTTAACCTTGCTTACAAGCTTTAATTTTGTACAAAACTTCTCTTGCTAACATGCTTCGAGAATTACACATAAAATAGCCACAACATTGTTCCTTGTTGCGCACGTCTGCTACAAGAACACGACCCTAATAATATGTCTTCTACATCTTTGGTTGGTTGCTAAACCTAGGTTACAAGGTTTTTTTATAACCTATTCCCAACTGGATTTGGGCCTAAAAAATACAGCATATCAGTTGCTACAAAAATGCAGAAAAATATGCTACAAATATAAAAATATCTTCAAATCAAAAACTCTCTAAAATATCTCTAAATATAGAAACTCTATATTTTTCAATATTTGAAATTTGTCTTAAATTCAAATTTGAGTCTTCAAGATCTTTTACGATTCAACGCCACTTGGATTGCTTCAAATCTTCAAAATATTTTGTTTCTGTTGAAACCAAAACAGAAACTTCAATCCATCTTCAGCAGTTCATGATGTCAAATGAATTGTCTTGACATCTTCTTCGACATGTTGATCCAGATGTTGAAGCATTTCAACACAACATGTTTGGGCGCACAAAAGGACTTCTTGCTTAATGTTTTCTTTGTTTGCAAAGATCCTGTACATACACACTATGGCTATATTTATTTTACAAAATTAATCCCAACCTAACAATACAGAACTTACAAATAACAAGGGAAAATAGTTTCATTAATAATGGGACAAGATACAAGAACACAGTTTAAAAAAGAACAAACAAAACATAACTAAGTAGACAGACACGACGTGACACGACAAAACACAATCTCTTAACCACTAAATACTTCACAATTTTTCTTCAACAACCCATCTTCGGGACCATTCGTCTGGATAATTTCAATAATTCCTTCTTTAAAGAAGATTTCAGATAGAACTTTCCCAAAAGGTATGTAGGACTTGGTGATATTTTTGGACTCGGTAATGGATTTTTGGACAAAATTGAAGATAGCTTGAGGTAGACTTATCTGTATTTGATTCATTAGGAGAAACATGAATGCCCGATCATCATAACACAAATTTTTTTGTTATCTACTCGAGGGAGAAAATTGTTTAAAAAAATCTTAAGCCAAGCTTTGGGAATGGGGAGAAGATTTTTCAGGATTGATAGGTTTGTAATTGGACGAGGTGTTGTGAAGATAGATGAACTCCTCAGAAATAACATACCTAGTTTTAACATGTTCAACAGTAAAACCAATGTTCTCACAGCCAATAGCAAGAGCAATGGTGAAGGGAGTGATGTTTATAGGGACACTAAAAACACGAGAGGAAATTGAGTAGCCTAGACAATTAACATAAGCATGTTTCCAGAAATCTTTCTCAAGATTCACGTAGATAGGCTTGTCCAACATTGTGAAATATTTTGTCCATTCTTGATAGTGTGCAACTGAAGTAATATTTCAAGATATTTATCTTTCAAGATGAAGAATTTCGATTTGTTCTTCAGTTATGACTTTAAGTAGATTGTCATCTCCTCGGAAGGTGACTAGAGACATGATGGGAAAATGGAAGAGAGGTTTAGACGATAATGGAAATAGAAATTAGTAAGAGTATGCACGATAAAACCTAAACCCAAGTCTTTAGAATCTTCATAACTTTGTTCAATAGAACATTGTCTTCAGATTCTTCAACACTTAGTCTTCAGAGTCTTCAGCACTTAGTCTTTACCGCGACAAGTGGCTATGAATAATTTTGTCTTATGGAGAAATAATGACTTAGAAAGAAATTGGAAAAAAACCAAATTTTCGTGCTACTAAGTTAGGTTGATAGCTAACAAAGCCAAAACCTTTTCTTCCCACTAGAATCTTGGTAGACAAGACACTTGGTTGGAGAAACTTTAATTATATGTCAAGAGCATCAACATGATGATCATGAGATAAGGGAGGCAACTTTCTCTCTTAAAATAGTTAATACCATGAATTTGACTAATAAATGGAGCCATAGATGGTTCGAAAATATCACGTTCTGTGAACATCATGTCATAATTCTTGAAAGCATTTGTGATCGACAGACCAGCATCCTCTAGTGTCAACAAGTAAAGCCTGGTGGCTTTAACCCGACATTGTTCAACTTGTTGCATCAAGGTAGAAGGGATGTTGAAATTTAGAAAATATTCAAATGTGGCATTAAGCTATAGTTGGAAAAGCCACATAGGGCCATTAACATGGAACTTATATTGTGGGTTAGTGATAAACTTAAAATCATAAGCAACAAGTCTAAGAGCTTCAAAGAGGGAGCCCAATACCATCTTGCTAAGATTATTTTTTTCCCTTCTTGAATATGGGTGGCCAAGGTTATGCATTTCTTGGCTACCTATAATGATCCAGAGCCAAAGAAAACGTTGTATAGCTAGTAAGTTAAGAAATCAATATGCTCTTGGTCATAAACTTATTCAGAGCCAGTCTCATGAAGGTTGTATAGCTAGTAAGTTAAGAATCAATATGCTTGATGATCTTCTAGTATGCAGTGCTTTTGTGATGTCAGATCAGATGTTGTAACATATGTCTTGACGGTTCTGGAACTTTCTAAATATAGAAAGTTTTGATTTAATTTCTGTATATTTTTAGCAAGTATTTGGTCTTTTGATTTTCTCCAGGATGTGCGAAAATCAAGAGAGTGTTGCTGTCAAAAACAAAAGTTGTTATGCGTTAGTTTTTGGAGATTATTGAAGATCTTTTCTTGCTTGATTCATGTGATTTTTTTGAGGAAGTTTCTGATCAGATCCAGACCCATTCATGATACTATATTATTGGATGTTTAACCTAATTACTCTAGAAGGAATATTGTGTAAATCAAAGTGATTTTGAGTGTTAGGGTTTTTCTTTGTGCATGTTTTTTGTGAGCCATTCATACATCACCTAAATGTTTGAATTGGACTGATTTTTGAGTTGTAATTCTGTCCACTCTAAGCTTTTAAGCATGAGTGTTTATTCTTAATCAAAGCTTTTAAGCAAGATTAATGTGTTATGTTTTGGAAGAGTTGTCTTCTGTTTTCTTTGAAAGAATTGGTTGATTATCACATTGTATGATTGAGGGGGAGTGAGATGGTGATTTCTCATATCTAGATATTTATTTCTAGGTAGAAGTTGCACTGGGTATGTTCAAGTGAGAAGTTGTAAACTGGGACTGTTTAGGCTTTGAATTGTTCTACTAATAGTGGATTTCCCTCCTGGCTTGGTAACCCCCAGAGTAGGTGTGTTTGCACCGAACTGGGTTAACAATCCATTGTGTTTTTACTGCTTTTATCTTGTTATTACTCAGATAGTAATGTCGTGACATCACCTTCGACATCACGTATCTGATACCAGAATTTTAATTGGTATCAGAGCAGGCATCCTGCTCTGTATCTGGGTGAGATCCACGGAAGTTACATTTTGGTACAATGGACAAGGAGGTGAGGTTTGTGAACAGACCACCCATTCTAGATGGAACTAATTATGATTACTGAAATCCAAAGATGGTTGCCTTCTTGAAGTCATTGGATAACAAGGCTTAGAAAGGTTTTCTGAGAGGGTGGAAACACCTTATTCTTAAGGAAAGATGGGAATGGTACTGCAGAGTTAAAGCTAGAAGAGGACTGGTCTAAAGAAGAAGATGAGCTTGCTTTGGGAAATTCTAAAGCCTTGAATTCCATATTCAATGGAATTGACAAAAACACCTTTGGATTGATCAATACTTGCATTGTTGCCAAAGATGCTTGGGATATTATCAAAATTACTCATAAAGGTACCTCCAGAGTCAATATGTCAATACTTCAGCTGCTCACCACAAAATTTGAAAACTTAACGATGAACAATGAAGAAAGTATTTAACTCTAACTGACTTTTTTGTTTTGCATTCATTTGCATCATCTTCATAGCATAACATGTATTTCCTCTTAATATTAGCCGGAATAATTTCTCGAATTTACAGACAGAATGGTCAAACTAATTTTCAACTGTGCCTAAAACCAGTGAACGAAAAATGTCAAATTTAAGTTTACAAATGTCGGTACTATTAATCTGCGGTTCACGTGGTTTAACCTGACATACTAAACATTTCTTACGACTATTTTTTGGTCACGTGTTGATCAGTCTGGGCGGTTTAAACGGTCATTATTTTTATTTCAAAATCCGACCAAACGCTGTATTTTTCTGAGTCATTTATTTCGCGTTGATTATTTTGATGTGTCCATTTTATTTTTTCGAGCACTTTGGTTTCCGACTTTTATTTTTCAGTCTGTTTATTTTTACATTCGATCTAGAATAAATAAATAGGTTTATTTGTTTTTTATTTATATTTTAATTGTTAAACTTTATTTAGTTTTAAATTAATAATTTATTTGGGTTTCAAAATAAACATTAAGGCCCATTATCATTAATCCTAATTTGGTCCTATATATATTTACTATTGGTGCTGCGGATAGAGGACCGGAGAAAAAAGAAAAAAAAAAGACAGCTGATATACCCAGTTTGCTCATTACACGCTTTGTTTCTGGTATGCACATTTTACTCTTACTACACTTTTATCTGATTGACCTAGGTATTATGATCTGATTGTTTTCTATTTCCACTATTTGGTTTTCATATATCCAATTGATAAGATACCTATACACATGCATATATGCTTCTTTCATACTTACGTTCTATCTTTTATTTTTATTTTTTATTTTTTATTTATATGCTTGTTTTTTTTTCTAGTTCATATATATATATATATATATATATATATATATATATATATATATATATATATATATATATATATATATATATATATATATATATATATATATATATATATATATTGGTTTACTATTTTTTTTATATAATATGTGTATTAATATTGTTTTATTTTGGTTTTTGATTATATTATCTGGATTGGATCGTGTCGATACGTCGTTTGCACATCTGTATGCATGAGGCGTGACACTTATGTTGATCCGATCTAGTTGCGATGATCGCAATTTTGCATTAACAACATCATTGTTTTTTTCTTTTTAATTTCTTTCGCTTTATTTTTAATAAATTATATCCGCATGTTTTGATCCTATTGCAATGATCACGTCAAGTGTAGCAAGTTAGTGTTTTATTTCGTCGTTTCATGTGTGATTTTTTTTTGCTTTTCGATTTTGTACACACGTATGATGGTTTGGCCTAACGGCAATCCGCTTTTTGTGTGCCGACCAATTCGTGTTTTGATTTGCAACTTTGTATTGTATTTTGATTTTTTTATTTAACTTATGATGACCGCCTATGCGATAGCAATTTTCCCTTTTATCAATTTGTGTTAATTTTCAACGATCCAACGTCGTTATGTCTTTTATTGTAATTGTATTTGTATTTCTGATTTATTTCTGATTTAGGTAAAATTAATTAATTAAAAAATTAATATTTTCTTTTTGTTCTAGTTTATTTATTAGAAGTAATTTCTCTTTTAAATAATTTGTTTTCACAAGAAATAAAAAAAAGAATGTTCTCAACAATCAAAAGATATCATCCTCCTCTTAAAAATTCAAACTTCTCCCGATTCTATCGTTTTCATTTATTTATAATTCTTAGAATG
Source organism: Lathyrus aphaca (assembly GCA_963966055.1). Lineage (NCBI taxonomy): Eukaryota > Viridiplantae > Streptophyta > Magnoliopsida > Fabales > Fabaceae > Lathyrus > Lathyrus aphaca. Next base: position 118,802,802 of record OZ014524.1, on the reverse strand, counting down.
AATTTATAGGCATAAATAAACTTGTAATTTATTTTCCGCGTCTTACTTTCCGCACTCCCTTGATCATGTAACTACCCCAAAGCCTTGTAATAGTTTAGGACTTTATTTTTCCTATTTTTACTTTCCGCACCCTACAAACTGTTTAGATGTATGGATAATAGGATTGCTTGGCAAGATTAAAAACAAATTAGAAAACCTTAATAAAAGATCGAATAACTAAAAATAACACACCTTGCACACTTGCACCTTTAGGGTAGCCTCTCTTGTTGCCTTACGAATATTGGTCATGTCCCTCAAACGTAGGGGTATCTTAGCAAAAGACGCTTATGAATAAATCATCATAGTTGCCTACGAAAAAAGATCATAGTCCCTCGATGACCCTTCGAGTTGCCTACGAAAAGATGATCTCGTTCCTCGATGACCCTATGGAAATAAGATCATAGTCCCTCGATGACCCTTCGAGTTGCCCACGAAAAGATGATCTCGTCCCTCGATGACCCTACGGAAAAATGATGATAGTCCCTTCGAATTGCTAAGGTATCCTTACATGTTGCCTTCTATGACCATTCAAACTGACTAATAGTAAGGAAAATCCTATCTCTAAGGAAAGAGGAAAATAACATGAATGACCTTGAGTAGGTAGGAAACCCTTAACTGCTTGCTCACAATTTCAAAGCAAAATTACTCTTTGCACCTCACACTTTCAAAAAACCTTCCAAAAACCCATTTTCTATACATTCATACGAAAATCATTACAAAGGTGGACCTTTTCTAAACACGCCACCACTATTTTTTCTCAAACAAAAACAAAGTGAGCTAAGTAGTTAAGAACCCATGGATAACCATGGATATAAAAGGTGTTAACATATTCCCTTTGTATAACCTACCCCCCGAACTCAAAAATCTAAACCAAGGTCTTTCCTGTTCTTTTCCACCTTTCCTAATTGGATAAAATAAAAGTCAGTGGCGACTCTTGCTATCCGCAACATTGTTTTTGTGAAAACAAAAACGACAAAGTCAGTTCTTCCACCGTATTACAGAACTGACGACTCTGTTGGGGAATTCTATTTAAATAGGGGTTACCTTAGAGTATTAGTTCACTTTATAATTCGTTTGACTTGTATGCTTTACTTTTAAGGGTTTTTTCTTGGGGCTACTGTGAGAAATATCTTACACCCGGATCTAGTGATACCTTAGGTAAGTGACAATAGATCATGGAAACTGCTTGGCATGTACCAAATCGGTTGAAATGATGGTCACAATATTTTAGAACCTTAATTGAATCATCTTTGACCATTAGAAAGTAAAAGGATAACTGACTTTTGATTTAGACCGAAGACCGATTGATACTCGAAGCCACACTCATTGAGATCCAACTTTAAGGATGTTTTGGTCGGCCACTTGAGTGTCGCACCAAAATAAAGCCTTCGAGAAAGATCTGTGATATTGAGATCCCTAGAACCCGATTACTATTCTAGGACAGGATGAACCAATTAAACCTCGGTGGGGGAGGGTACTTACCTATGGACTTCATGCAAGCCTTTAAACATGAAACTCTTGTGTGACTTGTTTATGTTTGCCACTTTTTTTGTTTTGAACATGACATCATAACATCATAACATCATATCATTTCACTAACCATTTCAAGGACCTAGGTATTTATCTTTGTTCTTTGTCGCAGGTCATGGCAACCAAAGATTTCATTCGAGTCAACTTTGTAAGGGTTCCTACCCAGCTCAAAGAATTGGTCTCAATGATTCCCAAGAATTCTGAATTCACCAAAAAGGCATGGTTATATACCCAGATTGGTTACCTCGGGTTTTAAAGAAGACATGATGAGAGTCATATTCCAATTCTTTGATCCTAAGCATCATTGTTTCACTTTCCCATATTATTAGTTGGTACCTACACTGGAAGAATTTTCTAAGATACTTGATCTACCTGTCCTTGATGAGCTAACCTTCATAGGTTTAGAGAATTTTCCAAAGCCTGAAGTTATTGCAGCAGCCTTACATATGAAGAAGTAAGATATTATGTCTAATTGGGTAACAAAGAGTGGGGTCAAAGGTCTTCTTTCTAAGTTCTTAATTGAGAAGACTCACTTGTTCCTTAGTGATATGAGTTACCATGATTTTGAGGAGATAATGACTCTATTGGTATATACATTGGTGTTATTCCCTAACCCAGATCAATTCATAGATGTGCATGTAATCAAAATATTTCTGTCTCACAATCCAGTGCCCACTTTGTTGGGAGATATGATGCACTTACTTCATACTCGCGCTGCTAAAAAACGAGGAACTCTCATGTGTTTCATGCCTCTACTATTCAGGTGGTTCAATACTCATCTTCCCATATCAATATTGAAGAATGAGAAAAGGATGTTGTGGTCTCAAAGGATAATGTCACTCTCTCATACAAACATTTACTGGTGTGCCCGATCTCAGGATGACTTTACTATTATTGATCATTGTAGGGAATTCCCTAATGTTCCACTCCTTGGCATTAGGGGAGGCACCACTTACAATCCTTCATTAACTTTGCACCAGTTTGGTTTCACTCGAAGGAAAGGTCCTCATGATATGATTATTCAGGGAATTTTGTTCAACTATAAAGATGATTCTCGAGATTACCGTCAAAGGTTTATACGCGCATGTGAAAAGGTGTATAAAATTGAAACTCAAACAATGGGTACCAAAGAACTCTATTCCTTTTGAGCCTTACCTCAAGTGGGTGCGATCTCATGCTCAAAGTCTTATGATGCCATATCCTGTCATTCTCCCAGTGATTGTAGAGCCTGGTAATGAGGAAGACGTTCCTTGTACCATTTCCATCCATACGTGCCTACCAATCTCGAAGAGATGCATAAATACTGGATCCAATTGAAGGAAGAAAGGGGTAATTTTGAGACTCAATATTATTCTTGTGAAAAGAAGGTTTTGGAACTAACAAAGAAACTTCATGAAGAACGGAATCTTAACGCCTATCTCAACACAAAGAGGAAGCGTCCATGGGAGACTTGAGTCCTTGGAATCTTAGTTTTGCAATTTACTTCTTGTTTTTCCCTTTATTTTAAGCCCAAGAGGCAATTATAATTTAAACTTATTAATAAGAATGTTTTGTTTCTGTTTCCTTTTTTGACAAATTTAAAATCCCATAAGGTCCTTGAAAACATTGCATATGCATTTACATACCATATTATTGCATGACAGGTTGCCAAAGACATAATTCTTACTTTCTTGCTGTTTATTTCAATAAAGAAATGGATCTCGAGCAGACTATAAAAGATCTCCAGACCCAGAATGCTCAATTTCAAGAAGTGATCCTGAACTTGTCCTATGGGAAGGAAGAACTGAAAGCACTCCTAATCCAGAAGAAGAAGCCAAGGAAATCGGTGGGTTTCATCAACATAGGGAGGAGATTCAGAGGTCCAATTAAGAAGTCTAAGGAAGTTGTAACAGAAGAGGATGAACACAGGGATGGTAGCCAGCATGGGAGCCAACATGGTACTCTTGAGAACTCTGAAGATGAATATTATCATGATTCTGGTGACGATGAGAAGTACAAATCACAGGTAGACCGCTTAAATGCTATAGAGGTTCAGAAGGTACCCGGTTTGGATTTCAATGATTTAGGCCTAGTTTCTGGAGTTGTTATTCCTCACAGATTCAAGGTTCCCACCTTTGCTCTATATGATGATGTATCTTGTGCAAAGATGCATCTGAGATCTTATGTCTGTAAGATCCAACCCCACACTACTGACTGACAGTTATGGATCTATTTCTTTCAAGACAGTTTGTCCGGGGCTCAACTAGAATGGTACTATCAACTGGAGAGTTCCAACATTCGTACCTGGAATGATCTGGCTAAAGCTTTTTACAAGAAGTATGAATACAACTCTAATTTAACATTAACCCGGATGTAACTCCAAAGTATGTCTATCAGTCCCAATGAATGCTTTAAGGAGTATGCCCAGAAATGGAGGGATATCGCAGGAAGAGTTCAGCCACCTCTAACTGATAGAGAATTGGTTGATGTGTTTATGAGCATATTGACTGGTCCTTTCTATACTCATCTACTTGGCAGTTCCTCATCTAGCTTCACTGAATTGATACAGACCAGAGAGCGTGCTGAGAACAGAATCCGAAGTGGAAAAATTCAGGGGGACATAGGTTCCAGTACTACAAAGAAGTCTTCCTATGGAAAGAAGGAGTCCAGTGTTGTTTACAGCCAAAAAGGTCGCAATAAGAACAATCATGACCAATCTGTTGGAGCAGTCTTAATCTCTGCACCCACACCGCAATAACAATAGGACAATCAACACAGACAAGAAGTACCCCGAAGATATTTCACAAAGATTAACATGACATTGGATCAGGCTTTACAACACATATTAAAGGTCGTTCTAATTACGCTATGAGACCCTCCTCTGAATATCAACACCTCTGCTCCTCGCTATAATCCTAATGCGAGGTGCGCATATCATTCAAATTATCAGGGACATGACACCAACAGTTGTTGGGCACTAAAGAACAAAATTCAGAATATGATCGATGCTAGGGAGATTGAATTTGACCCTCCTAAAGTTCCTAATGTAATCGTTGCTCCCATGCCTAACCATGACAAGGTTGTCAATGCTATAGGCGAAGTTTCTTATGTTTCTATTGTGGAGGACTTGACTACACCTCTGCCACTCATCAAGAAGAAGTTGTTGCAAGCCGGTTTATTTTCGGGTTGCGCCAAAGACTGTTATTTATGTGTATCCCAATCCAATGGTTGTTGGAAACTGAAACGAGGCATCCAATGTTTCATGGATGATTGTACTGTACTACTCGAGAAGACTCCGGTTGTGGAAGGTTTAGTTGAAGAAGTGAAAATTGAAGATGTATTTGTAATCACTAAAAGGCATGTGAGGATTACCTCTAAAGGTCCTGTTAAAATTACTATTGAGCCTAGAGTGGCTCCATTGATTATCATTGCTCCAAGTCCAGTCCCTTATTTCTATGATAAAGCCATCCCTTGGCAATACGATAATGATGTTTATATTCATGGCGTCAAACAATAATCCTTGACTAGTGGGGTTGTTGAAACTATTAATCCCGATGTTGTCAGTATCGTTGGGACTAGTAAAATTACTCGAAGTGGAATGGTTTTCTCTCCAGAGATATCTCCAAAGACTGTTACCACTCCAGTTTGCATCTCTGCTTCCGAGATAGCTACCAAAGCTCGAGGAAAAGAACCTATGGTTAAGCCTGTCCAGACAAGGGCACCAATCGAAGCTACTGTTGAAGATTCTCCAGAACAGCAGATGGAAAAGATACTGAGAATATTCCGTAAAAGCGATTAGGATGTTGTTAAACAGTAGGGGCATACCCCTTCCAAGATTTCTATTTTATCCCTTTTGTTGTACTCCAAGGCCCACGCTAAAGCCTTGGTGAAGTTCTTGAAAGATGTGCATGTTCCACAAGAAATATCAGTTGACCATTTTGAACATCGTGTTCATAGCCTAACTACTGATAATGGTCTAGGCTTTTCTAACAGAGACCTGACCCCAGCCGGGAGAAATCATAACAAAGCCCTACACATCTCCATTGAGTGTAGGGGCACTGCATTGACTCATGTACTGGTAGATACAGGTTCCTCACTGAATGTATTGCCAAAGGTTGCATTAGACAAGCTTGATCTCGCGGAGGTGGTGCTAAAGCTTAGTGATGTGGTGGTAAGGGATTTCGACGGTTTGAAGAGGTTGGTATATGGAGAAGTGGATCTCCCTATCAAGGTGGGCTCTCAAATATTTGATTCTACCTTTTACGTCATGGACATTCGTTCCACTCTGCATCAAAACCTGAAATATCCTGTGAATGGAAAGATCGTCATTGTCTATGGGGAAGAAGAGTATATTGTAAGCCATTTGAACTCCTACAAATATATTGAGGTGGATGGTGAATTCTACGAAATTCCGTGCCAGACTTTCGAAGTGGACAAGATTGTTTCTAATGCTAAAATTTCTATTACTACTCTCAAGGTTGCCAAAGCATCACCTGTAATGGATTCATTAAAAGATGCTAAAGCAGTGGTCGAAGAAGGTGGTTGTACTGTTTGGGGCCAGCTTCCTGATATTCCCCACAAATCTGACAAATTTGGGCTGGGCTTCACCTCACAGGCTCAGAAGGTTGTACGTCGTGCTCGTACTATTCGTATCACCAACAATGGGGTTCAGAAGAATCATCTCAATGTTGTTGAAGACGCGGATATTAATTATGACCTTGACAACTCGATCTTTCCGACCAGTGGCAACGAGTTCAACAATTGGAAGATTGAAGACTTCATCCCTATCTCCTTTAGTCAGGAGTAAATGTTATTTTCTATTTATTTTATTTTATTTTTCAAAGTTTGGATTTTTGCAATTTGAACAATAAGACTCTTAAGCCTTGTGCCTAGCCTGGGGCACAATGGTATGCTTGTTAGGGATGTCATTTCATTGCATATTTTCATTCAATAAAATCAATGGACGTTTTGCCTCCGTAGATATTACGCTCTTTATCTTTCTTTTATTTTGTCTTTATCAAAATAGTTATGTGTTCTTACACACACACATCACAAATTGAATATCCACATCCACTATGGATCCCATAAATAACAGTTATGTTACTGCCAATTATGATTTTGGAAATCCGATATATCAAGTTGAGGATGAAGGTGAAAAGGACTGTGAAGTGCCTGGATAACTTGCTAGACTACTAAAGCAAGAAGAAAAGGTCATACAGCAACACAAGGAACCAATTGAGATAATAAATTTGGGTACTGAAAAAGATAAGAAAGAGGTCAAGATAGGTGTTGGATTGGAAGACAATGTCAGGAAAAGACTGATTCAGATGTTACATGACTATGTTGAGATCTTTGCTTGGTCCTACAAAGATATGCCAGGACTTGATACTAATATCGTGGTCCACCGTTTACCAATGAAAGAAGGTTGTCACCCGATAAAACAAAAGGCTTGTCGTGTGCGTCCCGAAATGTCAGAAAAGATCAAAGTTGAGGTGATGAAACAATTTTTATGCAAGGTTTCTAAGAAATATGGTAAAGTATGTATATGTGTGGACTACAGGGATTTGAACAAGGCAAGCCCCAAAGATGACTTTCCTCTTCCACATATTGATGTTCTGGTAGACAATACTGCTCAGCACAAAGTATTCTCCTTCATGGATGGTTTCTCAGGTTATAATCAGATCAAGATGGCACACGAAGATATGGATAAAACTACATTCGTTGCATACTGAGGCACATATTGTTACAAAGTAATGCCGTTTGGGTTGAAGAATACAGGGGCAACCTACCAGCATGCTATGGTAGCTATATTCCATGATATGATTCATCACGAGATTGAGGTTTATGTTGATGACATTATAGCCAGGTCTCAGACCAAAGAGGAACATCTTAACCATCTACACAAGCTGTTTGAAAGACTGAAAAAGTACAAGTTGAGATTGAATACGAACAAATGCACCTTTGGAGTTAGATCTGGTAAACTCTTGGGTTTTATTATCAGTGTTAAAGGTATTGAAGTTGACCCCGCAAAGGTAAAATCTATCCAAGAAATACCCACTCCCCGTACTAAGAAAGCAATCATAGGTTTCTTGGGACGTCTGAATTACATCGCCAGGTTTATTTCCCATCTAACCGCTACTTATGAGCCAATCTTCAAGTTATTGAAGAAAGATCAAGTGGTGAAATGGAACGAAGAATGCCAGACAACTTTTGATAAGATCAAGAAATATCTCCAAGAACCTCCGATACTGATGCCACCAGTTGTGGGAAGACCCTTGATTATGTACCTGACAGTGTTAGACAATTCGATGGAGTGTGTGTTGGGGCAACATGACGAGTCTGGTCGAAAAGAACAAGCAATATACTACCTTAGCAAAAAGTTTACCAACTGTGAAATAAGATACTCACTACTCGAGAAAACTTGTTGCGCTTTGGCATGGGCTGCTCGCCGACTAAGACAGTATATGTTGACTCATACCACTTTATTGATTTTGAAGATGGATCCTATCAAATACATATTTGAGAAGCCTGTTTTCTCCAAACGAAGAGCAAGATGGAAAATGATCTTGACAAAATATGATATTAAGTACACTACTTAGAAAGCAATTAAGGGAAGTGTAGTAGCAGATCATTTAGCTTATTAGATTGTGGATGACTATCAATCTATGAGTTTTAATTTCCCAGATGGAGATGTTATGCTTGTTACTGATTATGAAGAGCCCGGACCGGATGAAGGACCTGAACCAGGATTCCAAATGACTATGGTTTTTTATGGAGCCTCCAACGCCCTTGGCAATGGTATTGGTGTTGTAATTATTTCTCCTAAAAATGGCCATACACCGTTCACCGCTAGGATATGCTTTGATTGTACCAACAATATGGATGAGTATGAAGCGTGCATTATGGGTCTCAAGGCTGCCATAGACTTGAGAATCAAACTCCTGAACGTATTTGGAGATTCATCCCTAGTGATCAATCAAGTTAAAGGAGAATGGGACACAAAACATTCAAATCTCATTCCATATCGAAAGCTTGAGTTGACCTTGATATCGTACTTTCGAACATATTCCACGAGAAGAGAATCAGTTAGCAGATGCATTGGCTACCATGTCATCCATGTTCAAAGTCAATTGGGACAATGAGACTCATATGATTACTATTGACAGACTAGACGAACCATCACACTGTTATGAGGTTAACACTAATGAGGTAATAGAGAAACCTTGGTTCCACGAAGTAAAAAGATACCTCGAAACTCAGGAATACCCTGGAGGGGCATCTATCATTGACAAGAAGTTTCTGAGGAGATTCTCTGCCAAATTCCTTTTGAGTAATGAAATTTTATACAAACGCAACCATGATTCAACTTTGCTTTGCTGTGTAGACAAGAATGAAGCATAAAATATTATGGAAGATATGCACGATGGAATCTTTGGTACTCACTCTAGTGGACATACAATGGCTAAAAAGATTTTGAGAGCAGGTTATCATTGGTCTACCATGGAAATTGATTGCCATCATCATTCCAGAACTTGTCACAAGTGCCAGATCTATGCTGACAAAGTACATGTACCTCTAGCTCCCTTAAATGTTCTAACTTCTTCTTGGTCTTTTGCAATGTGGGGCATTGATATGATCAGATAAATTAAACCTACCGCTTCCAATGGACATCGGTTCATTCTTGTTGCTATTGATTATCTTACAAAGTGGGTAGAGGCAGCCTCTTTCGCTTTTGTTACTAAGAATGTCGTAGCTCATTTCATCAAGAAGAATCTTATATGTCGGTATGGTATTCCTGAAAGGAGTATTACAGATAATGGTACTAATATGAATAATACTATGATTATTGGGCTTTGTACGCAGTTCAAGATTAAGCACCACAATTCTTCTCTATATCGACCAAAGATGAATGGCTATGTGGAAGCCGCCAATTAAGAAGATCTTGAAAAAGATGACGGTGACATACAAAGATTTTCCCGAGATGCTACCATTTTCTCTTCATGGTTATCGTACCGCAGTTTGTACCTCAAAATGGGCAACCCCTTTCTCCTTCGTCTATGGTATAGAGGCCGTTTTACCCGTTGAAGTCCAGATCCCTTCCCTAAGGATCATGAAAGATGCAGACTTAGACGAATACGAATGGGTTCAGACTCGACTTGATCAAATAAACTTGATTGATGAGAAGAGACTCGCGACTGTTTGTCACGGAAAAATGTATCAGAAACGTATGATTAAAGCCTTTAACAAGAAATTCAAGCACCAAGTGTATCAGGCCGGTGATTTGGTAAAAAGTGTATCATCCTACCGCAAGGTGATCCACAGGGAAAATGGACTCCCACATACGAAGGACCATTTGTAATCAAAAAGATATTCTCTGGTGGGGCTATGATGCTAACTACCATGGATGGCGAAGATTTCCCACACCCTGTGAACGCGGGCATAGTAAAAAATTACTACGCATGAATAAGACCCGACAGACTGACATGCCTAGGCAAAAATAAGGGCATCCCGATGAACCAAAGAGGTTCAGGAAGAAATTAGGGATATATATTAAAAAAATTGTACACCAGGCAAGTCGAAAACCTGAAAAGACGGCTTGGGCAAAAAAGGGTATCCCGGTGGACTGAAAACCTGAAAAGGCGCTCCAGGAAAAAGTTAGGGATTAAAGTGTGCAACTATGTTCCATTGGATCACTCCTTTACTACCAGTTAGTCTTATTACCAACACCAAGTTCAAAAAAAAATTCCAAGTAGACCAGTCACCTCCTTCCGACAGCAAGGGATGAGATGCTTGAAGATAATGGCAATAGCAGAGTCGAAACTTGATGAGATCATTTACACATAACTGTTTTTTTCTTTTTTCTCATTTTTTGTACCTTTTAATTTTCTACGACGAATTCCTCTTACTAAGATTTTTGTCTCTTTGTTCAAAATTGCTTGTTTATAGGCCATTTTCAAAATCAATACTTTTCAGACTCAACTTTACTTTTCTCGTTTTACTTACGCATAAACGTCCATTGGTTACTTTGAATAAATATATGCATTTGAATATGATTAATGTTTACCAAAAATACATATAAAATTACAATAATATCATTTACTGAGGACTCGTGGAGGTTGGGATCCCCAGCCAAACTTATATCCAACAGGTCTCCACAGATTCATCCCCACAGAGTTATTCCAGTAAAATGTTTCAAGTAGTTTATTCTCTAACAGAGCTTGTATTTCCAACACTACAAAGTCCCCGACATGATTCTCTCCACCAACAGAATTCGTTCAAGCCTGATATCCCAGAAGAGTTAATGCTTGGTCAGATAAGTATATCAGGGGAATGTCCATATCTTTTATCCCCAGTCAGAGTATATAGGAACTAAATATTTCAATATAAAGCATGACAAACAACCGACTGAAGCAATGCTTCATCCTCTTCAGCAACAAACCGATATTTATTTTCCCAAGCCAGAGAGTTCTACAGCTACTAATATGCTTCAACTGTATAATTCATTCATACATCATCCACAACAAATCATAGCATACCCATACAAAACACATATAACCTCCACATTTACATTAAGAGCATCATGCAATGCATTACATACATCATGACACTATATAGAACTAAATTTGTTTTCAGGATTAATTCCCCGACAGACGAACATCATCAACAACTTATTATCCTTCAGACCAACATCTTGGGCTGCTACATCCCCCAGGATCACATCTATCAGTATCTCGGGCAGCTATATCCCTCGAGACTACCTCTATCAATATCTTGGGCTGCTACACCCCCAGGATCATATCTTGGACTGCATTATCCTCCAGGATTACATCTACCGACATCTTGGCTGCTACATCCCTCAGGATTACATCCATCAACGTTTTGGGGTTCTATATCCCTCAGGGCCGCGAAAATCAATATCTTGGGTTGCTACATCCCCCAGGATTACACCTCTCAACGTCATGGGCTGCTATATCCCCCAGGGCTACAAAATCAATATCTTGGGTTGCTATATCTCCCAAGATTACATCTATCTCCATCTTGGGCTGCTATATCCCCTTAAGGGATACCTCAAATAATATCTTGGATTGCTCTATCCTCCATGATTACATATAACAACGTATTGGACCACTCTATCCTCCAGAACCACACCAAACAACATCTTGGGCCGATACATCCCCCGAGATTACATCAATCTACGTCTAGGACTACTTTATCCTCCAGGAAGTACATATGACAAACATTTTCTCCAAGATCTTTGTTTTAGATAGTGTTTATCCTTCCGGTCTCCACCAAATATTCACTACTATGGATGGCATCTTTAAATCCATTTCCAACAATATTACGTCAACTTATCAGATGACATCTTTAAGCCCATCTCCGACAATCTTCAGTCAGCTCACCAGATGGCATCTTTAAGCCCATCCCAGCAATACAATCAACTAACAACTTAATTTGTGCGCTCGTGAGTGCAAATTTCTGGGCACTTATATGTTAAATCCTCTTCCACATTCGGATCACGAATAGTAGACGTGTTAATTTAATTCCTCAAGTTTAAGAAGATTGAACATGGGCAGCTGTTGTACCAAAAAATTTTCCCTCTAATTTTTAACTCTAACTGACTTTTTTGTTTCGCATTCATTTGCATCATCTTCATAGCATAGCATGTATTTCGTCTTAATATTAGCCGGAATAATTTCTCGAATTTACGGACAGACTGGTCAAACTAATTTTCAACTGTGCCAAAAACAGTGAACGAAAAATGTCAAATCTAAGTTTGCAATTGTCGGTACTATTAATCTGCGGTTCACGTGGTTAAACCTGGTATGCTAAACTTTTTATTACGACTATTTTTCGGTCACGTGTTGATTAGTCTAGGCGATTTAAACGATCATAATTTTTATTTCAAAATCCGACCAAACGCTGTATTTTTCTGAGTCATTTATTTCGCGCTGATTATTTTGATGTGTCCATTTTATTTTTTCGAGCGCTTTGTTGCCCGACTTTTATTTTTTAGTCCGTTAATTTTTACATTGGGTTTAGAATAAATAAATAAATAGCTTTATTTGTTTTTAATTTTAATTTTAATTATTTTAATTGTTAAACTTTATTAAGTTTTAAATTAATAATTTATTTGGGTTTCAAAATAAACATTAAGGCTCATTATCATTAACCCTAATTTGGTCCTATATATATTTACTATTGGTACTGCTGATAGAGGACCGAGGAAAAAAGAAAAAAAAGACTGTGCAGCTGATCTACCCAGTTTTCTCATTACACGCTTTGTTTTTGGTATGCACATGTTACTCTTCTTACTCTTTTATCTGACTGATCTAGGTATTTTGATCTGATTGTCTTCTATTTTTACTATTTGGTTTTCATATATCCAATTGATAAGATGCTTATACACATGCATATATGCTTCTTTCTTATACTTACGTTCTATATTTTTTTTTCTATTTTAATTTTTATATATATGTTTGTTTTTTTCTACTTCATATATATATATATATATATATATATATATATATATATATATATATATATATATATATATATATATATATATATATATATTCATCATGGACACTCTATTTTATATAATATGTGTATTAATATTGTTTTATTTCGGTTTTTGATTATATTATCTGTATCGGATCGTGTCGATACGCCGTTTGCACATCTGTATGTATGAGGCGTGACATTTATGTTGATCCGATCTAGTTGCGATGATCGCAATTTTGCGTTAGCAACATCATTGTTTTTTTTCTTTTTAATTTCTTTCGCTTTATTTTTAATAAATTTCATCCGCACGTTTTGATCTTATTGCAATGATCGCTTTAAGTGTAGCAAGTTAGTGTTTTATTTCGTCGTTTCATGTGTGATTTTTTTTCTCTTCGATTTTGTACACACGTCCGATGGTTTGGCCTAGCGGCAATCCGCTTTTTGTGTGCCGACCAATTCATGTTTCGATTTGCAACTTTGTATTGTATTTTGATTTTTTTTATTTAACTTGCGATGACCGCCTATGCGGTAACAGTTTGCCCTTTATCAATTTGTGTTAATTTTCAACAATCCAACGTCGTTATGTCTTTTATTGTAATTGTATTTTTATTTATGATTTAGGTAAAAATTAATTAATTAAAAAATAATAATATTTCTTTTTATGTTGTAGTTTATTTATTAGATGTAATTTCTCTTTTAATTAATTTTCTTTCACAAGAAATAATATTAAAAAAAAAAGAATGTTCTCAACAATCAAAAGATATTCGCCTCCTAATAAAAATTCAAACTTCTCCCGATTCTATCGTTTTCATTTATTTATAATTCTTAGAATGAATGTATAGGCATAAATAAACTTGTAATTTATTTTCCGTGTTATACTTTTCGCACTCTCTTGATCATGTAACTACCCCAAAGCCTTGTAATATTTTAGGACTTTATTTTTCCGCATTTTACTTTCCGCGCCCTACAAACTATTTAAATGTATGGATAATAGGATTGTATGGAAATATTAAAAACAAATTAGAAAACCTTAACAAAAGATCGAATAACTGAAAATAACACACCTTGCACAGTTGCACCTTTAGGGTAGTCTCTCTTGTTGTCTTAGGAATATTTGTCATATTTGCCTACGAAAAAAGATCATAGTCCCTCGATGACCCTTCAAGTTGCCTACAAAAAGATGATTTCGTCCCTCAATGACCCTACGAAAAAAAGATCATAGTCCCTCGATGACCCTTCGAGTTGTCCACGAAAAGATGATCTCGTTCCTCGATGACCCTACGGAAAAATGATGATAGTCCCTTCGAATTGCTAAGGTATCCTTACATGTTGCCTTATATGACCATTTGATGACCCTACGCCTGTCCCTTACATCCAAAGATAAGACTACTTACTAACTAATATTAAGGACACTCTTATCTCTAAGGAAAGAGGAAAATAACATGAATGACCTTGAGTAGGTAGGAATCCCTTAACTGCTTGCTCACAATTTCAAAGCAAAATTACTCTTTGCACCTCACACTTTCAAAAAACCTTCCAAAACACTACTTTGTATACATTCATACGAGAATCATTACAAAGGTGGACCTTTTCTAAACACGTCACCACTATTTTTTTCTCAAACAGAAACAAAGTGAGCTAAGCAGTTAAGAGCCCATGGGTAACCATGGATACAAAGGGTGTTAACACCTTCCCTTTGAATAACCTACCCCCCGAACTCAAAAATCTAAACCAAGGTTTTTCCTTCTTTTTTCCACCTTTCCTAATTGGATAAAAGAAAAGTCAGTGGCGACTCTTGCTATCCACAACATTGTTTTTATGAAAACAAAAACGACAAAGTCACTTCTGCCACTGTATTATAAGAACCAATGTCTAAAGAAAAGTTGGTGAGAAAAGCTCTCATTTCTCTACCTAAGAGATTTGTCATGAAGGTCACAACCATAGAAGAAGCTCATGATATTAAAATGATAAGATTAGATGAACTTATTGGATCTCTTCAAACATTTGAGATTGGCATAAGTGACAAATCTGACAAGAAAAACAAAAATATTGCCTTCTCTTCCGACACTGAAGATGGAGTAGAAGATTATAATTTGAATAATGAGGAAGGTCTATCTAATTCTATAGTTCTTCTTGGGAGACAGTTCAACAAATTAATGCAAAAGATGGATAGGAAGTCAAGACCAAATGTCAAGAACAACTCATATGACATTAATAGGTCAAATGATTCTGGTAGAAAGACAAGGGCTGAAGATAAATCTTCTTAAGGAAAAGGAGTTCAGTGCTATGTATGTGAAGGTTATAGGCACATCAGGTCTGAATGTCCCACACATCTCAAGAATCAGAAAAAGGGTATTACTGTGGCTTGGTCAGATGAAGATACTGAAAGTGAAGCTGAAGAAGAATCAGCTAAAAATGTCACTGCTCTAACTGGGAGATATTATTCTGATTTCAGTGATGATGAAGTCACATATGACGAGCTAGCTACTTTCTATAGAGAACTATGTCTCAAAAATGAAGAAGTCGGCCAACAAGGAGAAGAACAGAAGAAAATCATATCACAACTGGAGAATGAAATGGAAGAGCACTTGGAAACCATCTCCAAGTTGCAAAATGAGGTAACATTACTAAACTCCTAACTTAATCAAATGACCAAGTCTATCAGAATGCTGAACAGTAGTTCTGAGACTTTAGATGAGATTCTGCAAATTGAGAAGTTATTTGGAGATGTGACTGGTCTAGAGTTTGACAAAAGAAAAGAACATGTATCAAACTTGCTTCCTCTGAGTTCAAACCAAAGATGTTGCATCAGGTGTCTCAACATCATAAAAGAATACAGGTTGCCTACATAAGAGGAAATTCCCATAAATGGAGGTGTCATTATTGTGAAAAGTTTGGTCACTTGAAGATCTACTATTTCAAACTTTATGGATATCCTAAGCCTGTCCCTTAGTGTGTTCTAATTCAGAACATACCTAAGGTCAGAAAGTATTGGATTCTTAAGATTGGTACCAACAACTTGATAGCTCATACCTCTCTTAGAGTGTCAGCAAAAAATGACTGGTATTTTGACAGTGGATGTTCAAGATATATGGTAGGAGTCACTAATCTGTTGGTGAATATGAGACTCCATGCTACTAGTTTTGTTACTTTTGGTGATGGAGCCAAAGGTGAAATCAAAGAAATTGGACAGTTGGACTACTCAGGAGTGCTTAGACTTGACAATGTGTTACTTATAAAAGGGCTGACTTCCAATCTAATTAGCATTAGTCAACTATGTGACCAAGGATTGAAAGTCAATTTCTCCAAATATGAATGTCTTGTTACAGATGGGAAAGGAGAATTAATCATGAAGGGAGTCAGATCTAAGGACAACTGTTAAATATGGGCATCTCAAGAATCAAATTATGTCTCCTCTTACTTGCTTGCCAAAGAAGATGAAGTTAAACTCTGGCATCAGAAACTTGTACACTTGCATCTGAAAGGCATGAAGAGAATCATATCCATGGAAGTTGTCAGATAGATTCCTAAGCTCAAGATTGAAGAAGGAAAAGATTGTGGAGAATGCCAAGTAGGAAATTAGACTAAGATGTCACATCATAAGATTCAACATCTTACCACCTCAAGAGTCTTAGAACTTCCTCACATGGATTTGATGGGACCTATGCAGGTAAAAAGTCTTGCTGGAAAGAAGTATGCTTATGTTCTAGTGGATGACTATTCAAGATACACTTGGATAAACTTCATCAGAGAAAAGTCAGAAGCTTTTGAAGTTTTAAGAGATCTCTGTCAAAAACATCAAAAAGAGAATGAAAGCAATGTTATTAGAATCAAAAGTGATCATGGGAAGGAATTTGAGAATGCCAAGTTTGTTGAATTTTTCTCCTCTGAAGGAATTAGTCATGAATTTTCATCTTCCATTACTCCCAAGCAAAATAGGATTGTAGAACACAAGAACAGAGCTATACATGAATTTGCTAGAGCCATGCTACATGCAAAACAATTACCTTATCATTTCTAGGCTGAAGCAATGAATAATTCTTGCTACATTCACATCAGAGTCACCTTGAGGAAAGGTACTTCAGTTACTCTATATGAATTATGGAAAAGAAGAAAACCCACTGTGAAATATTTCTATGTCTTAGGAAGCAAATGCTACATCCTGGAAGATCGTGAACAAAGAAAAAAGTTATATCCAAAGAGTGATGAAGGAATATTTCTAGGATACTCTACAAACAACAAATTTTATAGAGTCTACAACTCCAGAACTAAAGTAACGATAGAGTATATAAATGTTGTTGTCGATGATCAAGACTTGAACAAAGAAGCTGATGTCCCGGATGATGTTGAAACATTCCAGAATGCAACTCCAGCAGAAACTGAAGACAGAGATATTGATGAACAACCCTATAGTTCTGAGACTGAAGATAGTCAGACCAAAAAAGGTCCCTCTATCAGAATTCAGAAAGATCATCCTAAAGACCTCATCATAGGAGAGATGGATAAAGTAGTTACTACAAGATCAAGGGAGATAATCTCTAACTCTTATTTTGTATCAAAGATAAAGCCAAAAATGTTAAAGAAGCATTAAATGATGAATTTTGGATCAATGTTATGCAAGAGGAAATCGCTCAATTCAAGAGGAATGAAGTTTGGGATCTTATCCCAAGGCCCGGAGGATCAAATGTAATAGGTACCAAGTGGGTGTATAAGAACAAATTTGATGAACAGGGAATTGTCAAAAGGAATAAGGCAAGACTAGTTTCTCAGGGATACACTCAAGTTGAGGGAATTAACTTTTATGAGACCTTTTCTCCTTTTTCCAGACTTTAATTTATTAGATTACTTCTTGGAGTTAATTGCATCTTGAAATTCAAACTATATCAAATGGATGTCAATAGTGCCTTCTTGAATGGTTACTTGAATGAGGAAGTCTATATGGAACAACTCAAAGGATTCATTGATCCTAATTTACCTAATCATGTCTATAAGCTAGGGAAAGCTCTATATGGATTAAAATAAGCTCCGAGATCTTGGTATGAGAGACTTACTGAATTTCTTGTTGAACATGGCTACAGAAAAGGTAGCATAGAGAAGACGCTCTTTGTGAAAGAAGAAGGAAAAAGCTCATGATTGCTCAAATTTATGTTGATGATATTGTGTTTGGTGGGATATTTGAGGATATGGTTCAACATTTTGTTAAACATATGCAGTCATAATTTGAGATGAGCCTAGTTGGTGAATTAACTTATTTTCTTGGTCTTCAAGTCAAGAAGATGGAAGACTCTATATTTATATCTCAGAGTAAATATGCCAAGAATATAGTTAAGAAGTTTGGAATGGAGAATTCACAAGAGGACACCTGCTCCTACTCATCTGAAGTCGTATAAAGATGAAAAGGGTGTGAATGTGGATCAAAGTCTCTACAAAAGTATGATTGGAAGCTTATTATATCTCATAACAAGCATGCCTGGCATTGCATTTGTTGTAGGTGTTTGGGCTAGGTATTAAGTTGATCCCAAAGTGAGTCACATCAACCAAGTGAAAAGAATCTTGAAGTATGTCAATGATACATGTGATTATGGTATGATATACTCCCATGGTTCCAATTCTGAGCTAAGTGGTTATTGTGATGCTGACATAACAAGATATGTTGATGATAGAAAAAACACATCTGGAGGATGCTTCTTTTTGGGAAACAATCTGATATCTTGGTTCAATAAGAAGCAAGATTGTGTTTTTATTTCCATAGATGAGGCTACATAGCAACTGGAAGCAATTGTTCTCAGTTGGTTTGCATGAAGCAAATGCTGACAGAATACAATGTCTCACAAGATGTCATGACATTTTACTTTGACAATTTGAGTGCTATCAACATTTACAAGAATCCTATTCAACATAGCAGAACCATGCATATTGATATTCGTCATCATTTCATCAGAGAACTGGTTAAAGAAAAGATTGTTGCTTTAGAACATGTAGCCCCTTATTTACAACTGGCTGACATTTTAACTAAAGCTTTGGATGCTAATCAGTTTGAAATCCTGAGAGGTAAGCTAGGGATTTGCATCAATGAGGATCTATAGCAATTAAAGCTGTATGGGAAAACTAGTCAAGATTTTTTAGTTCACCTACTGCAAGTGTGTTATTTTATACATGTTAATGATGGATGGATCAAAAATGTGAATCCTGATGGTGACATAAAGATCAAGACAAGGAAAGACAAATTTGTTGTTGATGTTTCTCTTACTAAGAATAATTTGAAAAATGTTGATGGGACTGATAATGACGCAGGCTATGATATTGAAGATGATGTTGAGAAGATTATCCATGGAGAGAAAGCAGTTGAAAAGAAGACTGGTGATGTTTCTTCCAATGCTGATATGGGAAGCTGGTATGGTCTCTCTCTCTCTCTTTATATCTCTCTTTGTTGAGTACTAATCATGTGTTATGGGGGAGCAGTTGTTGGTGTGGTTGTCATATTATGGATAAAAATGGGGAAAGTTAGCTAAATTTGCATTATTTCTTCTGCTGCTAAGTCTGGTTGAGTGGACAAGGATGGTTGATGCTCTGATTGGGTGTTTTGTTACCAGGTGTTCTACTATGTGCAACCAGAATGTTGTTTCTTACTTCTTCTGCTTCTTTGATCTCTGATGGTTGGTTTCTTCTAGTTGTCTGGTGCTGATAATGTGTTTAGCCACAATTTGCCAAAGGGGGAGATTGAAGGTTCTTGGGTTGGCTACTTATGTTGAAAAAGATTATCATTTGTCTTGATGTCTCGTAAGATGTCCTTGACATGCTTGAAGATATTCTGGTGTGCAGTGCTTTTTTTATGTCAGATCAGATGTTGTAACATCTGCCTTGACAGTTTTGGAACTTTCTAAATACAAAAAAAAATTGATTTATTTTTTGTATATTTTTAGCAGGTATTTGGTCTTTTGATATGCTCCAGGATATGCGGAAATCAAGGGAGTGTTGTTGTCAAAAACAGAAGCTGCTATGCGTTAGTTTTTGGAGATTATTGAAGATCTTTTCTTGCTTGATTCATGTGATCTTTTTGAGGAAGTTTCTGATCAGATTTAGGCCCATTCAGAAACTATATTATTGGATGTTTAACCTAATTACTCTAGATGGAATATTGTGTAAAGCAAAGTGCATTTGAGTGTTAGGATTTTTTTCTTTGTGCATGTTTTTTGTGAGCCATTCATACATCACCTAGATGTTTGAATTGGACTGATTTTTGAGTTGTAATTATGTCCACTCTAAGTTTTTAATCATGAGTGTTTTTTCTTGATCAAAGCTTTTAAGCAAGATCAAGGTGTTGTGTTTTGGAAGAGTGATCTTCTGTTTTCTTTGAAATAATTGGTTGATTATCATAGTGTGTGATTGAGGGGGAGTGAGATGGTGATTTCTCATATCTAGATGTTGATTTCTAGGTAGAAGTTGCACTAGGTGGGTTCAAATGAGAAGGTGTAAAATGGGACTGTTTAGGCTTTGAATTGTTCTACTAATAGTGGATTTCCTTCCTGGCTTGGTAGCCCCCAGAGTAGGTGTGTTTGCACCGAACTGGGTTAGCAATACATTGTGTTTTTACTCCTTTTCTTTATACTACTTTTATCTTGTTATTACTCAGGTAGTAATGTCGTGACATCGCCTTCGACATCACTTATTTGATACCAGAATTTCCTAGTCTTTTTAGTGAACTAAACTCGTGGTTGTTTACTTAAAACATCAGTAAATACGAAAGAATTAATTTAATAATAAAAAATGACTATTTCATACATATATTTTATGTCCCAAACCTCGACCATAGTTACTTTAGAATTCTTATTGAGCATGAGAGTAATGGATGGTAAAAGAACAAAAACTAAGAAATGTAAATTTTAAAATTTGATTTAAAAAATAGAAACTAGAATACTATTATTAATATAAAGAGATATAATTGGATTTTTTTTTTTTTAATTTGAAAAGAGAAAGAGAGAATAAGTGCTTCAACCAAGGATAAATTAGAAATTTAAATATTTAAATGCATATTTTGAAGATGTGTATTTGTAATTACATGAACTGACTTATTAGTTATACAATATAAGAGTATCATTTTGTAATAACATAATTAGGGGAATACATTCAACAGATTTTGAGTGATAACACATCAGTTAAATAATTTTATCCAACTTTTTTTAAGTGTAAAAAATATCGGATAAATGGAGAAGAAACACTTTAATTTCAATCTATAAGAATATGAAGGGTATACAAAATTGTGCAAATTATAGAAGGATTAAACATATGAATCCTACAATAAAGTTATGTGTAAGAATGATTGAATGCAGTATAAGAAAAGAGACTCAAGTTACTGAGAATCAATTTAGTTTTATGCTTGGAAGGTCAACCATGGAAGCGATTTATCTATTACGAAGTGTGATGGAGCAATATCGAATTGACCAACAAGACTTGCATTTAATTTTCATTTACTTGGAGAAAGAGTATGATAAAGTGCCTAGAGAGATTTTGTGGGAAAACCTAGAGAAAAAGTGAGTTAGGATTGCATATATCCGAGTTATCAAGTATATGCATGAAAGGGTATCGACTAGTGTGCGGACACAAGGTGGACAGACAGACAATTTTCCCATTACAATAGATTTGCATCAAGGATCCACCCTAAACCCCTTACTATTTTACCTTAATTTTGGATGTACTCACATAACACATACATGAGGTAGCACCAAGATACAAGTTTTTTGCACATGATATAGTCTTACTTGGGGAGTCAAATGAAGATTGAAATGAGTGATTATAGAATTGTAGACGAGCCTTAGAAATACATGGTTTTTGCCTAACTACAAGTAAGATGAGGTATATGAAATGTAAGTTTAACAAAAGAAGAAACATTTCTAAACTATAGGTGAAAGTTTGAGTCCATATCATCCCCTAAGTCACACAGTTTAAATATCGTGGAAGTGTAATACAAAATGATGGAGAAATAGATGGATATGTTGTTAGGTCTTTGGTTGGATGCATTTTGTTAAAACAAGTTTACAGCAAGATGTTGGGTAAGATATATTGACATGGTTGCTCAGACATCAGTACATATGTGGTTATAATACGTGACAGATGTTGAGCATCATGTTAAAACATCTTCACCTATCATGACAGTATTATTGTCAGTGTTAAAGACAAATTTCAAAGACCAATGTCATGACATCTTTGTCTGGTACAGTAGGTGCTTCTATTTTATATCTCTTGACACATTTGTTTTTATTTGATGAGTATCTTTGGATATACCTCATCATTATGCGAAGGTCAAGGAGATTTATTAGGGGCAAGTCCAAATTTAATTGGATTTCTTAAAATGAATCTTGGAGACTTTTTAGGAAACTAAAGATTTAAAATTTTCTATTTTTTTGAAGAATATTTTGCAGATTTTGTGCAATCATATTTTCTACATTTTTTAAGCCCAAATCCAGTCTAGTTTATGGTTATAAATAGGATGAATTTAACCTAATAAAATTGTGAAAAAAATACATTGTTGCTTAGTGAGTTTTTAGGGTTTGTGTATTTGTGAGCCTCTCATGTATCATGTTGATACTAGAGTTGGATTGTTATATTGAGTTGTAATTTTTGTCACTGTTGTGATTGAAAGGGAATTGATAAGGGTCTCATACCTAGGAGAGTCTTATATAGAAATTAAGCGTGGGCAGTGATTAAGTGATAAATTGTAAATCAGGGGTTGTTTCGCGTAGAATTAATAATATCTAGTGGATTTCATTCCTGGCTTGGAAGCCCTTAGAGTAGGTGAGTTGCACCGAACTGTATTAATAATTGACGTGTGTTCGTTTACTTTCTACAACTATTTGTTTATGTTCATCGTGTTCAGTGGGTGAAAAAGTAGAGAGTAGTTATCTCGACATCTCATAGGAAATTTGTGATCTGCCTACCAAAATTTCAATAGGCATTAAGAACTTGCATCCGACTTCATTTTTGGGTGAGATTCAGGGACGATACTTTCTGGTACAATGGACATGGAACTAGGGTTTGTCAACAGACCGCCAATTTTAGATGGCACAAACTATGATATCTGGAAAGCACGTATGGTGACTTTTATAAAATCTATTGATAACAAAACCTAGAAAACAATTACCAAAGGTTGGGAACACCCTGTTGTGAAAGGCATAAATGGGAAGGACGCAACTGAATTGAAGCCAGAAGATGATTGGTCTAAGGAAGAAGATGATCTTGCTTTTGGAAACTCCAGAGCCTTGAATGTCTTATTCAATGGAGTGGACAGAAACACCTTCAGATTGATAAGTAATTGCACTGTTGCCAAAGATTCTTAGGAGATACTAAATACTTCTCATGAAGGAACCTCTAGGGTGAAGATATTAAGACTTCAACATCTTACAACCATGTTTGAGAACTTGAAAATGATGGAGGATGAGAGCATTCATGACTTTCATATGAATATTATTGAGATAACCAATGCATCAAGTGCCATGGGGAGGAGATGTCACAAGCTAAGTTGGTCAGAAAAATTCTCAGCTCTCTTCCAAAGAGATTTGACATGAAGGTAACTACCATTAAAGAAGACCAAGACATAAAAAACATGAAAGTTGATAAACTTATTGGATCTCTTCAGGCATTGAATTAGGGATATGTGAAAAGTCTGAAAAGAAGAAAAGCATAACCTTTGTGTCTAATACTGAAAAGAAGACCAATCAAGGTCAAGGAATTTAATGTCATGGATATGAAGGCTTTGGACACATATGATCTGAGTGTCCTACGTATCTCAAGAAGCAAGAGAAAGGTTTATCTATTTCATGGTCAGAAGATGATTCTGAAAGTGATCTTGAAGGAAAATATGCAAAACAGGTTACTGCTTTTCCTAGGATTTGTGATTCTAATGTAGAATCAGATGGTGGAGGACTTACTTTTGATAAACATGTTGCTTCATATAAAGATTTGTGCCTCAGAAGTGAAGAAGTGTGTCAACTGGGAGAGGATCAAAAGAAGGTTATTGCTTAAATTCAGGCTGAAAAAGTTGAGTATTTGACTGTCATCTTTGATTTGAAGGAGGAAGTTGTATTGCTCAACTCAAAATTTGACAATAAGACTAAATTCATAAGAATGCTTATAGTAGTTCTGTTGTGTTGGATGAAATTCTTCAAACTGGGAAGATGTTGCATGCAATGAATTTTGTTCAACCTAAAATAAAACAGGAACAAAAGATGTCAGGTCAAATGTCCCAACATCAAAAAAGATATTCTCGGGAAGCAAGACCCAACGATGGAGATGTCATTATTGTGGAAGGTTTGGTCACATAAAACATATTGTTACAAATTGTATGGTTATCCATAACAGTCAATACAACATAGGGCTACTCATGGTATGATTAAAACTAGAAAGGCGTGGAAACCTAAGGTTACTAAAAGTGAGAAAGATTTGTTTGAAGACAAAGAGAAAAGTGCTAGTGAGAAGAACCATCGGTCTACAGATTTGGTCAATGTTTATGATCTGAATACTGATGATATAACTTATGCTACTAAAAAAATAAGGAAGCACTCTCAAGTGAGTCAGAGTATAATGTCAAACAAAATGTTCAGAACATCATAACTCTAGCTAAAAAGCAAGCTTCAATTGGGAAACAAACACCTGCTTCTTTTAGTGCATTTTCTGCTCTTGATGATTGGATGTGTTATGTTACTGATTTGCTTACTTTCGATTGATTGACCTTAATGCATAGTTTCTTGGCTTGTCATATTATTATGGCAAAAAAGGCGGAGAAGTAAGTAGTACTAGTGTTCTTCGGTTGTTTCCTTGAGGGGGAGTTGGATGTGTTATTGATGTGATGTCAGACAGAATGTCCTGACATGTTTCAAATGTGCGTGTTGTCTTTTCTGCTATGTATGCCTCTGTTGTAGTGTGGAGAATTCCAATTTGTCTTTGCGCATTATTGTTGTTGAAGTTTTTGTTCCGATTATTGGTTTTTGCTAGTTATGGTATGCAAAGGTTTTTTTAGTCAAAATTTGCCAAAGGGGAAGATTGTTAGGTCTTTGGTTAGCTGCATTTTGTTAAAATAACTTTATAGAAATATGTTGGGTAAGATGTCCTGACATGGTTGCTCAGACATCAGTACATATGTGGTTATAATACTTGGCAGATGTTGAGCACGATGTTGAAACATCTTCAACTGTCATGACAGTACTATTGTCAATGTTACAAACAGATGTCGAAGACAAATGTCATGACATATTTGTTTTTATTTGATGAGTATCTTTTGGATATACCTCATCATTATGCGTAGGTCAAAGAGATTTGTTGTAAGTAAATCCAAATTTAATTTGATTTCTTAAAAAGGATCTTGGAGACTTTTTAGGAGACTAAAGATTTAAAATTTTCTATTTTCTTGGAGAATATTTTGCAGATTGTGTGCAATCATATTTGATGCGTTTTTGAAGCCCAAATCCAGTCTAGTTTATGGTTATAATAAGATGGATTTAACCTAATAAAAATGTGAAAAAAATACATTGTTGCTTAGTAAGTTTTTAGGGTTTGTGTATTTGTGTCTCTTTGTATCATGTTGATACTTGAGTTGGACTGTTGTATTGAGTTGTAATTTTTGTCACTGTTGTGATTAAAAGGGAATTGAGAAGGGTCTCATACCTAGGAGAGTATTAGGTAGAAATTAAGTACGAGAAGTGATTAAGTGGTAAGTTTTAAATCAGAGGTTGTTTAACTAAGAATTAATACTATCTAGTGGATTTCATTCCTGGCTTGGAAGCCCCCATAGTAGGTGAGTTGCACCGAACTTGATTAACAATTGATGTGTGTTCGTTTACTTTCTGCAACTATTTGTTTATGTTCATCGTGTGAAAAAGTAGAAAGCAGTTGTCTCGACATCTCATAGGACATATGTGAACTGCCTACCATAATTTCATATGTAAACCTCAAATTCAAACTAAGTGGCTGAAATGAAAGAGGACTTCAGGTGTTTTATGTGACGCAAAGGAACCACTCAAGCTGAAGGAAAAATGCTATCAGATTGCGGTAAGACCTACGCTATTATACGAGACAGAATGTTAAGCACTTAAGATTCAACACGAGAATAAAATAATTATAGTAGAGATGATAATGTTACATTAGATGTGTGGTAATACTAAAAATAATAGGATTAGAAATAAAATTATTAGAGAGCTTTGGGATAACATCTATTGCAGAGAAGATGTTGAAAAATATACTTAAGTAATTTAGACAGAAAAAAGATTTATAGATTTTATGAGAAGAATAAATCAGATGGGGAGAAGTCAAACAACTAAAGAAAGAGTAACACCTAAAAAAACTATAAGAAAAATGATTAATTTAATAATTTAGATAAACGTATCATTTTAAATTGAATATTATGACAAAAATTAATCCAAGAAATCAACTCCTCTTAGTAGGACAATATTTGGTTTAGTAGGACAATACTTGGTTGTTGTAACGTAATCATCATCTAAAATTATACCCTATGTTAAATAAAACCATAACAGTTTAAAAGATAACAAATATAGCAGTAAAAAGATGGAAAAAAACATTTCAAACCAAACTTAAGAAAATAGCAAGTACTAGAATTTCCTCTATAAAAAGTACTAGAATTTCCTCTATAAAAAGTACTAGGTATGAGCCAGTGGGCATGGACAAAACATTAAAACGCTTATACCGAAAGACAGTAATGATCTAAATATTACGTGTCAAGGGAAGGAAATGAAAGAGAGCAAAAGAAGACAAAATGATGATAATAAGGATATCCAAATAGCATAAGACTCCTAAAACATCGACCACAAATTCAGATTTTGTGCCCAAAATATCCACAATGCTCAGATGAACATTTCTCACTAACTAACCAAAGAGCTCACTTGACAACAGGTGCAACCCAAGTACTTCCATTCAATTAACTATTTACCGTTAAACATCCGATTTTTCTGTTGAAATTGAGAGCTTCAAAGCATGACGGCTTTTACACCAACTGCTCTACAATATTCATCCACATCATATTTACAATCCAGGATCCCTTCTTTAGAAGGTACTCTTGATCATAAGTCATGGTGTGCAAGAGTGAGATCATACAAATCCACTTCTCAAAGATTTCACCAACAGAATATTGCAAGAAGACTAACAATCCAGAGTGCTGCAACAAAAACAGCGAAATCACCAGGTACCTGTTCTGACTTATACTCTTACTGGATTAAATTGTCCTAGCACTTTGAAGATGTGAAAGAACCTTATTTTCACTTTTTTGTGTGGAGGTAATAGCTGAAGAAGAGTGGAAGGTTAAGCGAGAACTACTGCTGCAGAAAAGGGTAAGGCTCCACCTCTGTGTCACACATGTATTCCGGAATGTACAAATAAACACACTTGCATAACATTTATATTAACGTGAGCACAATGAAATTTCAAGATAATACAATAGATTGAAATTCCATTTCAAACTAAGAATAATTGCATAAATCGCTAATAAAAAGCAACGAGTTGCATGCGAACGGTAAAGAGAGTGCCGGAGAGATTACATAGTAATGGACACAAGAACAAAGAAACAAAGGGGAAAGGAACTCTCTAGTCAAGCAAGTTTGACAATACAACTAAGAATAACATACATATCAAGTCTTTGGGTAAAATCTAAGAAAATGTGATCTCATGTTTATATCACATGCAAGTTTATATTTGATATGAAATTGCAGGTAAAAAGTGTGGAACCAAAGGAAGCTCTGCGCCTTCAGAAAGAAAATAATTTTGTGATTCTTGATGTAAGGCCGGAAGCAGAGTTCAAGGAGGTTAGTGAACATGTTTTAGAAGCCTTCTTTTTCAACTCCAATGTGCCTGTTCAATCACGTTGCAATTTTCTGTACCCCTGTGCTTTTCTACTTTTGATCAGTGGATAGTGAATGATATATGGGATGCTAAGAAGAAAAAACTGATGGAATTGGCTATTATCACTGCAGGCTCATCCCGCAGATGCATTTAATGTGCAAATATACAGGCTTATAAAAGAATGGACAGCATGGGACATTGCCAGACGTGCTGCATTTGCATTTTTTGGTATTTTCTCTGGAACAGAAGAAAACCCCGAGTTTATTAAGTGTAAGATGAATTTGACTCACCGTGCATTTCTTGAATTCATGCATTTCTTGTTTTCTGAAACTAAATATTGTATTCATGCTGGCAGCTGTTGAGGAAAAATTAGATAAAAATGCAAAGATAATAGTAGCTTGTTCGGCAGGGGGAACAATGAAACCAACACAAAATCTGCCAGAAGGTCAACAATCTAGGTATTAAATTATCTCCCCCTCTTTCCTGCATCTGCTTTCTTCTCTCTGGTTTTCAATTTTGCTCATATATGCTGTAAGAATATCTAGTCCAAAACAGGTTGGACACAGTTTATGAAATCGATCTGTTTTCACTTTGCATGCAAACAAATTTACTCATGAATGTGTTTGCACTTTGCATCCAACATCAGATTCCAAGACATTTAAGTTTATAAGAACTGGACAAATGACATTCATAGTATTGTAAACCATCCTACCAAGTTATTAGTTATTAAAGTAATAATAACAAGACAAATTAGTTATTCATCAGCTAAAATACACAATGAAAGTACTAACTTGGATTACATGGATGTAAGATCAAAGAAGATGATATAGCTGAAAGCTGCAAGTTGCATATGCATATATTCAAATGATTGATCTGATGCGCTAAAGATCACATTTTTGTACTTTCACAGGTCTCTAATAGCAGCTTACTTGTTGGTCCTAAATGGTTATGCCAATGTCTTCCATCTAGAAGGTGGGCTTTACAGGTGGTTTAAAGAGGATCTGCCAACTGTTTCAGAGGAGTGAATCCATTGCTTAACATTGTGCATGCAGAGAATCCTGGACCTAGTTTTGACCATAATGAGGATGCTGATAATGCATACAAATGTAATCATTGAACTGGTGTAGAAAGTTAGTATGAGAAAAAATGCCATGTTACATTTTCTAAAGATTGCCTCCATAGCTTTAGCATGAGAGGGTTTGTTTATCAGCATCGTATTATCACTTATATTATCACTTATCAGCAGTTTGTAATTCACTGATACACGTGAAACATCTTTGGAACCACTAAAGCATACCGATTGAACTAAAGCACAAGTTTAGTGATCAAGCATTTATGGTTCCATTGGCATCTAATCCTTATGTCCAAAATCCAATTCAAAAGAAGAAAAACCATGCAGAGGAGAAAGGTATTTGTTTAATCTACAATTTCCTAAGCCTTTAGAGATGCTTTTGCCATTGCTAGAGCACCGTCATAACTTCGATTTCCTCCAATAAAACCACTCATGTGCACAAAAGTACAACCTGGGATTCCAGCAACCTCAGATAGCCTGTCATTTTCCAAACCCCTCCAAATATATGGTAGTGGTTTTCTGCTCTCAAATCTACCAGGTGAAATTGCCACTGCCTGTAGTCTCCATTTCTCACTCCTATCATCCTAAAATTAGGAATCGTGTATCACATAAATCAGAGATGAAGTAGTAATTTATAATTGAATAAAAAAATAAAAACTTTTGAAGTTTACAAGTGACCTTGGTTATGATGAACTTGAAAATAAACTAGTGTGTGCGATTTTTTGGGAGGGGATGCTGACAATGATGGATGCTTATATAAAATTTGAGATTGATTGATTAACTCAGCCAAACATATCTACCTGGTAAACAACATATTTGATGGAAGGATTGATTTTCATTTCTTCCTCAAGCTCGTGTATGTGAAATTTCCACTGTAGAACAAGTGAGAAAAAAATACTTAAAAGGATATCCAAAACCTTAAAACCAAATTTTACTTTCCCTAGCAAAGATTGTTATACAACAAGTATTAATAAAGTGTGTCAAAGTGAATAAATAGTTGGTGAGCTTAGCTTACAGGACAAGATCGATTTAGTTTTATAATCTCCCCACTAGAATCAACAGTTTCTCTTGCTGCAAGACACTCCATAACAATAGACCGCGCCGGCAACCATGATTTTGCATAATAATTCACATTCTGTAACACAATCGTCAAACTAAAATGATTGTTGAGTATAAGCAGGTAAACACATAACAGTAAACAACAGAAATCAAACATGGACATTCCAAAACAGTCTCACCTCCAAAAATTCACCACCAGCCAGAGCCATTGCCCTATGAAAAGCCTCATTTTCTGCATCAGATGACTGATCAGAATCAGTCCAGTCCAAATTCAATCGTTTTATTCTAGATCCCAAGCCTGTGTTGATTACATATTTTGGTGATTTGTCCAAATCATATTGATTAACTCCATTATCCACAGCATCAACTGACTGAAAATAAAACAGCATTTTAACAAACAGGAAGAAGCATGTTAACACAATTTCGCTAATTTTCAAATCCAAGATTTCAAGGACAAAAATGTGAATGCATAGTAAAATTATCCACCTCTACAAAGTTTCTATATATAGCTGGATATAACTGGTGTACATGAGGATGATCTTCATCAAGACGAAGCACATTAGCAATTATCTCCAATCCAAAATGCTACAGTATATAATGAATAATGAATTAGGTTTTGATTAATAATGAAGAAACAAAATCAGTGACTGAATTAGAATGGAAGAAGACCTTATAGACAAGTCCGGCGCTACTGAGCTTAGTGGCGAAGCCTTGACCGAAAACCTGGTGAAAATCCTTTTGATGATGATCGTAACGGTGTCGTATCGGGTCGTAAGCGCCTCCGACATCTACTACGGCGTCCAATGATTCGAGAAGCTTCGGGTCCCTGGTTCTAACTATATCGGCGCCGGAGAAGAGTTTAGAAAGGCGGAGCATGAAGCAAGCGAGGGCTTCGTCGCAGTGGAAGGTTCCGCTGTGCGTGCCCACGCGCTTAGCGGAGGTGGAGAAAGATGATGATGGAATGGCGTGAAATGTCATTAACAGAGGTTTGTGTAACGTAAACGTCTTTTGCCACACTCTCGCAACTTTGACCATTTTTGAAATTTCCTCTACCTTGCCTTAGCCCTGAAACGGGGAAGATACCGTCTAACGACATAGTATGGCAGTTTTTTTAGGTATATTTAATTTGGGCCGCTTGGATACGCACTTATTGTTAAGTTTGGAGAATTTAACCCGCCACCATGAAAATTATACGTGACACCCCCTCAAATTTCCGTAAGAAATTTTTGGTACTTATATTAAAATTTCGGTACAATTCAAAAGTTTTGGTTATTCATTTGAAATTTTCGATGTATAAAAAATTTCAGAATTTCTAGTAAATTTCAAAATCTTTCGGAAATTTGAAATTTCCGTGTTGATATTAGAAATTTCAGCCTAACTGAAATTTTTAATAGGTTTATTTTTATAATTTTTTTGGATGATCAGGATTTTGCCGACAATTTTGTGCGACTGTGATTGCACCTTCAGTTTGTGTGGTCCAAAATTGATACACAATTGTATAAATAAGGTCAGCTATTGTTGATAAACACATCTAAAAAAATGTTTCTTCCTCAATTTTTGATTAAGGTAGAAATTTACTTCAACTGAGGTTCTCGTCCTGTAGAGTTCAAGCTCCCTGATTGCACCACCTCTTTTGTCGACCTGATGTCAAAGTCGAATGAATTGTTGCCTGATGGCGACAATAAAAAGGTGTGAAAGATTGAGTTTTGTGAAGATTTGATCGATACAGACGGTACGGTAAAATACAACCTTATTGAGTTGAAAATCGGCGAAGATATGAAGGAAATGTGGATATCATTTCGCCGTAGGAAAACAAAGGGTATGATCGAGTTAGATGCGAAGCTGCCAAGATCTGTTGTTGACATAATGGAGATGCTAAAACGTCTGATAAAATTTAGATTTTTATTATTTATTAATCATATTATAATGCTAAGTGTTGTATAAGGTGTTTAAGGAAGATCATTGCAATTTAAGGAAGATGTCTGAATAATATACATATAATACAAATAATACAAAATATATCTAAATAGGCCCCCCACGGGCTATTTGAGCAATCAGAGCTAATCCAGAAGAAATGTCACCATTTGGGTTAACCAAACTCATGAGCTCATCTGTAATCACTGCAATCATCTGAAGGAGTTATTGGTCATCGGCGTGATCTACTGAAGGAGGTGGTGTGTAACCAACGGACACCTGGTCATTAGAAGGCACATCATCAACTGGGGTGGGGTGATGCGTATATGTGATACCGTGAGGTACCACTCTAAGTAAACATCCTCACATTTTCATAGGTATTGAACATGGACCACTCGATCTCTGATGGCACAACCGGAGTTGAGGAAGTTACTCTGAAACCACCAATCAATACCTGCAAATGGTATATCTGGAACTTGACACGGTATACTCTAGACAAGACCATATTGTCGCAGACATCTCTAAGACAAGTTTCTAACAAGCAAGGTCTCCCACCGCATATAACTTGAATATAAAAAGGACTCCTCAAACTCACTATGGACTCTATGAGCATCTCATGGTGTCCAGATGACATCATTTATGGTCAGCGCGTCCAGTTTCCTCCTATACGCAACTACACTACCAGGATGTGCCTACTTCGCCTTCCACCTCTTCGCATGTGTGTCCCCTATAACACCCCAATTTAATAAGTAAATTATTTATTTAATTTTTTTTTGAACTACAATCATAAGTAAATGTTTAGATGATTAGGTGGTATTATGATGATATATAATATTGATGACATGAGTAGATAAAGTAGTAGATGTAAGAATGATGAATAATGATGAATGTTGATTAAGATGATTATGTTATTGTTGTTGAATTGTTGCATTCATGGCATACTTATGATGATAGAGGCTTCAATCCTATATTGTGGATTGATTTGTTGTTGTTTATGTGTGCTCCCGTGTGGAGGGTTGATGGCTCAGTGTCCATCCATGATGATGATCTGGTACCACATGCATATTAAGAGGAATGCATTTCATTATTGGTGGCATAACATGATTGCATTTGTTTATGATTATGTGATTGATTTTGTTATATGTGGGTGAGACTTGATGTAAATGGTGTATTGTTGCATGATTGTCGTATAATTCCGTCTCTATATTATTTATATTGAATGTGAATTTATTCATCCTGCCTGCCTTTTGTGATGATCTATTATGCCATCTTGCAGATTCTCAAGAATAGTTTGGTGTTCAGAAGTATCCCGGAGTGCATCTTTGGTCGTTTATAGAGTCTAGGTGGTGTCCTGCTCTATGTCGTGTAACACTAGGAACGCTTGAATTATTTTTGTTGTTTTTGGTTGTTTTTAACACATGAGTAATGATGTTTTGGATTTCAATTGAATCTTTAAACTATGTTGAATATAGTTGATAATGATGATCCGATGCGTATTTAAGTGATGTTTGTGCATATAATGATGCATGTTGCCACTCATGTTACGGGACAGGACACATAGATGAGTTATCTAATGTTTTGTTAAAGTGTGACGCCCTTTCATGTTGAACTCTGATTTTTATTTATTTAGTAGTTTTGTATATTTATGTTGTGGGGTAAAAACAATATTACATCCCCGCCTCACAATGTTGCACCCTCCTATCCCAGATGGTAGGGAAATGCTTGTAGATCCAACACTGCAATCATAACAAATAATAATTTAGAAATAATATTTGTCAAAAATAAATATGAAAGTAATAACATACAATAATTTAAAATATACCTTTAAAATACTCAAATACCCGACAAACTATCTAGTCTCAAAAACCGTCGCCACTCCAAGAGTTGCATACAACTGGGTCAATGTTGCACACCCTCAAGCCCAGTTGTTCTCCTCAAGGTTAATGAAGAGACATAAATATCGGGTATCGACATAAGTACTAGAATTGTCTGCAAAGATAGTACATGTTACTACATGTAACATGTATGCCATATCGGCAACCTCATATCTCTCAGCAGCTACAAGTTGATTGTAAATCTTCTAAAGCTAGTGCATATGAAGGTGCACACCTCTAAAATTGCCAGTCTCCTCCAATATCTCTGCCTCAGTCAAACTCAAATCATGTTACAAAATCTGACAAGCAGTGGTCACGCTAAGAATCAGAGCCATCCAGGATCTGTCGTTGATAAGGGGATGGAATAACGCAACGACATCGTCCAGAGTGACAATCATCTCCCCGAACGGAAGATGAAATAATGATGTGAGATATGATCTTCAGTGTGGGTTTCTCTTGTGACAATAAAATATAAACAACTTCATTCATAGTTAAACAAATTAGACATATAAACAAAATTTAAAATTTATCGTAAAAGTCATATACCTCGCCCTGCCATAATTTTAGGGCTGCATGTTCGCTATACTCTGTAAGCACAGACCGGTCGATGCATCCTTCCAGTAATCCTCCATGAGTATGCACAGAGGGATCTATCAAAGGAACCGTGACCTCTGTCTCAATAGTTTCCACCTCAATAGCCTCCCTAGCAACCTCAACATCCTTTTTAACAGCCTCCCTAGCAACCTTTTTAACAACCTCCCGAACAACAACCGATTTAACTACCTGAGGACCCAACGACTCAACCAATGGATGAACTATCTCTTCAACCACTGGATGACCGACAAAATCAACTATAGGAACATTTGCAAGCACCTCATCTGTATCCTGATCTATAAATCAAACTCCACAACGACGAGTGGAACTATAAGAACAAGATTTGGTTCTTCTCAATATCTCTAAGTTTTGATATTTACTACAGATTATTTGTGTGAAAGCAATTTTGATACTCTAAAATTTGTTTTTTTTAAGTCTTGACAAACAGGTTCTGACTCTGAGGAAGTTCGTATGAACCAATGATTCTGATATGATATATGCTTCTGCGTTGAAAGAAATCAAGATTGCTTATGTACCAACTCATCAGAAAGATGTTGTTGTTGCAATATTTTATATTTTGACCGAAACTAGTGTATATACAATGATTTTTTACAAAAACTTGCATTTAAAAAAGTTTTATAGAATCTAATTTTTAGATTATTTTTTTGCATGCATTTCCATCATAACCTTCCCTCTTAACAAATATAAATGATATGCAAAGTCTCGTATCATTTCAAATAGTCCCCAATTAAATTTGATTCTTTTGATCGAAACTAGTGTATAATATACTATGATTTTTTACTGAAACTTGCATTTCAAAAAGTTTCATATAATCTAATTTTCAGATGATTTTTATGCATGGACTTCCATCATAACCTTCCTTCTTAAAATATATAAATGACCTGAAAAGTCTTGTATAATTTCAAATAGTCCCCAATTAAATTTTATTTTTTGACTGAAACTAGTGTATATACTATGATTTTTGACAGAAACTTGAATTTAAAAAAGTTTAATAGAATCTAATTTTTAGATTATTTTTTTGCATGCATTTCCATCATAACCTTCCCTCATAACATATATAAATGATATGTGAAGTCTCGTATTATTTAAAATAGTCCCCAATTAAATTTGATTTTTTTGACCGAAACTAGTGTATAATATACTATGATTATTGACTGAAACTTGCATTTTGAAAAGTTTCATAGAATCTAATTTTCAGATGATTTTTTTGCATGGACTTACATCATAACCTTCCCTCTTAACATATATAAATGATATGTGAAGTCTCGTATCATTTCGAACAGTCTCCAATTTAATTTGATTGTTTTGACCGAAACTAGTGTATAATATACTATGATTTTTGACCGAAACTTGCATTTCGAAAAGTTTAATAGAATCTATTTTTTTGATGATTTTTTGCATGAACTTCCATCATAACCTTCTTTCGTAAAATATATAAATTATATTTGAAGGTTCGTAACATTTTGAACAATCCCCGATTTAATTTGATTTTTGATTGAAACTAGTATAAACTAGTGTATAATATATTATGATATTTTGACCGAAACTTGCATTTCACATAGTTTCATAGAATCTAGTTTTCAGATGATTTTTTTTGCCTAGACTTCAATCATAAACTTCCCTCTTAAAATATATAAATGACCTGAAAAGTCTTGTATCATTTGAAATAGTCCCCAATTAAATTTTATTTTTTGACCGAAACTAGTGTATATACTATGATTTTTGGCAGAAACTTGCATTTCAAAAAGTTTCATAGAATCTAGTTTTCGGATGATTTTTTTGAATGGAATTCAATCATAAACTTTCCTCTTAAAATATATAAATGACCTGAAAAGTCTTGTATCATTTGAAATAGTCCCCAATTAAATTTTATTTTGTTGACCGAAACAAGTGTATATATTATGATTTTTGGCAGAAACTTGCATTTCAAAAACTTTCATAGAATCTAATTTTCAGATGATTTTTTTGCATGCACTTCAATCATAACTTTACCTCTTAACATATATAAATGATAAATGAAGTCTCGTATCATTTCAAATAGTCCCCAATTAAATTTGATTCTTTTGACCGAAACTAGTGTATAATATACTATGATTTTTTTACTGAAACTTGCATTTTGAAAAGTTTCATAGAATCTAATTTTCATATGATTTTTTTGCATGGACTTCCATCATAACCTTCCCTCTTAACATATATAATTGATATGTGAAGTATCGTATCATTTCGAACAGTCTCCGATTTAGTATGATTTTTTTTACCGAAACTAGTGTATAATATACTATGATTTTTGATTGAAACTTGCATTTCGAAAAGTTTCATAGAATCTAATTTTTTGATGATTTTTTGCATGGACTTCCATCATAACCTTATCTTGTAAAAATATAAATTATATGTGAGGTTTCGTAACATTTCGAACAGTCCCCGATTGAATTTGATTTTTGACCGAAATTAATATAAACTAGTGTATAATGTATTATGATTTTTTGACCGAAACTTGCATTTCGCATAGTTTCATAGAATCTAGTTTTCAGATGATTTATTTTCATGAACTTTTATCATAACCTTCCCTCTTAAAATATATAAATGCCCTGAAAAGTTTTGTATCATTTCAAATATTCCCCAATTAAATTTTATTTTTTTGACCGAAACTAGTGTATATACAATGATTTTTGACAGAAACTTGCATTTCAAAAAGTTTCATATAATCTAATTTTCAGATGATTTTTTTGCATGGACTTCCATCATAACCTTCCCTATTAAAATATATAAATGACCTGAAAAGTCTTGAATAATTTCAAATAGTCCCCAATTAAATTTTATTTTTTTGACCGAAACTAGTGTATATACTATGATTTTTGACAGAAATTTGTATTTCAAAAAGTTTCACAGAATCTAATTTTCAGATGATTTTTTGCATGCACTTCAATCATAACCTTCCCTCTTAACATATATAAATGATATGGAAGTCTCGTATCATTTCAAATAGTCCCCAATTAAATTTGATTCTTTTGACCGAAACTAGTGTATAATATACTATGATTTTTTACTGAAACATGCATTTTGAAATGTTTCATAGAATCTAATTTTAAGATGATTTTTTTGCATGGACTTCCATCATAACTTTACCTCTTAAAATATATAAATGACCTAAAAAGTCTTGTATAATTTCAAATAGTCCCCAATTATATTTTACTTTTTTGACCGAAACTAGTGTATATACTATGATTTTTGACAGAAACTTGCATTTCAAAAATTTTCGTAGAATCTAATTTTCAGATTATTTTTTTGCATACACTTCCATCATAACCTTCCCTCTGAACATATATAAATGATATGTGAAGTTTCGTATTATTTCAAATAGTCCCCAATTATATTTTATTTTTTTGACCGAAACTAGTATATAATATACTATGATTTTTTACCGAAACTTGCATTTCAAAAAGTTTCATAAGATCTAATTTTCAGTTCTTTTTTTTGCAAGGACTTCCATCATAACATTCCCTCTTAACATATATAAATGATATGTGAAATCTCGTATTATTTCAAATAGTCCCAAATTATATTTGATTTTTTTGACCGAAACTAGTATATAATATACTATGATTTTTGACCGAAACTTGCATTTCAAAAAGTTCCATAGAATCTAATTTTTTGATGATTTTTTGCATGGACTTCCATCATAACCTTCTCTCGTAAAATATATAAATTATATGTGAGGTTTCGTAACATTTCGAACAATCCCCGATTTAATTTGATTTTTGATCGAAACTAGTATAAACTAGTGTATAATATATTATGATTTTTTGACCGAAACTTGCATTTCGCATAGTTTCATAGAATCTAGTTTTCAGATGAGTTTTTTTCATGAACTTCTATCATAACCTTCCCTCTTAAAATATATAAATGACCTGAAAAGTTTTGTATCATTTCAAATAGTCCCCAATTAAATTTTATTTTTTTGACCGAAACTAGTGTATATACTATGATTTTTGACAGAAACTTGCATTTCAAAAAGTTTCATAGAATCTAATTTTCAGATGATTTTTTTGCATGCATTTCCATCATAACCTTCCCTCTTAACATATATAAATGATATGTGATGTCTCGTATTATTTAAAATAGTCCCCAATTAAATTTGATTTTTTTGACCGAAATTAGTGTATAAGATACTATGATTATTGACCGAAACTTGCATTTTGAAAAGTTTCACAGAATCTAATTTTCAGATGATTTTTTTGCATGGACTTCCATCATAACCTTTCCTCTTAGCATATATAAATGATATGTGAAGTCTCGTATCATTTCGAACAGTCTCCAATTTAATTTGATTTTTTTGACCGAAACTAGTGTATAATATACTATGATTTTTGACCGAAACTTGCATTTCGAAAAGTTTAATAAAATCTAATTTTTTGATGGTTTTTGCAATAACTTCCATCATAACCTTCTCTCGTAAAATATATAAATTATATTTGAAGGTTCGTAACATTTCGAACAATCCCCGATTTAATTTGATTTTTGACCAAAACTAGTATAAACTAGTGTATAATATATTATGATATTTTGACTGAAACTTGCATTTCGCATAGTTTCATAGAATCTAGTTTTCAGATGATTTTTTTTGCATGGACTTCAATCATAAACTTCCCTCTTAAAATATATAAATGTCCCGAAAAGCCTTGTATCATTTCAAATAGTCCCCAATTAAATTTTATTTTTTGACCGAAACTAGTGTATATACTATGATTTTTGGCAAAAACTTGCATTTCAAAAAGTTTCATAGAATCTAATTTTCAGATGATTTTGTTTGCATGGACTTCCATCATAACCTTCCCTCTTAAAATATATAAATGACCTGAAAAGTCTTGAATAATTTCAAATAGTCCCCAATTAAATTTTATTTTTTTGACCGAAACTAGTGTATATACTATGATTTTTGACAGAAACTTGCATTTCAAAAAGTTTCATAGAATCTAATTTTCAGATGATTTTTTGCATTCACTTCTATCATAACCTTCCCTCTTAACATATATAAATGATATGTGAAGTCTCGTATCATTTCAAATAGTCCCCAATTAAATTTGATTCTTTTGACCGAAACTAGTGTATAATATACTATGATTTTTTACTGAAACATGCATTTTGAAATGTATCATAGAATCTAATTTTAAGATGATTTTTTTGCATGGACTTCCATCATAACTTTCCCTCTTAAAATATATAAATGACCTAAAAAGTCTTGTATAATTTCAAATAGTCCCCAATTATATTTTACTTTTTTGACCGAAACTAGTGTATATACTATGATTTTTGACAGAAACTTGCATTTCAAAAATTTTCGTAGAATCTAATTTTCAGATTATTTTTTTGCATGCACTTCCATCATAACCTTCCCTCTGAACATATATAAATGATATGTGAAGTCTCGTATTATTTCAAATAGTCCCCAATTAAATTTGAATTTTTTGACTGAAACTAGTGTATAATATACTATGATTATTGACCGAAACATGCATTTTGAAAAGTTTCATAGATTCTAATTTTCAGATGATTTTTTTTTCATGGACTTCCATCATAACCTTCCCTCTTAACATATATGAATGATATGTGAAGTCTCGTATCATTTTGAACAGTCTACGATTTAATTTGGTTTTTTTGACCGAAACTAGTGTATAATATACTATGATTTTTGACAGAAACATGCATTTCGAAAAATTTCATAGAATCTAATTTTCAGCTGATTTTTTGCATGAACTTCCATCATAAACTTCCCTCTTAACATATATAAAAGATATGTGATGTCTCGTATTATTTCAAATAGTTCCCAGTTAAATTTGATATTTTTGTCCAAAACTAGTGTATAATATACTATGATTTTTGACCGAAACTTGCATTTCAAAAAGTTTCATAGAATCAAATTTTCAGACATTTTCATTACATGGACTTCATCATAACCTTCCCTCTTAACATATATAAATGATATGTGAAGTCTCGTATCATTTCAAATAGTCCCCAATTAAATTTTATTTTTTGACCGAAACTAGTGTATAATATACTATGATTTTTGACCGAAACTTGCATTTAAAAAAGTTTCATAGAATCTAATTTTCAGATGATTTTTTTGCAAGGACTTCCATCATAACATTCCCTCTTAACATATATAAATGATATGTGAAGTGTCGTATCATTTCAAATAGTCTCCAATTAAATTTTATTTTTTTGACCGAAACTAGTGTATTATATACTATGATTTTTGACCGAAACTTGCATTTCGAAAAGTTTCATAGAATCTAATTTTTGGATGATTTTTTGCATGAAATTCCATCATAACCTTCCCTCGTAAAATATATAAATGATTTGTGAGGTTTCGTATAATTTCGAACATACCCCGATTTAATTTGATTTTTGACCGAAACTAGTATAAACTAGTGTATAATATATTATGATTTTTTGACCGAAACTTGCATTTCGTAAAGTTTCATAGAATCTTGTTTTCAAATAATTTTTTTGCTTGGACTTCCATCATAACCTTTCCTCTTAAAATATAAAAATGACCTGAAAAGTCTTGTATCATTTCAAATAGTCCCCAATTAAAGTTTATTTTTTGACTGAAACTAGTGTATATACTATGATTTTTGACAGAAACTTGCATTTCAAAAAGTTTCATAGAATCTAATTTTCAGAAGATTTTTTTTGCATGCACTTCTATCATAACCTTCCCTCTTAACATATATAAATGATATGTGAAATCTCGTATTATTTCAAATAGTCCCAAATTATATTTTATTTTTTTGACCGAAACTAATATATAATATACTATGATTTTTGACCGAAACTTGCATTTCAAAAGGTTTCATAAGATCTAATTTTCAGTTGTTTTTTTTGCATGGACTTCCATCATAACATTCCCTCTTAACATATATAAATGATATGTGAAGTCTCGTATCATTTCGAAAAGTCTCCGATTTAATTTGATTTTTTTGACCGAAACTTGCATTTCGAAAAGTTTCATAGAATCTTAGTTTTTGATGATTTTTTGCATGGACTTCCATCATAACCTTCTCTCGTAAAATATATAAATTATATGTGAGGTTTCGTAACATTTCGAACAGTCCCCGATTTAATTTGATTTTTGACCGAAACTAGTATAAACTAGCGTATAATATATTATGATTTTTTGACCGAAACTTGCATTTCGCATAGTTTCATAGAATCTAGTTTTCAGATGAGTTTTTTTCATGAACTTCTATCATAACCTTCCCTCTTAAAATATATAAATGACCTGAAAAGTTTTGTATCATTTCAAATAGTCCCCAATTAAATTTTATTTTTTTGACCGAAACTAGTGTATATACTATGATTTTTGACAGAAACTTGCATTTCAAAAAGTTTCATAGAATCTAATTTTCAGATGATTTTTTTGCATGCATTTCCATCATAACCTTCCCTCTTAACATATATAAATGATATGTGATGTCTCGTATTATTTAAAATAGTCCCCAATTAAATTTGATTTTTTTGACCGAAATTAGTGTATAAGATACTATGATTATAGACCGAAACTTGCATTTTGAAAAGTTTCATAGAATCTAATTTTTAGATGATTTTTTTGCATGGACTTCCATCATAACCTTTCCTCTTAACATATATAAATGATATGTGAAGTCTCGTATCATTTCAAACAGTCTCCAATTTAATTTGATTTTTTTGACCGAAACTAGTGTATAATATACTATGATTTTTGACCGAAACTTCCATTTCGAAAAGTTTAATAGAATCTAATTTTTTGATGTTTTTTGCATGAACTTCCATCATAACTTTCTCTCGTAAAATATATAAATTATATTTGAAGGTTCGTAACATTTCGAACAATCCCCGATTTAATTTGATTTTTGACCAAAACTAGTATAAACTAGTGTATAATATATTATGATATTTTGACCGAAACTTGCATTTCGCATAGTTTCATAGAATCTAGTTTTCAGATGATTTTTTGCATGGACTTCAATCATAAACTTCCCTCTTAAAATATATAAATGACCAGAAAAGTCTTGTATTATTTCAAATAGTCCCCAATTAAATTTTAGTTTTTTGACCGAAACTAGTGTATATTCTATGATTTTTGACAGAAACATGCATTTCAATAAGTTTCATAGAATCTAATTTTCAGATGATTTTTTTGCATGCACTTCCATCATAAACTTCCCTCTTAACATATATAACTGATATGTGATGTCTCGTATTATTTCAAATAGTTCCCAGTTAAATTTGATATTTTTGTCCGAAACCAGTGTATAATATACTATGATTTTTGACCGAAACATGCATTTCAAAAAGTTTCATAGAATCAAATTTTCAGACATTTTCATTGCATGGACTTCATCATAAACTTCCCTCTTAACATATATAAATGATATGTGAAGTCTCGTATCATTTCAAATAGTCCCCAATTAAATTTTATTTTTTGACCGAAACTAGTGTATAATATACTATGATTTTTGACCGAATTTTGCATTTAAAAAAGTTTCATAGAATCTAATTTTCAGATGATTTTTTTGCAAGGACTTCCATCATAACATTCCCTCTTAACGTATATAAATGATATGTGAAGTGTCGTATCATTTCAAATAGTCTCCAATTAAATTTTATTTTTTTGACCGAAACTAGTGTATTATATACTATGATTTTTGACCGAAACTTGCATTTCGAAAAGTTTCATAGAATCTAATTTTTGGATGATTTTTTGCATGAAATTCCATCATAACCTTCCCTCGTAAAATATATAAATGATTTGTGAGGTTTCGTATTCGAATATACCCCGATTTAATTTGATTTTTGACCGAAACTAGTATAAACTAGTGTATAATATATTATGATTTTTTGACCGAAACTTGCATCTCGTAAAGTTTCATAGAATCTTGTTTTCAAATAATTTTTTTGCTTGGACTTCCATCATAACCTTCCCTCTTAAAATATAAAAATGACCTGAAAAGTCTTGTATCATTTCAAATAGTCCCCAATTAAATTTTATTTTTTGACTGAAACTAGTGTATATACTATGATTTTTGACAGAAACTTGCATTTCAAAAAGTTTCATAGAATCTAATTTTCAGATGATTTTTTTTGCATGCACTTCCATCATAACCTTCCCTCTTAACATATATAAACGATATGTGAAATCTTGTATTATTTCAAATAGTCCCAAATTATATTTTATTTTTTTGACCGAAACTAGTATATAATATACTATGATTTTTGACCGAAACTTGCATTTCAAAAAGTTTCATAAGATCTAATTTTCAGTTGTTTTTTTGCATGGACTTCCA
This sequence comes from Lathyrus aphaca, assembly GCA_963966055.1. Taxonomy (NCBI): domain Eukaryota; kingdom Viridiplantae; phylum Streptophyta; class Magnoliopsida; order Fabales; family Fabaceae; genus Lathyrus; species Lathyrus aphaca. The sequence goes on along the minus strand of OZ014524.1, from coordinate 118,759,051 downwards.
TCATAACATTCCCTCTTAACATATATAAATGATATGTGAAGTCTCGTATCATTTCGAAAAGTCTCCGATTTAATTTGATTTTTTTGACCGAAACTTGCATTTCGAAAAGTTTCATAGAATCTAATTTTTTGATGATTTTTTGCATGGACTTCCATCATAACCTTCTCTCGTAAAATATATAAAATATATGTGAGGTTTCGTAACATTTCGAACAGTCCCCGATTTAATTTGATTTTTAACAGAAACTAGTATAAACTAGCGTATAATATATTATGATTTTTTGACCGAAACTTGCATTTCGCATATTTTCATAGAATCTAGTTTTCAGATGAGTTTTTTTCATGAACTTCTATCATAACCTTCCCTCTTAAAATATATAAATGACCTGAAAAGTTTTGTATCATTTGAAATAGTCCCCAATTAAATTTTATTTTTTTGACCGAAACTAGTGTATATACTATGATTTTTGACAGAAACTTGCATTTCAAAAAGTTTCATAGAATCTAATTTTCAGATGATTTTTTTGCATGCATTTCCATCATAACCTTCCCTCTTAACATATATAAATGATATGTGATGTCTCGTATTATTTAAAATAGTCCCCAATTAAATTTGATTTTTTTGACCGAAATTAGTGCATAAGATACTATGATTATTGACCGAAACTTGCATTTTGAAAAGTTTCATAGAATCTAATTTTCAGATGATTTTTTTGCATGGACTTCCATCATAACCTTTCCTCTTAACATATATAAATGATATGTGAAGTCTCGTATCATTTCGAACAGTCTCCAATTTAATTTGATTTTTTTGACCGAAACTAGTGTATAATATACTATGATTTTTGACCGAAACTTGCATTTCGAAAAGTTTAATAGAATCTAATTTTTTGATGTTTTTTGCATGAACTTCCATCATAACCTTCTCTCGTAAAATATATAAATTATATTTGAAGGTTCGTAACATTTCGAACAATCCCCGATTTAATTTGATTTTTGACAAAAACTAGTATATACTAGTGTATAATATATTATGATATTTTGACCGAAACTTGCATTTCGCATAGTTTCATAGAATCTAGTTTTCAGATGATTTTTTTGCATGGACTTAAATCATAAACTTCCCTCTTAAAATATATAAATGACCTGAAAAGTCTTGTATCATTTCAAATAGTCCCCAATTAAATTTTATTTTTTGACCGAAACTAGTGTATATACTATGATTTTTGGCAGAAACTTGCATTTCAAAAAGTTTCATAGAATCTAATTTTCAGATGATTTTGTTTGCATGGACTTCCATCATAACCTTCCCTCTTAAAATATATAAATGACCTGAAAAGTCTTGAATAATTTCAAATAGTCCCCAATTGAATTTTATTTTTTTGACCGAAACTAGTGTATATACTATGATTTTTGACATAAATTTGCATTTCAAAAAGTTTCATAGAATCTAATTTTCAGATGATTTTTTGCATGAACTTCCATCATAACCTTCCCTCTTAACATATATAAATGATATGTGAAGTCTCGTATCATTTAAAATAGTCCCCAATTAAATTTGATTCTTTTGACCGAAACTAGTGTATAATATACTATGATTTTTTTACTGAAACATGCATTTTGAAATGTATCATAGAGTCTAATTTTAAGATGATTTTTGTGCATGGACTTCCATCATAACTTTCCCTCTTAAAATATATAAATGACCTAAAAAGTCTTGTATAATTTCAAATAGTCCCCAATTATATTTTACTTTTTTGACCGAAACTAGTGTATATACTATGATTTTTGACAGAAACTTGCATTTCAAAAATTTTCGTAGAATCTAATTTTCAGATTATTTTTTTGCATGCATTTCCATCATAACCTTCCCTCTGAACATATATAAATGATATGTGATGTCTCGTATTATTTCAAATAGTCCACAATTAAATTTGATTTTTTTGACCGAAACTAGTGTATAATATACTATGATTATTGACCGAAACTTGCATTTTGAAAAGTTTCATAGAATCTAATTTTTAGATGATTTTTTTGCATGGACTTCCATCATAACCTTTCCTCTTAACATATATGAATGATATGTGAAGTCTCGGATCATTTTGAACAGTCTACGATTTAATTTGGTTTTTTTGACCGAAATTAGTGTATAATATACTATGATTTTTGACCGAAACTTGCATTTCGAAAAGTTTAATAGAATCTAATTTTTTGATGATTTTTGCATGAACTTCCATCATAACTTTCTCTCGTAAAATATATAAATTATATTTGAAGGTTCGTAACATTTCGAACAATCCCCGATTTAATTTGATTTTTGACCAAAACTAGTATAAACTAGTGTATAATATATTATGATATTTTGACCGAAACTTGCATTTCGCATAGTTTCATAGAATCTAGTTTTCAGATGATTTTTTGCATGGACTTCAATCATAAACTTCCCTCTTAAAATATATAAATGACCAGAAAAGTCTTGTATTATTTCAAATAGTCCCCAATTAAATTTTAGTTTTTTGACCGAAACTAGTGTATATTCTATGATTTTTGACAGAAACATGCATTTCAATAAGTTTCATAGAATCTAATTTTCAGATGATTTTTTTGCATGCACTTCCATCATAAACTTCCCTCTTAACATATATAACTGATATGTGATGTCTCGTATTATTTCAAATAGTTCCCAGTTAAATTTGATATTTTTGTCCGAAACCAGTGTATAATATACTATGATTTTTGACCGAAACATGCATTTCAAAAAGTTTCATAGAATCAAATTTTCAGACATTTTCATTGCATGGATTTCATCATAAACTTCCCTCTTAACATATATAAATGATATGTGAAGTCTCGTATCATTTCAAATAGTCCCCAATTAAATTTTATTTTTTGACCGAAACTAGTGTATAATATACTATGATTTTTGACCGAATTTTGCATTTAAAAAAGTTTCATAGAATCTAATTTTCAGATGATTTTTTTGCAAGGACTTCCATCATAACATTCCCTCTTAACGTATATAAATGATATGTGAAGTGTCGTATCATTTCAAATAGTCTCCAATTAAATTTTATTTTTTTGACCGAAACTAGTGTATTATATACTATGATTTTTGACCGAAACTTGCATTTCGAAAAGTTTCATAGAATCTAATTTTTGGATGATTTTTTGCATGAAATTCCATCATAACCTTCCCTCGTAAAATATATAAATGATTTGTGAGGTTTCGTATTCGAATATACCCCGATTTAATTTGATTTTTGACCGAAACTAGTATAAACTAGTGTATAATATATTATGATTTTTTGACCGAAACTTGCATCTCGTAAAGTTTCATAGAATCTTGTTTTCAAATAATTTTTTTGCTTGGACTTCCATCATAACCTTCCCTCTTAAAATATAAAAATGACCTGAAAAGTCTTGTATCATTTCAAATAGTCCCCAATTAAATTTTATTTTTTGACTGAAACTAGTGTATATACTATGATTTTTGACAGAAACTTGCATTTCAAAAAGTTTCATAGAATCTAATTTTCAGATGATTTTTTTTGCATGCACTTCCATCATAACCTTCCCTCTTAACATATATAAACGATATGTGAAATCTTGTATTATTTCAAATAGTCCCAAATTATATTTTATTTTTTTGACCGAAACTAGTATATAATATACTATGATTTTTGACCGAAACTTGCATTTCAAAAAGTTTCATAAGATCTAATTTTCAGTTGTTTTTTTGCATGGACTTCCATCATAACATTCCCTCTTAACATATATAAATGATATGTGAAGTCTCGTATCATTTCGAAAAGTCTCCGATTTAATTTGATTTTTTTGACCGAAACTTGCATTTCGAAAAGTTTCATAGAATCTAATTTTTTGATGATTTTTTGCATGGACTTCCATCATAACCTTCTCTCGTAAAATATATAAAATATATGTGAGGTTTCGTAACATTTCGAACAGTCCCCGATTTAATTTGATTTTTAACAGAAACTAGTATAAACTAGCGTATAATATATTATGATTTTTTGACCGAAACTTGCATTTCGCATATTTTCATAGAATCTAGTTTTCAGATGAGTTTTTTTCATGAACTTCTATCATAACCTTCCCTCTTAAAATATATAAATGACCTGAAAAGTTTTGTATCATTTGAAATAGTCCCCAATTAAATTTTATTTTTTTGACCGAAACTAGTGTATATACTATGATTTTTGACAGAAACTTGCATTTCAAAAAGTTTCATAGAATCTAATTTTCAGATGATTTTTTTGCATGCATTTCCATCATAACCTTCCCTCTTAACATATATAAATGATATGTGATGTCTCGTATTATTTAAAATAGTCCCCAATTAAATTTGATTTTTTTGACCGAAATTAGTGCATAAGATACTATGATTATTGACCGAAACTTGCATTTTGAAAAGTTTCATAGAATCTAATTTTCAGATGATTTTTTTGCATGGACTTCCATCATAACCTTTCCTCTTAACATATATAAATGATATGTGAAGTCTCGTATCATTTCGAACAGTCTCCAATTTAATTTGATTTTTTTGACCGAAACTAGTGTATAATATACTATGATTTTTGACCGAAACTTGCATTTCGAAAAGTTTAATAGAATCTAATTTTTTGATGTTTTTTGCATGAACTTCCATCATAACCTTCTCTCGTAAAATATATAAATTATATTTGAAGGTTCGTAACATTTCGAACAATCCCCGATTTAATTTGATTTTTGACAAAAACTAGTATATACTAGTGTATAATATATTATGATATTTTGACCGAAACTTGCATTTCGCATAGTTTCATAGAATCTAGTTTTCAGATGATTTTTTTGCATGGACTTAAATCATAAACTTCCCTCTTAAAATATATAAATGACCTGAAAAGTCTTGTATCATTTCAAATAGTCCCCAATTAAATTTTATTTTTTGACCGAAACTAGTGTATATACTATGATTTTTGGCAGAAACTTGCATTTCAAAAAGTTTCATAGAATCTAATTTTCAGATGATTTTGTTTGCATGGACTTCCATCATAACCTTCCCTCTTAAAATATATAAATGACCTGAAAAGTCTTGAATAATTTCAAATAGTCCCCAATTGAATTTTATTTTTTTGACCGAAACTAGTGTATATACTATGATTTTTGACATAAATTTGCATTTCAAAAAGTTTCATAGAATCTAATTTTCAGATGATTTTTTGCATGAACTTCCATCATAACCTTCCCTCTTAACATATATAAATGATATGTGAAGTCTCGTATCATTTAAAATAGTCCCCAATTAAATTTGATTCTTTTGACCGAAACTAGTGTATAATATACTATGATTTTTTTACTGAAACATGCATTTTGAAATGTATCATAGAGTCTAATTTTAAGATGATTTTTGTGCATGGACTTCCATCATAACTTTCCCTCTTAAAATATATAAATGACCTAAAAAGTCTTGTATAATTTCAAATAGTCCCCAATTATATTTTACTTTTTTGACCGAAACTAGTGTATATACTATGATTTTTGACAGAAACTTGCATTTCAAAAATTTTCGTAGAATCTAATTTTCAGATTATTTTTTTGCATGCATTTCCATCATAACCTTCCCTCTGAACATATATAAATGATATGTGATGTCTCGTATTATTTCAAATAGTCCACAATTAAATTTGATTTTTTTGACCGAAACTAGTGTATAATATACTATGATTATTGACCGAAACTTGCATTTTGAAAAGTTTCATAGAATCTAATTTTCAGAAGATTTTTTTGCATGGACTTCCATCATAACCTTCCCTCTTAACATATATGAATGATATGTGAAGTCTCGGATCATTTTGAACAGTCTACGATTTAATTTGGTTTTTTTGACCGAAATTAGTGTATAATATACTATGATTTTTGATCGAAACTTGCATTTCGAAAAGTTTAATAGAATCTAATTTTTTGATGTTTTTTGCATGAACTTCCATCATAACTTTCTCTCGTAAAATATATAAATTATATTTGAAGGTTTGTAACATTTCGAACAATCCCCGATTTAATTTGATTTTTGACCAAAACTAGTATAAACTAGTGTATAATATATTATGATATTTTGACCGAAACTTGCATTTCGCATAGTTTCATAGAATCTAGTTTTCAGATGATTTTTTGCATGGACTTCAATCATAAACTTCCCTCTTAAAATATATAAATGACCTGAAAAGTCTTGTATTATTTCAAATAGTCCCCAATTAAATTTTAGTTTTTTGACCGAAACTAGTGTATATTCTATGATTTTTGACAGAAACATGCATTTCAATAAGTTTCATAGAATCTAATTTTCAGATGATTTTTTTGCATGCACTTCCATCATAAACTTCCCTCTTAACATATATAACTGATATGTGATGTCTCGTATTATTTCAAATAGTTCCCAGTTAAATTTGATATTTTTGTCCGAAACCAGTGTATAATATACTATGATTTTTGACCGAAACATGCATTTCAAAAAGTTTCATAGAATCAAATTTTCAGACATTTTCATTGCATGGACTTCATCATAACCTTCCCTCTTAACATATATAAATGATATGTGAAGTCTCGTATCATTTCAAATAGTCCCCAATTAAATTTTATTTTTTGACCGAAACTAGTGTATAATATACTATGATTTTTGACCGAAACTTGCATTTAAAAAAGTTTCATAGAATCTAATTTTCAGATGATTTTTTTGCAAGGACTTCCATCATAACATTCCCTCTTAACATATATAAATGATATGTGAAGTGTCGTATCATTTCAAATAGTCTCCAATTAAATTTTATTTTTTTGACCGAAACTAGTGTATTATATACTATGATTTTTGACCGAAACTTGCATTTCGAAAAGTTTCATAGAATCTAATTTTTGGATGATTTTTTGCATGAAATTCCATAATAACCTTCCCTCGTAAAATATATAAATGATTTGTGAGGTTTCGTATAATTTCGAACATACCCCGATTTAATTTGATTTTTGACCGAAACTAGTATAAACTAGTGTATAATATATTATGATTTTTTGACCGAAACTTGCATTTCGTAAAGTTTCATAAAATCTTGTTTTCAAATAATTTTTTTGCTTGGACTTCCATCATAACCTTCCCTCTTAAAATATAAAAATGACCTGAAAAGTCTTGTATCATTTCAAATAGTCCCCAATTAAATTTTATTTTTTGACTGAAACTAGTGTATATACTATGATTTTTGACAGAAACTTGCATTTCAAAATGTTTCATAGAATCTAATTTTCAGATGATTTTTTTTGCATGCACTTCCATCACAACCTTCCCTCTTAACATATATAAATGATATGTGAAATCTCGTATTATTTCAAATAGTCCCAAATTATATTTTATTTTTTTGACCGAAACTAGTATATAATATACTATGATTTTTGACCGAAACTTGCATTTCAAAAAGTTTCATAAGATCTAATTTTCAGTTGTTTTTTTTGCATGGACTTCCATCATAACATTCCCTCTTAACATATATAAATGATATGTGAAGTCTCGTATCATTTCGAAAAGTCTCCGATTTAATTTGATTTTTTTGATCGAAACTTGCATTTCGAAAAGTTTCATAGAATCTAATTTTTTGATGATTTTTTGCATGGACTTCCATCATAACCTTCTCTCGTAAAATATATAAATTATATGTGAGGTTTCGTAACATTTCGAACAGTCCCTGATTTAATTTGATTTTTAACAGAAACTAGTATAAACTAGCGTATAATATATTATGATTTTTTGACCAAAACTTGCATTTCGCATAGTTTCATAGAATCTAGTTTTCAGATGAGTTTTTTTCATGAACTTCCATCATAACCTTCCCTCTTAAAATATATAAATGACCTGAAAAGTTTTGTATCATTTCAAATAGTCCCCAATTAAATTTTATTTTTTTGACCGAAACTAGTGTATATACTATGATTTTTAACAGAAACTTGCATTTCAAAAAGTTTCATAGAATCTAATTTTCAGATGATTTTTTTGCATGCATTTCCATCATAACCTTCCCTCTTAACATATATAAATGATATGTGATGTCTCGTATTATTTAAAATAGTCCCCAATTAAATTTGATTTTTTTGACCGAAATTAGTGCATAAGATACTATGATTATTGACCGAATCTTGCATTTTGAAAAGTTTCATAGAATCTAATTTTTAGATGATTTTTTTGCATGGACTTCCATCATAACCTTTCCTCTTAACATATATAAATGATATGTGAAGTCTCGTATCATTTCGAACAGTCTCCAATTTAATTTGATTTTTTTGACCGAAACTAGTGTATAATATACTATGATTTTTGACCGAAACTTGCATTTCGAAAAGTTTAATAGAATCTAATTTTTTGATGTTTTTTGCATGAACTTCCATCATAACCTTCTCTCGTAAAATATATAAATTATATTTGAAGGTTCGTAACATTTCGAACAATCCCCGATTTAATTTGATTTTTGACCAAAACTAGTATAAACTAGTGTATAATATATTATGATATTTTGACCGAAACTTGCATTTCGCATAGTTTCATAGAATCTAGTTTTCAGATGATTTTTTTGCATGGACTTAAATCATAAACTTCCCTCTTAAAATATATAAATGACCTGAAAAGTCTTGTATCATTTCAAATAGTCCCCAATTAAATTTTATTTTTTGACCGAAACTAGTGTATATACTATGATTTTTGGCAGAAACTTGCATTTCAAAAAGTTTCATAGAATCTAATTTTCAGATGATTTTGTTTGCATGGACTTCCATCATAACCTTCCCTCTTAAAATATATAAATGACCTGAAAAGTCTTGAATAATTTCAAATAGTCCCCAATTAAATTTTATTTTTTTGACCGAAACTAGTGTATATACTATGATTTTTGACATAAATTTACATTTCAAAAAGTTTCATAGAATCTAATTTTCAGATGATTTTTTGCATGAACTTCCATCATAACCTTCCCTCTTAACATATATAAATGATATGTGAAGTCTCGTATCATTTTAAATAGTCCCCAATTAAATTTGATTCTTTTGACCGAAACTAGTGTATAATATACTATGATTATTAACTGAAACATGCATTTTGAAATGTATCATAGAGTCTAATTTTAAGATGATTTTTGTGCATGGACTTCCATCATAACTTTCCCTCTTAAAATATATAAATGACCTAAAAAGTCTTGTATAATTTCAAATAGTCCCCAATTATATTTTACTTTTTTGACCGAAACTAGTGTATATACTATGATTTTTGACAGAAACTTGCATTTCAAAATTTTTCGTAGAATCTAATTTTCAGATTATTTTTTTGCATACACTTCCATCATAACCTTCCCTCTGAACATATATGAATGATATGTGAAGTCTCGTATTATTTCAAATAGTCCACAATTAAATTTGATTTTTTTGACCGAAACTAGTGTATAATATACTATGATTATTGACCGAAACTTGCATTTTGAAAAGTTTCATAGATTCTAATTTTCAGAAGATTTTTTTTCATGGAATTCCATCATAACCTTCCCTCTTAACATATATGAATGATATGTGAAGTCTCGTATCATTTTGAACAGTCTACGATTTAATTTGGTTTTTTTGACCGAAATTAGTGTATAATATACTATGATTTTTGATCGAAACTTGCATTGCGAAAAGTTTAATAGAATCTAATTTTTTGATGTTTTTTGCATGAACTTCCATCATAACTTTCTCTCGTAAAATATATAAATTATATTTGAAGATTTGTAACATTTCGAACAATCCCCGATTTAATTTGATTTTTGACCAAAACTAGTATAAACTAGTGTATAATATATTATGATATTTTGACCGAAACTTGCATTTCGCATAGTTTCATAGAATCTAGTTTTCAGATGATTTTTTGCATGGACTTCAATCATAAACTTCCCTCTTAAAATATATAAATGACCTGAAAAGTCTTGTATTATTTCAAATAGTCCCCAATTAAATTTTAGTTTTTTGACCGAAACTAGTGTATATTCTATGATTTTTGACAGAAACATGCATTTCAAAAAGTTTCATAGAATCTAATTTTCAGATGATTTTTTTGCATGCACTTCCATCATAAACTTCCCTCTTAACATATATAAATGATATGTGATGTCTCGTATTATTTCAAATAGTTCCCAGTTAAATTTGATATTTTTGTCCGAAACTAGTGTATAATATACTATGATTTTTGACCGAAACATGCATTTCAAAAAGTTTCATAGAATCAAATTTTCAGATATTTTCATTGCATGGACTTCATCATAACCTTCCCTCTTAACATATATAAATGATATGTGAAGTCTCGTATCATTTCAAATAGTCCCCAATTAAATTTTATTTTCTGACCGAAACTAGTGTATAATATACTATGATTTTTGACCGAAACTTGCATTTAAAAAAGTTTCATAGAATCTAATTTTCAGATGATTTTTTTTGCAAGGACTTCCATCATAACATTCCCTCTTAACATATATAAATGATATGTGAAGTGTCGTATCATTTCAAATAGTCTCCAATTAAATTTTATTTTTTTTGACCGAAACTAGTGTATTATATACTATGATTTTTGACCGAAACTTGCATTTCGAAAAGTTTCATAGAATCTAATTTTTGGATGATTTTTTGCATGAAATTCCATAATAACCTTCCCTCGTAAAATATATAAATGATTTGTGTGGTTTCGTATAATTTCGAACATACCCCGATTTAATTTGATTTTTGACCGAAACTAGTATAAACTAGTGTATAATATATTATGATTTTTTGACCGAAACTTGCATCTCGTAAAGTTTCATAGAATCTTGTTTTCAAATAATTTTTTTGCTTGGACTTCCATCATAACCTTCCCTCTTAAAATATAAAAATGACCTGAAAAGTCTTGTATCATTTCAAATAGTCCCCAATTAAATTTTATTTTTTGACTGAAACTAGTGTATATACTATGATTTTTGACAGAAACTTGCATTTCAAAAAGTTTCATAGAATCTAATTTTCAGATGATTTTTTTTGCATGCACTTCCATCATAACCTTCCCTCTTAACATATATAAACGATATGTGAAATCTTGTATTATTTCAAATAGTCCCAAATTATATTTTATTTTTTTGACCGAAACTAGTATATAATATACTATGATTTTTGACCGAAACTTGCATTTCAAAAAGTTTCATAAGATCTAATTTTCAGTTGTTTTTTTGCATGGACTTCCATCATAACATTCCCTCTTAACATATATAAATGATATGTGAAGTCTCGTATCATTTCGAAAAGTCTCCGATTTAATTTGATTTTTTTGACCGAAACTTGCATTTCGAAAAGTTTCATAGAATCTAATTTTTTGATGATTTTTTGCATGGACTTCCATCATAACCTTCTCTCGTAAAATATATAAAATATATGTGAGGTTTCGTAACATTTCGAACAGTCCCCGATTTAATTTGATTTTTAACAGAAACTAGTATAAACTAGCGTATAATATATTATGATTTTTTGACCGAAACTTGCATTTCGCATATTTTCATAGAATCTAGTTTTCAGATGAGTTTTTTTCATGAACTTCTATCATAACCTTCCCTCTTAAAATATATAAATGACCTGAAAAGTTTTGTATCATTTGAAATAGTCCCCAATTAAATTTTATTTTTTTGACCGAAACTAGTGTATATACTATGATTTTTGACAGAAACTTGCATTTCAAAAAGTTTCATAGAATCTAATTTTCAGATGATTTTTTTGCATGCATTTCCATCATAACCTTCCCTCTTAACATATATAAATGATATGTGATGTCTCGTATTATTTAAAATAGTCCCCAATTAAATTTGATTTTTTTGACCGAAATTAGTGCATAAGATACTATGATTATTGACCGAAACTTGCATTTTGAAAAGTTTCATAGAATCTAATTTTCAGATGATTTTTTTGCATGGACTTCCATCATAACCTTTCCTCTTAACATATATAAATGATATGTGAAGTCTCGTATCATTTCGAACAGTCTCCAATTTAATTTGATTTTTTTGACCGAAACTAGTGTATAATATACTATGATTTTTGACCGAAACTTGCATTTCGAAAAGTTTAATAGAATCTAATTTTTTGATGTTTTTTGCATGAACTTCCATCATAACCTTCTCTCGTAAAATATATAAATTATATTTGAAGGTTCGTAACATTTCGAACAATCCCCGATTTAATTTGATTTTTGACCAAAACTAGTATAAACTAGTGTATAATATAGTATGATATTTTGACCGAAACTTGCATTTCGCATAGTTTCATAGAATCTAGTTTTCAGATGATTTTTTTGCTTGGACTTAAATCATAAACTTCCCTCTTAAAATATATAAATGACCTGAAAAGTCTTGTATCATTTCAAATAGTCCCCAATTAAATTTTATTTTTTGACCGAAACTAGTTTATATACTATGATTTTTGGCAGAAACTTGCATTTCAAAAAGTTTCATAGAATCTAATTTTCAGATGATTTTGTTTGCATGGACTTCCATCATAACCTTCCCTCTTAAAATATATAAATGACCTGAAAAGTCTTGAATAATTTCAAATAGTCCCCAATTGAATTTTATTTTTTTGACCGAAACTAGTGTATATACTATGATTTTTGACATAAATTTGCATTTCAAAAAGTTTCATAGAATCTAATTTTCAGATGATTTTTTGCATGAACTTCCATCATAACCTTCCCTCTTAACATATATAAATGATATGTGAAGTCTCGTATCATTTCAAATAGTCCCCAATTAAATTTGATTCTTTTGACCGAAACTAGTGTATAATATACTATGATTTTTTTACTGAAACATGCATTATGAAATGTATCATAGAGTCTAATTTTAAGATGATTTTTGTGCATGGACTTCCATCATAACTTTCCCTCTTAAAATATATAAATGACCTAAAAAGTCTTGTATAATTTCAAATAGTCCCCAATTATATTTTACTTTTTTGACCTAAACTAGTGTATATACTATGATTTTTGACAGAAACTTGCATTTCAAAAATTTTCGTAGAATCTAATTTTCAGATTATTTTTTTGCATGCATTTCCATCATAACCTTCCCTCTGAACATATATAAATGATATGTGATGTCTCGTATTATTTCAAATAGTCCACAATTAAATTTGATTTTTTTGACCGAAACTAGTGTATAATATACTATGATTATTGACCGAAACTTGCATTTTGAAAAGTTTCATAGAATCTAATTTTTAGATGATTTTTTTGCATGGACTTCCATCATAACCTTCCCTCTTAACATATATGAATGATATGTGAAGTCTCGGATCATTTTGAACAGTCTACGATTTAATTTGGTTTTTTTGACCGAAATTAGTGTATAATATACTATGATTTTTGACCGAAACTTGCATTTCGAAAAGTTTAATAGAATCTAATTTTTTGATGTTTTTTGCATGAACTTCCATCATAACTTTCTCTCGTAAAATATATAAATTATATTTGAAGGTTCGTAACATTTCGAACAATCCCCGATTTAATTTGATTTTTGACCAAAACTAGTATAAACTAGTGTATAATATATTATGATATTTTGACCGAAACTTGCATTTCGCATAGTTTCATAGAATCTAGTTTTCAGATGATTTTTTGCATGGACTTCAATCATAAACTTCCCTCTTAAAATATATAAATGACCAGAAAAGTCTTGTATTATTTCAAATAGTCCCCAATTAAATTTTAGTTTTTTGACCGAAACTAGTGTATATTCTATGATTTTTGACAGAAACATGCATTTCAATAAGTTTCATAGAATCTAATTTTCAGATGATTTTTTTGCATGCACTTCCATCATAAACTTCCCTCTTAACATATATAACTGATATGTGATGTCTCGTATTATTTCAAATAGTTCCCAGTTAAATTTGATATTTTTGTCCGAAACCAGTGTATAATATACTATGATTTTTGACCGAAACATGCATTTCAAAAAGTTTCATAGAATCAAATTTTCAGACATTTTCATTGCATGGACTTCATCATAAACTTCCCTCTTAACATATATAAATGATATGTGAAGTCTCGTATCATTTCAAATAGTCCCCAATTAAATTTTATTTTTTGACCGAAACTAGTGTATAATATACTATGATTTTTGACCGAATTTTGCATTTAAAAAAGTTTCATAGAATCTAATTTTCAGATGATTTTTTTGCAAGGAATTCCATCATAACATTCCCTCTTAACGTATATAAATGATATGTGAAGTGTCGTATCATTTCAAATAGTCTCCAATTAAATTTTATTTTTTTGACCGAAACTAGTGTATTATATACTATGATTTTTGACCGAAACTTGCATTTCGAAAAGTTTCATAGAATCTAATTTTTGGATGATTTTTTGCATGAAATTCCATCATAACCTTCCCTCGTAAAATATATAAATGATTTGTGAGGTTTCGTATTCGAATATACCCCGATTTAATTTGATTTTTGACCGAAACTAGTATAAACTAGTGTATAATATATTATGATTTTTTGACCGAAACTTGCATCTCGTAAAGTTTCATAGAATCTTGTTTTCAAATAATTTTTTTGCTTGGACTTCCATCATAACCTTCCCTCTTAAAATATAAAAATGACCTGAAAAGTCTTGTATCATTTCAAATAGTCCCCAATTAAATTTTCTTTTTTGACTGAAACTAGTGTATATACTATGATTTTTGACAGAAACTTGCATTTCAAAAAGTTTCATAGAATCTAATTTTCAGATGATTTTTTTTGCATGCACTTCCATCATAACCTTCCCTCTTAACATATATAAACGATATGTGAAATCTTGTATTATTTCAAATAGTCCCAAATTATATTTTATTTTTTTGACCGAAACTAGTATATAATATACTATGATTTTTGACCGAAACTTGCATTTCAAAAAGTTTCATAAGATCTAATTTTCAGTTGTTTTTTTGCATGGACTTCCATCATAACATTCCCTCTTAACATATATAAATGATATGTGAAGTCTCGTATCATTTCGAAAAGTCTCCGATTTAATTTGATTTTTTTGACCGAAACTTGCATTTCGAAAAGTTTCATAGAATCTAATTTTTTGATGATTTTTTGCATGGACTTCCATCATAACCTTCTCTCGTAAAATATATAAAATATATGTGAGGTTTCGTAACATTTCGAACAGTCCCCGATTTAATTTGATTTTTAACAGAAACTAGTATAAACTAGCGTATAATATATTATGATTTTTTGACCGAAACTTGCATTTCGCATATTTTCATAGAATCTAGTTTTCAGATGAGTTTTTTTCATGAACTTCTATCATAACCTTCCCTCTTAAAATATATAAATGACCTGAAAAGTGTTGTATCATTTGAAATAGTCCCCAATTAAATTTTATTTTTTTGACCGAAACTAGTGTATATACTATGATTTTTGACAGAAACTTGCATTTCAAAAAGTTTCATAGAATCTAATTTTCAGATGATTTTTTTGCATGCATTTCCATCATAACCTTCCCTCTTAACATATATAAATGATATGTGATGTCTCGTATTATTTAAAATAGTCCCCAATTAAATTTGATTTTTTTGACCGAAATTAGTGCATAAGATACTATGATTATTGACCGAAACTTGCATTTTGAAAAGTTTCATAGAATCTAATTTTCAGATGATTTTTTTGCATGGACTTCCATCATAACCTTTCCTCTTAACATATATAAATGATATGTGAAGTCTCGTATCATTTCGAACAGTCTCCAATTTAATTTGATTTTTTTGACCGAAACTAGTGTATAATATACTATGATTTTTGACCGAAACTTGCATTTCGAAAAGTTTAATAGAATCTAATTTTTTGATGTTTTTTGCATGAACTTCCATCATAACCTTCTCTCGTAAAATATATAAATTATATTTGAAGGTTCGTAACATTTCGAACAATCCCCGATTTAATTTGATTTTTGACCAAAACTAGTATAAACTAGTGTATAATATATTATGATATTTTGACCGAAACTTGCATTTCGCATAGTTTCATAGAATCTAGTTTTCAGATGATTTTTTTGCATGGACTTAAATCATAAACTTCCCTCTTAAAATATATAAATGACCTGAAAAGTCTTGTATCATTTCAAATAGTCCCCAATTAAATTTTATTTTTTGACCGAAACTAGTGTATATACTATGATTTTTGGCAGAAACTTGCATTTCAAAAAGTTTCATAGAATCTAATTTTCAGATGATTTTGTTTGCATGGACTTCCATCATAACCTTCCCTCTTAAAATATATAAATGACCTGAAAAGTCTTGAATAATTTCAAATAGTCCCCAATTGAATTTTATTTTTTTGACCGAAACTAGTGTATATACTATGATTTTTGACATAAATTTGCATTTCAAAAAGTTTCATAGAATCTAATTTTCAGATGATTTTTTGCATGAACTTCCATCATAACCTTCCCTCTTAACATATATAAATGATATGTGAAGTCTCGTATCATTTAAAATAGTCCCCAATTAAATTTGATTCTTTTGACCGAAACTAGTGTATAATATACTATGATTTTTTTACTGAAACATGCATTTTGAAATGTATCATAGAGTCTAATTTTAAGATGATTTTTGTGCATGGACTTCCATCATAACTTTCCCTCTTAAAATATATAAATGACCTAAAAAGTCTTGTATAATTTCAAATAGTCCCCAATTATATTTTACTTTTTTGACCGAAACTAGTGTATATACTATGATTTTTGACAGAAACTTGCATTTCAAAAATTTTCGTAGAATCTAATTTTCAGATTATTTTTTTGCATACACTTCCATCATAACCTTCCCTCTGAACATATATAAATGATATGTGAAGTCTCGTATTATTTCAAATAGTCCACAATTAAATTTGATTTTTTTGACCGAAACTAGTGTATAATATACTATGATTATTGACCGAAATTTGCATTTTGAAAAGTTTCATAGATTCTAATTTTCAGAAGATTTTTTTTCATGGAATTCCATCATAACCTTCCCTCTTAACATATATGAATGATATGTGAAGTCTCGGATCATTTTGAACAGTCTACGATTTAATTTGGTTTTTTTGACCGAAATTAGTGTATAATATACTATGATTTTTGATCGAAACTTGCATTTCGAAAAGTTTAATAGAATCTAATTTTTTGATGTTTTTTGCATGAACTTCCATCATAACTTTCTCTCGTAAAATATATAAATTATATTTGAAGGTTTGTAACATTTCGAACAATCCCCGATTTA
The DNA here is from genome assembly GCA_963966055.1 of Lathyrus aphaca. Lineage (NCBI taxonomy): Eukaryota > Viridiplantae > Streptophyta > Magnoliopsida > Fabales > Fabaceae > Lathyrus > Lathyrus aphaca. The sequence continues at coordinate 118,741,734 of OZ014524.1, read as the reverse complement.
ATTTGATTTTTGACCAAAACTAGTATAAACTAGTGTATAATATATTATGATATTTTGACCGAAACTTGCATTTCGCATAGTTTCATAGAATCTAGTTTTCAGATGATTTTTTGCATGGACTTCAATCATAAACTTCCCTCTTAAAATATATAAATGACCTGAAAAGTCTTGTATTATTTCAAATAGTCCCCAATTAAATTTTAGTTTTTTGACCGAAACTAGTGTATATTCTATGATTTTTGACAGAAACATGCATTTCAATAAGTTTCATAGAATCTAATTTTCAGATGATTTTTTTGCATGCACTTCCATCATAAACTTCCCTCTTAACATATATAACTGATATGTGATGTCTCGTATTATTTCAAATAGTTCCCAGTTAAATTTGATATTTTTGTCCGAAACCAGTGTATAATATACTATGATTTTTGACCGAAACATGCATTTCAAAAAGTTTCATAGAATCAAATTTTCAGACATTTTCATTGCATGGACTTCATCATAACCTTCCCTCTTAACATATATAAATGATATGTGAAGTCTCGTATCATTTCAAATAGTCCCCAATTAAATTTTATTTTTTGACCGAAACTAGTGTATAATATACTATGATTTTTGACCGAAACTTGCATTTAAAAAAGTTTCATAGAATCTAATTTTCAGATGATTTTTTTGCAAGGACTTCCATCATAACATTCCCTCTTAACATATATAAATGATATGTGAAGTGTCGTATCATTTCAAATAGTCTCCAATTAAATTTTATTTTTTTGACCGAAACTAGTGTATTATATACTATGATTTTTGACCGAAACTTGCATTTCGAAAAGTTTCATAGAATCTAATTTTTGGATGATTTTTTGCATGAAATTCCATAATAACCTTCCCTCGTAAAATATATAAATGATTTGTGAGGTTTCGTATAATTTCGAACATACCCCGATTTAATTTGATTTTTGACCGAAACTAGTATAAACTAGTGTATAATATATTATGATTTTTTGACCGAAACTTGCATTTCGTAAAGTTTCATAAAATCTTGTTTTCAAATAATTTTTTTGCTTGGACTTCCATCATAACCTTCCCTCTTAAAATATAAAAATGACCTGAAAAGTCTTGTATCATTTCAAATAGTCCCCAATTAAATTTTATTTTTTGACTGAAACTAGTGTATATACTATGATTTTTGACAGAAACTTGCATTTCAAAATGTTTCATAGAATCTAATTTTCAGATGATTTTTTTTGCATGCACTTCCATCACAACCTTCCCTCTTAACATATATAAATGATATGTGAAATCTCGTATTATTTCAAATAGTCCCAAATTATATTTTATTTTTTTGACCGAAACTAGTATATAATATACTATGATTTTTGACCGAAACTTGCATTTCAAAAAGTTTCATAAGATCTAATTTTCAGTTGTTTTTTTTGCATGGACTTCCATCATAACATTCCCTCTTAACATATATAAATGATATGTGAAGTCTCGTATCATTTCGAAAAGTCTCTGATTTAATTTGATTTTTTTGATCGAAACTTGCATTTCGAAAAGTTTCATAGAATCTAATTTTTTGATGATTTTTTGCATGGACTTCCATCATAACCTTCTCTCGTAAAATATATAAATTATATGTGAGGTTTCGTAACATTTCGAACAGTCCCTGATTTAATTTGATTTTTAACAGAAACTAGTATAAACTAGCGTATAATATATTATGATTTTTTGACCAAAACTTGCATTTCGCATAGTTTCATAGAATCTAGTTTTCAGATGAGTTTTTTTCATGAACTTCTATCATAACCTTCCCTCTTAAAATATATAAATGACCTGAAAAGTTTTGTATCATTTCAAATAGTCCCCAATTAAATTTTATTTTTTTGACCGAAACTAGTGTATATACTATGATTTTTAACAGAAACTTGCATTTCAAAAAGTTTCATAGAATCTAATTTTCAGATGATTTTTTTGCATGCATTTCCATCATAACCTTCCCTCTTAACATATATAAATGATATGTGATGTCTCGTATTATTTAAAATAGTCCCCAATTAAATTTGATTTTTTTGACCGAAATTAGTGCATAAGATACTATGATTATTGACCGAATCTTGCATTTTGAAAAGTTTCATAGAATCTAATTTTTAGATGATTTTTTTGCATGGACTTCCATCATAACCTTTCCTCTTAACATATATAAATGATATGTGAAGTCTCGTATCATTTCGAACAGTCTCCAATTTAATTTGATTTTTTTGACCGAAACTAGTGTATAATATACTATGATTTTTGACCGAAACTTGCATTTCGAAAAGTTTAATAGAATCTAATTTTTTGATGTTTTTTGCATGAACTTCCATCATAACCTTCTCTCGTAAAATATATAAATTATATTTGAAGGTTCGTAACATTTCGAACAATCCCCGATTTAATTTGATTTTTGACCAAAACTAGTATAAACTAGTGTATAATATATTATGATATTTTGACCGAAACTTGCATTTCGCATAGTTTCATAGAATCTAGTTTTCAGATGATTTTTTTGCATGGACTTAAATCATAAACTTCCCTCTTAAAATATATAAATGACCTGAAAAGTCTTGTATCATTTCAAATAGTCCCCAATTAAATTTTATTTTTTGACCGAAACTAGTGTATATACTATGATTTTTGGCAGAAACTTGCATTTCAAAAAGTTTCATAGAATCTAATTTTCAGATGATTTTGTTTGCATGGACTTCCATCATAACCTTCCCTCTTAAAATATATAAATGACCTGAAAAGTCTTGAATAATTTCAAATAGTCCCCAATTAAATTTTATTTTTTTGACCGAAACTAGTGTATATACTATGATTTTTGACATAAATTTACATTTCAAAAAGTTTCATAGAATCTAATTTTCAGATGATTTTTTGCATGAACTTCCATCATAACCTTCCCTCTTAACATATATAAATGATATGTGAAGTCTCGTATCATTTTAAATAGTCCCCAATTAAATTTGATTCTTTTGACCGAAACTAGTGTATAATATACTATGATTATTAACTGAAACATGCATTTTGAAATGTATCATAGAGTCTAATTTTAAGATGATTTTTGTGCATGGACTTCCATCATAACTTTCCCTCTTAAAATATATAAATGACCTAAAAAGTCTTGTATAATTTCAAATAGTCCCCAATTATATTTTACTTTTTTGACCGAAACTAGTGTATATACTATGATTTTTGACAGAAACTTGCATTTCAAAATTTTTCGTAGAATCTAATTTTCAGATTATTTTTTTGCATACACTTCCATCATAACCTTCCCTCTGAACATATATGAATGATATGTGAAGTCTCGTATTATTTCAAATAGTCCACAATTAAATTTGATTTTTTTGACCGAAACTAGTGTATAATATACTATGATTATTGACCGAAACTTGCATTTTGAAAAGTTTCATAGATTCTAATTTTCAGAAGATTTTTTTTCATGGAATTCCATCATAACCTTCCCTCTTAACATATATGAATGATATGTGAAGTCTCGTATCATTTTGAACAGTCTACGATTTAATTTGGTTTTTTTGACCGAATTATTAGTGTATAATATACTATGATTTTTGATCGAAACTTGCATTGCGAAAAGTTTAATAGAATCTAATTTTTTGATGTTTTTTGCATGAACTTCCATCATAACTTTCTCTCGTAAAATATATAAATTATATTTGAAGATTTGTAACATTTCGAACAATCCCCGATTTAATTTGATTTTTGACCAAAACTAGTATAAACTAGTGTATAATATATTATGATATTTTGACCGAAACTTGCATTTCGCATAGTTTCATAGAATCTAGTTTTCAGATGATTTTTTGCATGGACTTCAATCATAAACTTCCCTCTTAAAATATATAAATGACCTGAAAAGTCTTGTATTATTTCAAATAGTCCCCAATTAAATTTTAGTTTTTTGACCGAAACTAGTGTATATTCTATGATTTTTGACAGAAACATGCATTTCAAAAAGTTTCATAGAATCTAATTTTCAGATGATTTTTTTGCATGCACTTCCATCATAAACTTCCCTCTTAACATATATAAATGATATGTGATGTCTCGTATTATTTCAAATAGTTCCCAGTTAAATTTGATATTTTTGTCCGAAACTAGTGTATAATATACTATGATTTTTGACCGAAACATGCATTTCAAAAAGTTTCATAGAATCAAATTTTCAGATATTTTCATTGCATGGACTTCATCATAACCTTCCCTCTTAACATATATAAATGATATGTGAAGTCTCGTATCATTTCAAATAGTCCCCAATTAAATTTTATTTTTTGACCGAAACTAGTGTATAATATACTATGATTTTTGACCGAAACTTGCATTTAAAAAAGTTTCATAGAATCTAATTTTCAGATGATTTTTTTTGCAAGGACTTCCATCATAACATTCCCTCTTAACATATATAAATGATATGTGAAGTGTCGTATCATTTCAAATAGTCTCCAATTAAATTTTATTTTTTTTGACCGAAACTAGTGTATTATATACTATGATTTTTGACCGAAACTTGCATTTCGAAAAGTTTCATAGAATCTAATTTTTGGATGATTTTTTGCATGAAATTCCATAATAACCTTCCCTCGTAAAATATATAAATGATTTGTGTGGTTTCGTATAATTTCGAACATACCCCGATTTAATTTGATTTTTGACCGAAACTAGTATAAACTAGTGTATAATATATTATGATTTTTTGACCGAAACTTGCATTTCGTAAAGTTTCATAAAATCTTGTTTTCAAATAATTTTTTTGCTTGGACTTCCATCATAACCTTCCCTCTTAAAATATAAAAATGACCTGAAAAGTCTTGTATCATTTCAAATAGTCCCCAATTAAATTTTATTTTTTGACTGAAACTAGTGTATATACTATGATTTTTGACAGAAACTTGCATTTCAAAATGTTTCATAGAATCTAATTTTCAGATGATTTTTTTTGCAAGCACTTCCATCATAACCTTCCCTCTTAACATATATAAATGATATGTGAAATCTCGTATTATTTCAAATAGTCCCAAATTATATTTTATTTTTTTGACCGAAACTAGTATATAATATTCTATGATTTTTGACCGAAACTTGCATTTCAAAAAGTTTCATAAGATCTAATTTTCAGTTGTTTTATTTGCATGGACTTCCATCATAACATTCCCTCTTAACATATATAAATGATATGTGAAGTCTCGTATCATTTCGAAAAGTCTCCGATTTAATTTGATTTTTTTGACCGAAACTTGCATTTCGAAAAGTTTCATAGAATCTAATTTTTTGATGATTTTTTGCATGGACTTCCATCATAACCTTCTCTCGTAAAATATATAAATTATATGTGAGGTTTCGTAACATTTCGAACAGTCCCCGATTTAATTTGATTTTTAACAGAAACTAGTATAAACTAGCGTATAATATATTATGATTTTTTGACCAAAACTTGCATTTTGCATAGTTTCATAGAATCTAGTTTTCAGATGAGTTTTTTTCATGAACTTCTATCATAACCTTCCCTCTTAAAATATATAAATGACCTGAAAAGTTTTGTATCATTTCAAATAGTCCCCAATTAAATTTTATTTTTTTGACCGAAACTAGTGTATATACTATGATTTTTGACAGAAACTTGCATTTCAAAAAGTTTCATAGAATCTAATTTTCAGATGATTTTTTTGCATGCATTTCCATCATAACCTTCCCTCTTAACATATATAAATGATATGTGATGTCTCGTATTATTTAAAATAGTCCCCAATTAAATTTGATTTTTTTGACCGAAATTAGTGCATAAGATACTATGATTATTGACCGAAACTTGCATTTTGAAAAGTTTCATAGAATCTAATTTTCAGATGATTTTTTTGCATGGACTTCCATCATAACCTTTCCTCTTAACATATATAAATGATATGTGAAGTCTCGTATCATTTCGAACAGTCTCCAATTTAATTTGATTTTTTTGACCGAAACTAGTGTATAATATACTATGATTTTTGACCGAAACTTGCATTTCGAAAAGTTTAATAGAATCTAATTTTTTGATGTTTTTTGCATGAACTTCCATCATAACCTTCTCTCGTAAAATATATAAATTATATTTGAAGGTTCGTAACATTTCGAACAATCCCCGATTTAATTTGATTTTTGACCAAAACTAGTATAAACTAGTGTATAATATAGTATGATATTTTGACCGAAACTTGCATTTCGCATAGTTTCATAGAATCTAGTTTTCAGATGATTTTTTTGCTTGGACTTAAATCATAAACTTCCCTCTTAAAATATATAAATGACCTGAAAAGTCTTGTATCATTTCAAATAGTCCCCAATTAAATTTTATTTTTTGACCGAAACTAGTTTATATACTATGATTTTTGGCAGAAACTTGCATTTCAAAAAGTTTCATAGAATCTAATTTTCAGATGATTTTGTTTGCATGGACTTCCATCATAACCTTCCCTCTTAAAATATATAAATGACCTGAAAAGTCTTGAATAATTTCAAATAGTCCCCAATTAAATTTTATTTTTTTTGACCGAAACTAGTGTATATACTATGATTTTTGACATAAATTTGCATTTCAAAAAGTTTCATAGAATCTAATTTTCAGATGATTTTTTGCATGAACTTCCATCATAACCTTCCCTCTTAACATATATAAATGATATGTGAAGTCTCGTATCATTTCAAATAGTCCCCAATTAAATTTGATTCTTTTGACCGAAACTAGTGTATAATATACTATGATTTTTTACTGAAACATGCATTATGAAATGTATCATAGAGTCTAATTTTAAGATGATTTTTGTGCATGGACTTCCATCATAACTTTCCCTCTTAAAATATATAAATGACCTAAAAAGTCTTGTATAATTTCAAATAGTCCCCAATTATATTTTACTTTTTTGACCGAAACTAGTGTATATACTATGATTTTTGACAGAAACTTGCATTTCAAAAATTTTCGTAGAATCTAATTTTCAGATTATTTTTTTGCATACACTTCCATCATAACCTTCCCTCTGAACATATATAAATGATATGTGAAGTCTCGTATTATTTCAAATAGTCCACAATTAAATTTGATTTTTTTGACCGAAACTAGTGTATAATATACTATGATTATTGACCGAAACTTGCATTTTGAAAAGTTTCATAGATTCTAATTTTCAGAAGATTTTTTTTCATGGAATTCCATCATAACCTTCCCTCTTAACATATATGAATGATATGTGAAGTCTCGTATCATTTTGAACAGTCTACGATTTAATTTGGTTTTTTTGACCGAAATTAGTGTATAATATACTATGATTTTTGATCGAAACTTGCATTTCGAAAAGTTTAATAGAATCTAATTTTTTGATGTTTTTTGCATGAACTTCCATCATAACTTTCTCTCGTAAAATATATAAATTATATTTGAAGGTTTGTAACATTTCGAACAATCCCCGATTTAATTTGATTTTTGACCAAAACTAGTATAAACTAGTGTATAATATATTATGATATTTTGACCGAAACTTGCATTTCGCATAGTTTCATAGAATCTAGTTTTCAGATGATTTTTTGCATGGACTTCAATCATAAACTTTCCTCTTAAAATATATAATTGACCTGAAAAGTCTTGTATTATTTCAAATAGTCCTCAATTAAATTTTAGTTTTTTGACCGAAACTAGTGTATATTCTATGATTTTTGACAGAAACATGCATTTCAAAAAGTTTCATAGAATCTAATTTTCAGATGATTTTTTTGCATGCACTTCCATCATAAACTTCCCTCTTAACATATATAAATGATATGTGATGTCTCGTATTATTTCAAATAGTTCCCAGTTAAATTTGATATTTTTGTCCGAAACTAGTGTATAATATACTATGATTTTTGACCGAAACATGCATTTCAAAAAGTTTCATAGAATCAAATTTTCAGATATTTTCATTGCATGGACTTCATCATAACCTTCCCTCTTAACATATATAAATGATATGTGAAGTCTCGTATCATTTCAAATAGTCCCCAATTAAATTTTATTTTTTGACCGAAACTAGTGTATAATATACTATGATTTTTGACCGAAACTTGCATTTAAAAAAGTTTCATAGAATCTAATTTTCAGATGATTTTTTTGCAAGGACTTCCATCATAACATTCCCTCTTAACATATATAAATGATATGTGAAGTGTCGTATCATTTCAAATAGTCTCCAATTAAATTTTATTTTTTTGACCGAAACTAGTGTATTATATACTATGATTTTTGACCGAAACTTGCATTTCGAAAAGTTTCATAGAATCTAATTTTTGGATGATTTTTTGCATGAAATTCCATAATAACCTTCCCTCGTAAAATATATAAATGATTTGTGAGGTTTCGTATAATTTCGAACATACCCCGATTTAATTTGATTTTTGACCGAAACTAGTATAAACTAGTGTATAATATATTATGATTTTTTGACCGAAACTTGCATTTCGTAAAGTTTCATAAAATCTTGTTTTCAAATAATTTTTTTGCTTGGACTTCCATCATAACCTTCCCTCTTAAAATATAAAAATGACCTGAAAAGTCTTGTATCATTTCAAATAGTCCCCAATTAAATTTTATTTTTTGACTGAAACTAGTGTATATACTATGATTTTTGACAGAAACTTGCATTTCAAAATGTTTCATAGAATCTAATTTTCAGATGATTTTTTTTGCATGCACTTCCATCATAACCTTCCCTCTTAACATATATAAATGATATGTGAAATCTCGTATTATTTCAAATAGTCCCAAATTATATTTTATTTTTTTGACCGAAACTAGTATATAATATACTATGATTTTTGACCGAAACTTGCATTTCAAAAAGTTTCATAAGATCTAATTTTCAGTTGTTTTTTTTGCATGGACTTCCATCATAACATTCCCTCTTAACATATATAAATGATATGTGAAGTCTCGTATCATTTCGAAAAGTCTCCGATTTAATTTGATTTTTTTGACCGAAACTTGCATTTCGAAAAGTTTCATAGAATCTAATTTTTTGATGATTTTTTGCATGGACTTCCATCATAACCTTCTCTCGTAAAATATATAAATTATATGTGAGGTTTCGTAACATTTCCAACAGTCCCCGATTTAATTTGATTTTTAACAGAAACTAGTATAAACTAGCGTATAATATATTATGATTTTTTGACCAAAACTTGCATTTCGCATAGTTTCATAGAATCTAGTTTTCAGATGAGTTTTTTTCATGAACTTCTATCATAACCTTCCCTCTTAAAATATATAAATGACCTGAAAAGTTTTGTATAATTTCAAATAGTCCCCAATTAAATTTTATTTTTTTGACCGAAACTAGTGTATATACTATGATTTTTGACAGAAACTTGCATTTCAAAAAGTTTCATAGAATCTAATTTTCAGATGATTTTTTTGCATGCATTTCCATCATAACCTTCCCTCTTAACATATATAAATGATATGTGATGTCTCGTATTATTTAAAATAGTCCCCAATTAAATTTGATTTTTTTGACCGAAATTAGTGCATAAGATACTATGATTATTGACCGAAACTTGCATTTTGAAAAGTTTCATAGAATCTAATTTTCAGATGATTTTTTTGCATGGACTTCCATCATAACCTTTCCTCTTAACATATATAAATGATATGTGAAGTCTCGTATCATTTCGAACAGTCTCCAATTTAATTTGATTTTTTTGACCGAAACTAGTGTATAATATACTATGATTTTTGACCGAAACTTGCATTTCGAAAAGTTTAATAGAATCTAATTTTTTGATGTTTTTTGCATGAACTTCCATCATAACCTTCTCTCGTAAAATATATAAATTATATTTGAAGGTTCGTAACATTTCGAACAATCCCCGATTTAATTTGATTTTTGACCAAAACTAGTATAAACTAGTGTATAATATATTATGATATTTTGACCGAAACTTGCATTTCGCATAGTTTCATAGAATCTAGTTTTCAGATGATTTTTTTGCATGGACTTAAATCATAAACTTCCCTCTTAAAATATATAAATGACCTGAAAAGTCTTGTATCATTTCAAATAGTCCCCAATTAAATTTTATTTTTTGACCGAAACTAGTGTATATACTATGATTTTTGGCAGAAACTTGCATTTCAAAAAGTTTCATAGAATCTAATTTTCAGATGATTTTGTTTGCATGGACTTCCATCATAACCTTCCCTCTTAAAATATATAAATGACCTGAAAAGTCTTGAATAATTTCAAATAGTCCCCAATTAAATTTTATTTTTTTGACCGAAACTAGTGTATATACTATGATTTTTGACAGAAATTTGCATTTCAAAAAGTTTCATAGAATCTAATTTTCAGATGATTTTTTGCATGAACTTCCATCATAACCTTCCCTCTTAACATATATAAATGATATGTGAAGTCTCGTATCATTTCAAATAGTCCCCAATTAAATTTGATTCTTTTGACCGAAACTAGTGTATAATATACTATGATTTTTTACTGAAACATGCATTTTGAAATGTATCATAGAGTCTAATTTTAAGATTATTTTTGTGCATGGACTTCCATCATAACTTTCCCTCTTAAAATATATAAATGACCTAAAAAGTCTTGTATAATTTCAAATAGTCCCCAATTATATTTTACTTTTTTGACCGAAACTAGTGTATATACTATGATTTTTGACAGAAACTTGCATTTCAAAAATTTTCGTAGAATCTAATTTTCAGATTATTTTTTTGCATACACTTCCATCATAACCTTCCCTCTGAACATATATAAATGATATGTGAAGTCTCGTATTATTTCAAATAGTCCACAATTAAATTTGATTTTTTTGACCGAAACTAGTGTATAATATACTATGATTATTGACCGAAACCTGCATTTTGAAAAGTTTCATAGATTCTAATTTTCAGAAGATTTTTTTTCATGGAATTCCATCATAACCTTCCCTCTTAACATATATGAATGATATGTGAAGTCTCGTATCATTTTGAACAGTCTACGATTTAATTTGGTTTTTTTGACCGAAACTAGTGTATAATATACTATGATTTTTGATCGAAACTTGCATTTCGAAAAGTTTAATAGAAACTAATTTTTTGATGTTTTTTGCATGAACTTCCATCATAACTTTCTCTCGTAAAATATATAAATTATATTTGAAGGTTTGTAACATTTCGAACAATCCCCGATTTAATTTGATTTTTGACCAAAACAAGTATAAACTAGTGTATAATATATTATGATATTTTGACAGAAACTTGCATTTCGCATAGTTTCATAGAATCTAGTTTTCAGATGATTTTTTGCATGGACTTCAATCATAAACTTCCCTCTTAAAATATATAAATGACCTGAAAAGTCTTGTATTATTTCAAATAGTCCCCAATTAAATTTTAGTTTTTTGACCGAAACTAGTGTATATTCTATGATTTTTGACAGAAACATGCATTTCAAAAAGTTTCATAGAATCTAATTTTCAGATGATTTTTTTGCATGCACTTCCATCATAAACTTCCCTCTTAACATATATAAATGATATGTGATGTCTCGTATTATTTCAAATAGTTCCCAGTTAAATTTGATATTTTTGTCCGAAACTAGTGTATAATATACTATGATTTTTGACCGAAACATGCATTTCAAAAAGTTTCATAGAATCAAATTTTCAGATATTTTCATTGCATGGACTTCATCATAACCTTCCCTCTTAACATATATAAATGATATGTGAAGTCTCGTATCATTTCAAATAGTCCCCAATTAAATTTTATTTTTTGACCGAAACTAGTGTATAATATACTATGATTTTTGACCGAAACTTGCATTTAAAAAAGTTTCATAGAATCTAATTTTCAGATGATTTTTTTGCAAGGACTTCCATCATAACATTCCCTCTTAACATATATAAATGATATGTGAAGTGTCGTATCATTTCAAATAGTCTCCAATTAAATTTTATTTTTTTGACCGAAACTAGTGTATTATATACTATGATTTTTGACAGAAACTTGCATTTCGAAAAGTTTCATAGAATCTAATTTTTGGATGATTTTTTGCATGAAATTCCATAATAACCTTCCCTCGTAAAATATATAAATGATTTGTGAGGTTTCCTATAATTTCGAACATACCCCGATTTAATTTGATTTTTGACCGAAACTAGTATAAACTAGTGTATAATATATTATGATTTTTTGACCGAAACTTGCATTTCGTAAAGTTTCATAAAATCTTGTTTTCAAATAATTTTTTTGCTTGGACTTCCATCATAACCTTCCCTCTTAAAATATAAAAATGACCTGAAAAGTCTTGTATCATTTTAAATAGTCCCCAATTAAATTTTCTTTTTTGACTGAAACTAGTGTATATACTATGATTTTTGACAGAAACTTGCATTTCAAAATGTTTCATAGAATCTAATTTTCAGATGATTTTTTTTGCATGCACTTCCATCATAACCTTCCCTCTTAACATATATAAATGATATGTGAAATCTCGTATTATTTCAAATAGTCCCAAATTATATTTTATTTTTTTGACCGAAACTAGTATATAATATACTATGATTTTTGATCGAAACTTGCATTTCAAAAAGTTTCATAAGATCTAATTTTCAGTTGTTTTTTTTGCATGGACTTCCATCATAACATTCTCTCTTAACATATATAAATGATATGTGAAGTCTCATATCATTTCGAAAAGTCTCCGATTTAATTTGATTTTTTTGACTGAAACTAGTGTATAATATACAATGATTTTTGACCGAAACTTGCATTTCGAAAAGTTTCATAGAATCTAATTTTTTGATGATTTTTTGCATGGACTTCCATCATAACCTTCTCTCGTAAAATATATAAATTATATGTGAGGTTTCGTAACATTTCGAACATTCCCCGATTTAATTTGATTTTTGACCGAAACTAGTATAAACTATTGTATAATATATTATGATTTTTTGACCGAAACTTGCAATTCGCATAGTTTCATAGAATCTAGTTTTCAGATGATTTTTTTTCATGAACTTCTATCATAACCTTCCCTCTTAAAATATATACATGACCTGAAAAGTTTTGTATCATTTCAAATAGTCCCCAATTAAATTTTCTTTTTTTGACTGAAACTAGTATATATACTATGATTTTTGACAGAAACATGCATTTCAAAAAGTTTTATAGAATCTAATTTTCAGATGATTTTTTTTGCATGCACTTCCATCATAACCTTCCCTCTTAACATATATAAATGATATGTGAAGTCTCGTATCATTTCAAATAGTCCCCAATTAAATTTTATTTTTTGACCGAAACTAGTGTATAATATACTATGATTTTTGATCGAAACTTGCATTTAAAAAAGTTTCATAGAATCTAATTTTCAGATGATTTTTTTGCAAGGACTTCCATCATAACATTCCCTCTTAACATATATAAATGATATGTGAAGTGCCGTATCATTTCAAATAGTCCCCAATTAAATTTGATTTTTTTGACCGAAACTAGTGTATTATAAACTATGATTTTTGACCGAAACTTGCATTTCGAAAAGTTTCATAGAATCTAATGTTTGGATGATTTTTTGCATGAAATTCTATCATAACCTTCCCTCGTAAAATATATAAATGATTTGTGAGGTTTCGTATAATTTCGAACATACCCCGATTTAATTTGATTTTTGACCGAAACTAGTATAAACTAGTGTATAATATATTATGATTTTTTGACCGAAACTTGCATTTCGTAAAGTTTCATAGAATCTTGTTTTCAAATAATTTTTTTGCTTGGACTTCCATCATAACCTTCCCTCTTAAAATATAAAAATGACCTGAAAAGTCTTGTATCATTTCAAATAGTCCCCAATTAAAATTTATTTTTTGACTGAAACTAGTGTATATACTATGATTTTTGACAGAAACTTGCATTTCAAAATGTTTCATAGAATCTAATTTTCAGATGATTTTTTTTGCATGCACTTCCATCATAACCTTCCCTCTTAACATATATAAATGATATGTGAAATCTCGTATTATTTCAAATAGTCCCAAATTATATTTTATTTTTTTGACCGAAACTAGTATATAATATACTATGATTTTTGATCGAAACTTGCATTTCAAAAAGTTTCATAAGATCTAATTTTCAGTTGTTTTTTTTGCATGGACTTCCATCATAACATTCTCTCTTAACATATATAAATGATATGTGAAGTCTCGTATCATTTCGAAAAGTCTCCGATTTAATTTGATTTTTTTAACTGAAACTAGTGTATAATATACAATGATTTTTGACCGAAACTTGCATTTCGAAAAGTTTCATAGAATCTAATTTTTTGATGATTTTTTGCATGGACTTCCATCATAACCTTCTCTCGTAAAATATATAAATTATATGTGAGGTTTCGTAACATTTCGAACAGTCCCCGATTTAATTTGATTTTTGACCGAAACTAGTATAAACTATTGTATAATATATTATGATTTTTTGACCGAAACTTGCAATTCGCATAGTTTCATAGAATCTAGTTTTCAGATGATTTTTTTTCATGAACTTCTATCATAACTTTCCATCTTAAAATATATACATGACCTGAAAAGTTTTGTATCATTTCAAATAGTCCCCAATTAAATTTTCTTTTTTTGACTGAAACTAATATATATACTATGATTTTTGACAGAAACATGCATTTCAAAAAGTTTCATAGAATCTAATTTTCAGATGATTTTTTTTGCATGCACTTCCATCATAACCTTCCCTATTAACATATATAAATGATATGTGAAGTCTCGTATCATTTCAAATAGTCCCCAATTAAATTTTATTTTTTGACCGAAACTAGTGTATAATATACTATGATTTTTGATCGAAACTTGCATTTAAAAAAGTTTCATAGAATCTAATTTTCAGATGATTTTTTTGCAAGGACTTCCATCATAACATTCCCTCTTAACATATATAAATGATATGTGAAGTGTCGTATCATTTCAAATAGTCCCCAATTAAATTTGATTTTTTTGACCGAAACTAGTGTATTATATACTATGATTTTTGACCGAAACTTGCATTTCGAAAAGTTTCATAGAATCTAATGTTTGGATGATTTTTTGCATGAAATTCCATCATAACCTTCCCTCGTAAAATATATAAATGATTTGTGAGGTTTCGTATAATTTCGAACATACCCCGATTTAATTTGATTTTTGACCGAAACTAGTATAAACTAGTGTATAATATATTATGATTTTTTGACCGAAACTTGCATTTCGTAAAGTTTCATAGAATCTTGTTTTCAAATAATTTTTTTGCTTGGACTTCCATCATAACCTTCCCTCTTAAAATATAAAAATGACCTGAAAAGTCTTGTATCATTTCAAATAGTCCCCAATTAAAATTTATTTTTTGACTGAAACTAGTGTATATACTATGATTTTTGACATAAACTTGCATTTCAAAAAGTTTCATAGAATCTAATTTTCAGATGATTTTTTTTGCATGCACTTCCATCATAACCTTCCCTCTTAACATATATAAATGATATGTGAAATCTCGTATTATTTCAAATAGTCCCAAATTATATTTTATTTTTTTGACCAAAACTAGTATATAATATACTATGATTTTTGACCGAAACTTGCATTTCAAAAAGTTTCATAAGATCTAATTTTCAGTTGTTTTTTTTGCATGGACTTCCATCATAACATTTCCTCTTAACATATATAAATGATATGTGAAGTCTCGTATCATTTCAAAAAGTCTCCGATTTAATTTGATTTTTTTGACCGAAACTTGCATTTCGAAAAGTTTCATAAAATCTAATTTTTTGATGATTTTTTGAATGGACTTCCATCATAACCTTCTCTCGTAAAATATATAAATTATATGTGAGGTTTCGTAACATTTCGAACAGTCCCCGATTTAATTTGATTTTTGACCGAAACTAGTATAAACTAGCGTATAATATATTATGATTTTTTGACCGAAACTTGCATTTCACATAGTTTCATAGAATCTAGTTTTCAGATGAGTTTTTTTCATGAACTTCTATCATAACCTTCCCTCTTAAAATATATAAATGACCTGAAAAGTTTTGTATCATTTCAAATAGTCCCCAATTAAATTTTATTTTTTTGACCGAAACTAATGTATATACTATGATTTTTGACAAAAACATGCATTTCAAAAAGTTTCATAGAATCTAATTTTCAGATGATTTTTTTGCATGCATTTCCATCATAACCTTCCCTCTTAACATATATAAATGATATGTGATGTCTCGTATTATTTAAAATAGTCCCCAATTAAATTTGATTTTTTTGACCGAAATTAGTGTATAAGATACTATGATTATTGACCGAAACTTGCATTTTGAAAAGTTTCATAGAATCTAATTTTCAGATGATTTTTTTGCATCGACTTCCATCATAACCTTCCCTCTTAACATATATAAATGATATGTGAAGTCTCGTATCATTTCAAATAGTCCCCAATTAAATTTGATTCTTTTGACCGAAACTAGTGTATAATATACTATGATTTTTTTACTGAAACATGCATTTTGAAATGTATCATAGAGTCTAATTTTAAGATGATTTTTGTGCATGGACTTCCATCATAACTTTCCCTCTTAAAATATATAAATGACTTAAAAAGTCTTGTATAATTTCAAATAGTCCCCAATTATATTTTACTTTTTTGACCGAAACTAGTGTATATACTATGATTTTTGACAGAAACTTGCATTTCAAAAAATTTCGTAGAATCTAATTTTCAGATTATTTTTTTGCATACACTTCCATCATAACCTTCCCTCTGAACATATATAAATGATATGTGAAGTCTCATATTATTTCAAATAGTCCACAATTAAATTTGATTTATTTTGACCGAAACTAGTGTATAATATACTATGATTATTGACCGAAACTTGCATTTTGAAAAGTTTCATAGATTCTAATTTTCAGAAGATTTTTTTTCATGGACTTCCATCATAACCTTCCCTCTTAACATATATGAATGATATGTGAAGTCTCGTATCGTTTTGAACAATCTACGATTTAATTTGGTTTTTTAAACCGAAACTAGTGTATAATATACTATGATTTTTGATCGAAACATGCATTTCGAAAAGTTTCATAGAATCTAATTTTATGATGTTTTTTTGCATGAACTTCCATCATAACCTTCTCTCGTAAAATATATATATTATATGTGAAGTTTTCTAACATTTCGAACAATCCCCGATTTAATTTGATTTTTGACCGAAATTAGTATAAACTAGTGTATAATATATTATGATATTTGACCGAAACTTGCATTTCACATAGTTTCATAGAATCTAGTTTTCAGCTGATTTTTTGCATGGACTTCAATCATAAACTTCCCTCTTAAAATATATAAATGACCTGAAAAGTCTTGTATTATTTCAAATAGTCCCCAATTAAATTTTAGTTTTTTGACCGAAACTAGTGTATATTCTATGATTTTTGACAGAAACATGCATTTCAAAAAGTTTCATAGAATCTAATTTTCAGATGATTTTTTTGCAAGCACTTCCATCATAAACTTCCCTCTTAACATATATAAATGATATGTGATGTCTCGTATTATTTCAAATAGTTCCTAGTTAAATTTGATATTTTTGTCCGAAACTAGTGTATAATATACTATGATTTTTGACCGAAACTTGCATTTCAAAAAGTTTCATAGAATCAAATTTTCAGACATTTTCATTGCATGGACATCATCATAACCTTCCCTCTTAACATATATAAATGATATGTGAAGTCTCGTATCATTTCAAATAGTCCCCAATTAAATTTTATTTTTTGACCGAAACTAGTGTATAATATACTATGATTTTTGATCGAAACTTGCATTTAAAAAAGTTTCATAGAATCTAATTTTCAGATGATTTTTTTGCAAGGACTTCCATCATAACATTCCCTCTTAACATATATAAATGATATGTGAAGTGTCGTATTATTTCAAATAGTCCCCAATTAAATTTGATTTTTTTGACCGAAACTAGTGTATTATATACTATGATTTTTGACCGAAACTTGCATTTCGAAAAGTTTCATAGAATCTAATTTTTGGATGATTTTTTGAATGAAATTCCATCATAACCTTCCCTCGTAAAATATATAAATGATTTGTGAGGTTTCGTATAATTTCGAACATACCCCGATTTAATTTGATTTTGAACCGAAACTAGTATAAACTAGTGTATAAAATATTATGATTTTTTGACCGAAACTTGCATTTCGTAAAGTTTCATAGAATCTTGTTTTCAAATAATTTTTTTGCTTGGACTTCCATAATAACCTTCCCTCTTAAAATATAAAAATGACCTGAAAAGTCTTGTATCATTTCAAATAGTCCCCAATTAAATTTTATTTTTTTGACTGCAACTAGTGTATATACTATGATTTTTGACAGAAACTTGCATTTCAAAAAGTTTCATAGAATCTAATTTTCAGATGATTTTTTTTGCATACACTTCCATCATAACCTTCCCTCTTAACATATATAAATGATATGTGAAATCTTGTATTATTTCAAATAGTCCCAAATTATATTTTATTTTTTTGACCGAAACTGGTATATAATATACTATGATTTTTGACCGAAACTTGCATTTCAAAAAGTTTCATAAGATCTAATTTTCAGTTGTTTTTTTTTGCATGGACTTCCATCAACATTCCCTCTTAACATATATAAATGATATGTGAAGTCTCGTATCATTTCGAACAGTCTCCGATTTAATTTGATTTTTTTGACCGAAACTAGTGTATAATATATTATGATTTTTGACCGAAACTTGCATTTCGAAAAGTTTCATAGAATCTAATTTTTTGATGATTTTTTGCATGAACTTCCATCATAACCTTCTCTCGTAAAATATATAAATTATATGTGAGGTTTCGTAACATTTCGAACAGTCCCCGATTTAATTTGATTTTTGACCGAAACTAGTATAAACTATTGTATAATATATTTTGATTTTTTGACCGAAACTTGCATTTCGCATAGTTTCATAGAATCTAGTTTTCAGATGATTTTTTTTCATGAACTTCTATCATAACCTTCCCTCTTAAAATATATAAATGACCTGAAAAGTTTTGTATTATTTCAAATAGTCCCCAATTAATTTTTTTTTTGGACCGAAACTAGTGTATATACTATGATTTTTGACAGAAACTTGCATTTCAAAAAGTTTCATAGAATCTAATTTTCAGATTATTTTTTTGCATGCATTTCCATCATAACCTTCCCTCTTAACATATATAAATGATATGTGATGTCTCGTATTATTTAAAATAGTCCCCAATTAAATTTGATTTTTTTGACCGAAATTAGTGCATAAGATACTATGATTATTGACCGAAACTTGCATTTTGAAAAGTTTCATAGAATCTAATTTTCAGATGATTTTTTTGCATGGACTTCCATCATAACCTTTCCTCTTAACATATATAAATGATATGTGAAGTCTCGTATCATTTCGAACAGTCTCCAATTTAATTTGATTTTTTTGACCGAAACTAGTGTATAATATACTATGATTTTTGACCGAAACTTGCATTTCGAAAAGTTTAATAGAATCTAAGTTTTTGATGTTTTTTGCATGAACTTCCATCATAACCTTCTCTCGTAAAATATATAAATTATATTTGAAGGTTCGTAACATTTCGAACAATCCCCGATTTAATTTGATTTTTGACCAAAACTAGTATAAACTAGTGTATAATATATTATGATATTTTGACCGAAACTTGCATTTCGCATAGTTTCATAGAATCTAGTTTTCAGATGATTTTTTTGCATGGACTTAAATCATAAACTTCCCTCTTAAAATATATAAATGACCTGAAAAGTCTTGTATCATTTCAAATAGTCCCCAATTAAATTTTATTTTTTGACCGAAACTAGTGTATATACTATGATTTTTGGCAGAAACTTGCATTTCAAAAAGTTTCATAGAATCTAATTTTGAGATGATTTTGTTTGCATGGACTTCCATCATAACCTTCCCTCTTAAAATATATAAATGACCTGAAAAGTCTTGAATAATTTCAAATAGTCCCCAATTAAATTTTATTTTTATGACCGAAACTAGTGTATATACTATGATTTTTGACAGAAATTTGCATTTCAAAAAGTTTCATAGAATCTAATTTTCAGATGATTTTTTGCATGAACTTCCATCATAACCTTCCCTCTTAACATATATAAATGATATGTGAAGTCTCGTATCATTTCAAATAGTCCCCAATTAAATTTGATTCTTTTGACCGAAACTAGTGTATAATATACTATGATTTTTTACTGAAACATGCATTTTGAAATGTATCATAGAGTCTAATTTTAAGATGATTTTTGTGCATGGACTTCCATCATAACTTTCCCTCTTAAAATATATAAATGACCTAAAAAGTCTTGTATAATTTCAAATAGTCCCCAATTATATTTTACTTTTTTGACCGAAACTAGTGTATATACTATGATTTTTGACAGAAACTTGCATTTCAAAAATTTTCGTAGAATCTAATTTTCAGTTTATTATTTTGCATACACTTCCATCATAACCTTCCCTCTGAACATATATAAATGATATGTGAAGTCTCGTATTATTTCAAATAGTCCACAATTAAATTTGATTTTTTTGACCGAAACTAGTGTATAATATACTATGATTATTGACCGAAACTTGCATTTTGAAAAGTTTCATAGATTCTAATTTTCAGAAGATTTTTTTTCATGGAATTCCATCATAACCTTCCCTCTTAACATATATGAATGATATGTGAAGTCTCGTATCATTTTGAACAGTCTACGATTTAATTTGGTTTTTTTGACCGAAACTAGTGTATAATATACTATGATTTTTGATCGAAACTTGCATTTCGAAAAGTTTAATAGAATCTAATTTTTTGATGTTTTTTGCATGAACTTCCATCATAACTTTCTCTCGTAAAATATATAAATTATATTTGAAGGTTTGTAACATTTCGAACAATCCCCGATTTAATTTGATTTTTGACCAAAACAAGTATAAACTAGTGTATAATATATTATGATATTTTGATCGAAACTTGCATTTCGCATAATTTCATAGAATCTAGTTTTCAGATGATTTTTTGCATGGACTTCAATCATAAACTTCCCTCTTAAAATATATAAATGACCTGAAAAGTCTTGTATTATTTCAAATAGTCCCCAATTAAATTTTAGTTTTTTGACCGAAACTAGTGTATATTCTATGATTTTTGACAGAAACATGCATTTCAAAAAGTTTCATAGAATCTAATTTTCAGATGATTTTTTTGCATGCACTTCCATCATAAACTTCCCTCTTAACATATATAAATGATATGTGATGTCTCGTATTATTTCAAATAGTTCCCAGTTAAATTTGATATTTTTGTCCGAAACTAGTGTATAATATACTATGATTTTTGACCGAAACATGCATTTCAAAAAGTTTCATAGAATCAAATTTTCAGATATTTTCATTGCATGGACTTCATCATAACCTTCCCTCTTAACATATATAAATGATATGTGAAGTCTCGTATCATTTCAAATAGTCCCCAATTAAATTTTATTTTTTGACCGAAACTAGTGTATAATATACTATGATTTTTGATCGAAACTTGCATTTAAAAAAGTTTCATAGAATCTAATTTTCAGATGATTTTTTTGCAAGGACTTCCATCATAACATTTCCTCTTAACATATATAAATGATATGTGAAGTGTCGTATTATTTCAAATAGTCCCCAATTAAATTTGATTTTTTTGACCGAAACTAGTGTATTATATACTATGATTTTTGACCGAAACTTGCATTTCGAAAAGTTTCATAGAATCTAATTTTTGGATGATTTTTTGAATGAAATTCCATCATAACCTTCCCTCGTAAAATATATAAATGATTTGTGAGGTTTCGTATAATTTCGAACATACCCCGATTTAATTTGATTTTGAACCGAAACTAGTATAAACTAGTGTATAATATATTATGATTTTTTGACCGAAACTTGCATTTCGTAAAGTTTCATAGAATCTTGTTTTCAAATAATTTTTTTGCTTGGACTTCCATAATAACCTTCCCTCTTAAAATATAAAAATGACCTGAAAAGTCTTGTATCATTTCAAATAGTCCCCAATTAAATTTTATTTTTTTGACTGCAACTAGTGTATATACTATGATTTTTGACAGAAACTTGCATTTCAAAAAGTTTCATAGAATCTAATTTTCAGATGATTTTTTTTGCATACACTTCCATCATAACCTTCCCTCTTAACATATATAAATGATATGTGAAATCTTGTATTATTTCAAATAGTCCCAAATTATATTTTATTTTTTTGACCGAAACTGGTATATAATATACTATGATTTTTGACCGAAACTTGCATTTCAAAAAGTTTCATAAGATCTAATTTTCAGTTGTTTTTTTTTGCATGGACTTCCATCAACATTCCCTCTTAACATATATAAATGATATGTGAAGTCTCGTATCATTTCGAACAGTCTCCGATTTAATTTGATTTTTTTGACCGAAACTAGTGTATAATATATTATGATTTTTGACCGAAACTTGCATTTCGAAAAGTTTCATAGAATCTAATTTTTTGATGATTTTTTGCATGAACTTCCATCATAACCTTCTCTCGTAAAATATATAAATTATATGTGAGGTTTCGTAACAATTCGAACAGTCCCCGATTTAATTTGATTTTTGACCGAAACTAGGATAAACTATTGTATAATATATTTTGATTTTTTGACCGAAACTTGCATTTCGCATAGTTTCATAGAATCTAGTTTTCAGATGATTTTTTTTCATGAACTTCTATCATAACCTTCCCTCTTAAAATATATAAATGACCTGAAAAGTTTTGTATTATTTCAAATAGTCCCCAATTAATTTTTTTTTTTGGACCGAAACTAGTGTATATACTATGATTTTTGACAGAAACTTGCATTTCAAAAAGTTTCATAGAATCTAATTTTCAGATTATTTTTTTTGCATGCATTTCCATCATAACCTTCCCTCTTAACATATATAAATGATATGTGATGTCTCGTATTATTTAAAATAGTCCCCAATTAAATTTGATTTTTTTGACCGAAATTAGTGCATAAGATACTATGATTATTGACCGAAACTTGCATTTTGAAAAGTTTCATAGAATCTAATTTTCAGATGATTTTTTTGCATGGACTTCCATCATAACCTTTCCTCTTAACATATATAAATGATATGTGAAGTCTCGTATCATTTCGAACAGTCTCCAATTTAATTTGATTTTTTTGACCGAAACTAGTGTATAATATACTATGATTTTTGACCGAAACTTGCATTTCGAAAAGTTTAATAGAATCTAATTTTTTGATGTTTTTTGCATGAACTTCCATCATAACCTTCTCTCGTAAAATATATAAATTATATTTGAAGGTTCGTAACATTTCGAACAATCCCCGATTTAATTTGATTTTTGACCAAAACTAGTATAAACTAGTGTATAATATATTATGATATTTTGACCGAAACTTGCATTTCGCATAGTTTCATAGAATCTAGTTTTCAGATGATTTTTTTGCATGGACTTAAATCATAAACTTCCCTCTTAAAATATATAAATGACCTGAAAAGTCTTGTATCATTTCAAATAGTCCCCAATTAAATTTTATTTTTTGACCGAAACTAGTGTATATACTATGATTTTTGGCAGAAACTTGCATTTCAAAAAGTTTCATAGAATCTAATTTTCAGATGATTTTGTTTGCATGGACTTCCATCATAACCTTCCCTCTTAAAATATATAAATGACCTGAAAAGTCTTGAATAATTTCAAATAGTCCCCAATTAAATTTTATTTTTTTGACCGAAACTAGTGTATATACTATGATTTTTGACAGAAATTTGCATTTCAAAAAGTTTCAAATAATCTAATTTTCAGATGATTTTTTGCATGAACTTCCATCATAACTTTCCCTCTTAACATATATAAATGATATGTGAAGTCTCGTATCATTTCAAATAGTCCCCAATTAAATTTGATTCTTTTGACCGAAACTAGTGTATAATATACTATGATTTTTTACTGAAACATGCATTTTGAAATGTATCATAGAGTCTAATTTTAAGATGATTTTTGTGCATGGACTTCCATCATAACTTTCCCTCTTAAAATATATAAATGACCTAAAAAGTCTTGTATAATTTCAAATAGTCCCCAATTATATTTTACTTTTTTGACCGAAACTAGTGTATATACTATGATTTTTGACAGAAACTTGCATTTCAAAAATTTTCGTAGAATCTAATTTTCAGTTTATTATTTTGCATACACTTCCATCATAACCTTCCCTCTGAACATATATAAATGATATGTGAAGTCTCGTATTATTTCAAATAGTCCACAATTAAATTTGATTTTTTTGACCGAAACTAGTGTATAATATACTATGATTATTGACCGAAACTTGCATTTTGAAAAGTTTCATAGATTCTAATTTTCAGAAGATTTTTTTTCATGGAATTCCATCATAACCTTCCCTCTTAACATATATGAATGATATGTGAAGTCTCGTATCATTTTGAACAGTCTACGATTTAATTTGGTTTTTTTGACCGAAACTAGTGTATAATATACTATGATTTTTGATCGAAACTTGCATTTCGAAAAGTTTAATAGAATCTAATTTTTTGATGTTTTTTGCATGAACTTCCATCATAACTTTCTCTCGTAAAATATATAAATTATATTTGAAGGTTTGTAACATTTCGAACAATCCCCGATTTAATTTGATTTTTGACCAAAACAAGTATAAACTAGTGTATAATATATTATGATATTTTGACCGAAACTTGCATTTCGCATAATTTCATAGAATCTAGTTTTCAGATGATTTTTTGCATGGACTTCAATCATAAACTTCCCTCTTAAAATATATAAATGACCTGAAAAGTCTTGTATTATTTCAAATAGTCCCCAATTAAATTTTAGTTTTTTGACCGAAACTAGTGTATATTCTATGATTTTTGACAGAAACATGCATTTCAAAAAGTTTCATAGAATCTAATTTTCAGATGATTTTTTTGCATGCACTTCCATCATAAACTTCCCTCTTAACATATATAAATGATATGTGATGTCTCGTATTATTTCAAATAGTTCCCAGTTAAATTTGATATTTTTGTCCGAAACTAGTGTATAATATACTATGATTTTTGACCGAAACATGCATTTCAAAAAGTTTCATAGAATCAAATTTTCAGATATTTTCATTGCATGGACTTCATCATAACCTTCCCTCTTAACATATATAAATGATATGTGAAGTCTCGTATCATTTCAAATAGTCCCCAATTAAATTTTATTTTTTGACCGAAACTAGTGTATAATATACTATGATTTTTGACCGAAACTTGCATTTAAAAAAGTTTCATAGAATCTAATTTTCAGATGATTTTTTTGCAAGGACTTCCATCATAACCTTCCCTCTTAACATATATAAATGATATGTGAAGTCTCGTATCATTTCGAACAGTCTCCGATTTAATTTGATTTTTTTGACCGAAACTAGTGTATAATATATTATGATTTTTGACCGAAACTTGCATTTCGAAAAGTTTCATAGAATCTAATTTTTTGATGATTTTTTGCATGAACTTCCATCATAACCTTCTCTCGTAAAATATATAAATTATATGTGAGGTTTCGTAACATTTCGAACAGTCCCCGATTTAATTTGATTTTTGACCGAAACTAGTATAAACTATTGTATAATATATTTTGATTTTTTGACCGAAACTTGCATTTCGCATAGTTTCATAGAATCTAGTTTTCAGATGATTTTTTTTCATGAACTTCTATCATAACCTTCCCTCTTAAAATATATAAATGACCTGAAAAGTTTTGTATTATTTCAAATAGTCCCCAATTAATTTTTTTTTGGACCGAAACTAGTGTATATACTATGATTTTTGACAGAAACTTGCATTTCAAAAAGTTTCATAGAATCTAATTTTCAGATTATTTTTTTGCATGCATTTCCATCATAACCTTCCCTCTTAACATATATAAATGATATGTGATGTCTCGTATTATTTAAAATAGTCCCCAATTAAATTTGATTTTTTTGACCGAAATTAGTGCATAAGATACTATGATTATTGACCGAAACTTGCATTTTGAAAAGTTTCATAGAATCTAATTTTCAGATGATTTTTTTGCATGGACTTCCATCATAACCTTTCCTCTTAACATATATAAATGATATGTGAAGTCTCGTATCATTTCGAACAGTCTCCAATTTAATTTGATTTTTTTGACCGAAACTAGTGTATAATATACTATGATTTTTGACCGAAACTTGCATTTCGAAAAGTTTAATAGAATCTAATTTTTTGATGTTTTTTGCATGAACTTCCATCATAACCTTCTCTCGTAAAATATATAAATTATATTTGAAGGTTCGTAACATTTCGAACAATCCCCGATTTAATTTGATTTTTGACCAAAACTAGTATAAACTAGTGTATAATATATTATGATATTTTGACCGAAACTTGCATTTCGCATAGTTTCATAGAATCTAGTTTTCAGATGATTTTTTTGCATGGACTTAAATCATAAACTTCCCTCTTAAAATATATAAATGACCTGAAAAGTCTTGTATCATTTCAAATAGTCCCCAATTAAATTTTATTTTTTGACCGAAACTAGTGTATATACTATGATTTTTGGCAGAAACTTGCATTTCAAAAAGTTTCATAGAATCTAATTTTCAGATGATTTTGTTTGCATGGACTTCCATCATAACCTTCCCTCTTAAAATATATAAATGACCTAAAAAGTCTTGAATAATTTCAAATAGTCCCCAATTAAATTTTATTTTTTTGACCGAAACTAGTGTATATACTATGATTTTTGACAGAAATTTGCATTTCAAAAAGTTTCATAGAATCTAATTTTCAGATGATTTTTTGCATGAACTTCCATCATAACCTTCCCTCTTAACATATATAAATGATATGTGAAGTCTCGTATCATTTCAAATAGTCCCCAATTAAATTTGATTCTTTTGACCGAAACTAGTGTATAATATACTATGATTTTTTACTGAAACAAGCATTTTGAAATGTATCATAGAGTCTAATTTTAAGATGATTTTTGTGCATGGACTTCCATCATAACTTTCCCTCTTAAAATATATAAATGACCTAAAAAGTCTTGTATAATTTCAAATAGTCCCCAATTATATTTTACTTTTTTGACCGAAACTAGTGTATATACTATGATTTTTGACAGAAACTTGCATTTCAAAAATTTTCGTAGAATCTAATTTTCAGTTTATTATTTTGCATACACTTCCATCATAACCTTCCCTCTGAACATATATAAATGATATGTGAAGTCTCGTATTATTTCAAATAGTCCACAATTAAATTTGATTTTTTTGACCGAAACTAGTGTATAATATACTATGATTATTGACCGAAACTTGCATTTTGAAAAGTTTCATAGATTCTAATTTTCAGAAGATTTTTTTTTCATGGAATTCCATCATAACCTTCCCTCTTAACATATATGAATGATATGTGAAGTCTCGTATCATTTTGAACAGTCTATGATTTAATTTGGTTTTTTTGACCGAAACTAGTGTATAATATACTATGATTTTTGATCGAAACTTGCATTTCGAAAAGTTTAATAGAATCTAATTTTTTGATGTTTTTTGCATGAACTTCCATCATAACTTTCTCTCGTAAAATATATAAATTATATTTGAAGGTTTGTAACATTTCGAACAATCCCCGATTTAATTTGATTTTTGACCAAAACAAGTATAAACTAGTGTATAATATATTATGATATTTTGACCGAAACTTGCATTTCGCATAATTTCATAGAATCTAGTTTTCAGATGATTTTTTGCATGGACTTCAATCATAAACTTCCCTCTTAAAATATATAAATGACCTGAAAAGTCTTGTATTATTTCAAATAGTCCCCAATTAAATTTTAGTTTTTTGACCGAAACTAGTGTATATTCTATGATTTTTGACAGAAACATGCATTTCAAAAAGTTTCATAGAATCTAATTTTCAGATGATTTTTTTGCATGCACTTCCATCATAAACTTCCCTCTTAACATATATAAATGATATGTGATTTCTCGTATTATTTCAAATAGTTCCCAGTTAAATTTGATATTTTTCTCCGAAACTAGTGTATAATATACTATGATTTTTGACCGAAACATGCATTTCAAAAAGTTTCATAGAATCAAATTTTCAGATATTTTCATTGCATGGACTTCATCATAACCTTCCCTCTTAACATATATAAATGATATATGAAGTCTCGTATCATTTCAAATAGTCCCCAATTAAATTTTATTTTTTGACCGAAACTAGTGTATAATATACTATGATTTTTGACCGAAACTTGCATTTAAAAAAGTTTCATAGAATCTAATTTTCAGATGATTTTTTTGCAAGGACTTCCATCATAACCTTCCCTCTTAACATATATAAATGATATGTGAAGTCTCGTATCATTTCGAACAGTCTCCGATTTAATTTGATTTTTTTGACCGAAACTAGTGTATAATATATTATGATTTTTGACCGAAACTTGCATTTCGAAAAGTTTCATAGAATCTAATTTTTTGATGATTTTTTGCATGAACTTCCATCATAACCTTCTCTCGTAAAATATATAAATTATATGTGAGGTTTCGTAACATTTCGAACAGTCCCCGATTTAATTTGATTTTTGACCGAAACTAGTATAAACTATTGTATAATATATTTTGATTTTTTGACCGAAACTTGCATTTCGCATAGTTTCATAGAATCTAGTTTTCAGATGATTTTTTTTCATGAACTTCTATCATAACCTTCCCTCTTAAAATATATAAATGACCTGAAAAGTTTTGTATTATTTCAAATAGTCCCCAATTAATTTTTTTTTGGACCGAAACTAGTGTATATACTATGATTTTTGACAGAAACTTGCATTTCAAAAAGTTTCATAGAATCTAATTTTCAGATTATTTTTTTGCATGCATTTCCATCATAACCTTCCCTCTTAACATATATAAATGATATGTGATGTCTCGTAATATTTAAAATAGTCCCCAATTAAATTTGATTTTTTTGACCGAAATTAGTGCATAAGATACTATGATTATTGACCGAAACTTGCATTTTGAAAAGTTTCATAGAATCTAATTTTCAGATGATTTTTTTGCATGGACTTCCATCATAACCTTTCCTCTTAACATATATAAATGATATGTGAAGTCTCGTATCATTTCGAACAGTCTCCAATTTAATTTGATTTTTTTGACCGAAACTAGTGTATAATATACTATGATTTTTGACCGAAACTTGCATTTCGAAAAGTTTAATAGAATCTAATTTTTTGATGTTTTTTGCATGAACTTCCATCATAACCTTCTCTCGTAAAATATATAAATTATATTTGAAGGTTCGTAACATTTCGAACAATCCCCGATTTAATTTGATTTTTGACCAAAACTAGTATAAACTAGTGTATAATATATTATGATATTTTGACCGAAACTTGCATTTCGCATAGTTTCATAGAATCTAGTTTTCAGATGATTTTTTTGCATGGACTTAAATCATAAACTTCCCTCTTAAAATATATAAATGACCTGAAAAGTCTTGTATCATTTCAAATAGTCCCCAATTAAATTTTATTTTTTGACCGAAACTAGTGTATATACTATGATTTTTGGCAGAAACTTGCATTTCAAAAAGTTTCATAGAATCTAATTTTGAGATGATTTTGTTTGCATGGACTTCCATCATAACCTTCCCTCTTAAAATATATAAATGACCTGAAAAGTCTTGAATAATTTCAAATAGTCCCCAATTAAATTTTATTTTTTTGACCGAAACTAGTGTATATACTATGATTTTTGACAGAAATTTGCATTTCAAAAAGTTTCATAGAATCTAATTTTTAGATGATTTTTTGCATGAACTTCCATCATAACCTTCCCTCTTAACATATATAAATGATATGTGAAGTCTCGTATCATTTCAAATAGTCCCCAATTAAATTTGATTCTTTTGACCGAAACTAGTGTATAATATACTATGATTTTTTACTGAAACATGCATTTTGAAATGTATCATAGAGTCTAATTTTAAGATGATTTTTGTGCATGGACTTCCATCATAACTTTCCCTCTTAAAATATATAAATGACCTAAAAAGTCTTGTATAATTTCAAATAGTCCCCAATTATATTTTACTTTTTTGACCGAAACTAGTGTATATACTATGATTTTTGACAGAAACTTGCATTTCAAAAATTTTCGTAGAATCTAATTTTTCAGTTTATTATTTTGCATACACTTCCATCATAACCTTCCCTCTGAACATATATAAATGATATGTGAAGTCTCGTATTATTTCAAATAGTCCACAATTAAATTTGATTTTTTTGACCGAAACTAGTGTATAATATACTATGATT